>JAJEJO010003329.1:41270-259071 GCA_020662805.1 Glaucomys volans | reverse complement strand
CCCTAGTACCAAAAAAAAAAAAAAAAAAGCAGAGAAAGGAAAAGGAAGAGTAGGCCTAAGCACCTAGAAATCTCTGCCACAGTGATGATATTTTTGCTAATATTGAATATACTTCTTTAACAACGACAACAAAACTCTATGACTCATGGCACTGGGGGAAATTCTCTGTAGTACAATTTTGGCGACTATTTTCCCAAAGCATTTTTTTTAGTCCATTATAGTTATACATAATGGTGGGGTTCATTTTGACATATTCATAAATGCACATAGCAAAGGTTTCTCTATTTCTTTTTTTCTTCTTTTTTTTTTTTTTTTTTTTTTTTTTTAAGAACCAGGGATTGAACTCAGGGACACTCGGCCACTGAGCCTCATCCCCAGCCCTATTTTGTATTTTATTTAGAGACAGGGTCTCACTGAGTTGCTTAGGGCCTTGCTAAGTTGCTGAGGCTGGCTTTGAACTCACGATCCTCCTGCCTCAGCCTCCGAAGTGCTGGGATTACAGGCGTGTGCCACCGCGCCCGGCTAGGGTTTCTCTATTTCAATGTACGCCTCTTCTCTTTCCTTCCCTGTCCCTGATCTCTTTCCTCTATTAGTCTTCCACAGTACTCTTCACAGTATTTACCATGGAAGGCAAATATAAAAGTTGAGGCACCCTTAATTAAATGCCAGGCCCAGTTCAATTTCTTCAGCTAGGGGCTACATACCAATGTCCAGATTATCTGCCTTTCAAATTCCAATTTTAATCTTTTAAAAAGAAAATTACAAAAGAAATGAAATGTTTTCTAAAATAGTCTTAGATTTAGTAAGTCAATAATGAATCACCAAAAAACAACAGAATTTCTTGAATCGTGAAAACAGTATTCATCTGCTAACAATTTTTTTTCAAAATAAGCAATGAATTCTCTCCTACCCTTTTCTGAACCAAAGATAATTCATGATTTACCCAAATTGACTTAGCATTGACCACTTCAAAAAGTAAAGTACAGTTGACCCTCAATATTCACAGGGAACTGGTTCCGGGACCCCTACAAATACCAAAATTCATAGATGCTCAAGTATCATATAAAATGGCATTGTATTTGCATATAACCTACACATATCCTCTCATACACTTTAAATCTCTAGATTTCATAAAACACCTATACAATGTACATCTATGTAGGTGGCTGTTTTGCCATATTGTTTAGGGAATACAGACAAAGCAAAATCTCTGCACATGTTCAGTGAAGACACAAAAATTTTTTTGTTCAAACAGATTAGATCCCAGGTTGATTGAATCCTCTGATGAGGAACCCCTGGATACAGAGGGCTGACTGTAATGTGGCACTTTTCTGAAAACTTAGTTATCAGAACACAAACATTTCCTTTCAGCACAATAGGTAAGAATAATGCTATAATTAGCCAGTATTTCCCATATTCTTCAGTCTTTATCTTTTCCTTGAATAAACTATTTTAATAAACAGTTAAAAAATTAGTATTTTATAAAATAATAAATTAATACATTTCATGTTAGTTTGGTTTTTGTTTCTTTTTGTTTTCCTAGTGCTGGGGATCAGACCCAGGGTCCTGGGCATGACTGACAAGAACTCTACCACTGAGCTACATCCCCAGCCCATGTTAGATTTTTTAAAAAGGAATTTTCAATTCACTAAGTGTTATTAGGCAGTTTTACAGTATTATGTCAAGTATATCTTCTATTCTGTACTATGGTGTATTTGTTCTCAAACAACTATTACATTAAAATCTAAACAAAGTTAAAAAACATATCACAGGATTGACTTTAAGTATGCCAAAGCAAAAACTGAGTGAATGACACATTGATTAACCCAAGGCAGTTAACTTCTGTTTCTTAAATCTGTGAACCATTTAAGGCTTGCCTGCCTCCTCCACCAGATATAGATTCTAGTTCTAACACCATTCTCTTATATCCTTTACACAGAATCTGAAAGGCTGCTCATCTGCAGCAATATGTATCTTCTATGTCCCTGTTCATCCCTTTTAGGCTCTAAGCTCCCACTCTTTCACATCCATCTTCCTTAACAGCCAACCACTTCCCTTTACAGCTGTAGTCCCCTCTACTCCACACCTTTGCCTCTTGAGGAACTGGCCTCAGATAACCTGCTCCTGGAGATCTACTTGTCTTAGGCACTGAAGACAAAAGCACAGAGAGTTTAAATAATCTGTTCCAGTTTACAATTCATAAAAATAGCTGATAAATCAAGCCCTAAGGCTAAAGCTTCCTAAGTAATTTTTCCTATGAGTATGATGAATAAAATTAACCAAGTACCAGTTGGTTAAGATTCTATTAAATTTCTGATAAATTAGGTTTGGGTTTTGTTGTTGTTTTGGTCCCAGGGATTGAACCCAAGGGTGCTTAAACACTGGGCTACATTCCCAATCCTTTTTATTTTGAGACAAGATCTCACTAAGTTGCTGAGGCTGGCTTTGAACCTGCAATCCTCCTGCCTCAGCCTCCCAAGCTACTGGATTACAGGCATGCAACACTACACCTGGCAGTATTTTAATACTTTTGTTTGTTTGTTTGTTTGTTTTTGTTGGTTTTTTTGCGGTGCTGGGGATTGAACCCAGGGCCTTGTGCTTGCAAGGCAGGCACTCTACCAACTGAGCTATATCCCCAGCCCCCACCTGGCAGTATTTTAATATATATATCAACACATTTGAAAAAGTTATTAAGAAGTCAATCACTTTCTTACCATAACTTCCACACTAACTTTTCCCAACTTACCCCTTACCACTTATCAAGACAAAGCTGCTAATGAAGTCATAGCCCCAATCTCATGACTCCAGTTAAGCAATATGATCACAAATTTCTGAAATATATCATAACGTATAAGTCAAGACAATGGCAGTGGGTACTCAGAACAAGAACTTCCCAAAAGAATATGAAAAGATATGCACAAATGTATTACTGATGGAAAACAGGAAACACTTCAAAGCACAGGCATTATTTAATGGTAAACAAGCATAATAATTTCAAATACAAATGTCTCAATTTACTAATTATGGGTAAGAGAGATATGCAACAATATAAACCAGAACCACCTTCTCTCCAAATCAGAAAAAGCAATATTGATTCTTCAACCCATTCCAAAGACAACAAATTTGAAAGAAAGCTTAGTAAACTAGGCCCAGTTTGATCACTAATGAGTACAAAAAGAAGATGTATACTCAAAGGATAAGCTACTCTATCATTTGCAAATATATACTAGATCCAATATATACAAAAGAGATATGGTATTTATGGTTAAGTTCATGTGGAGAGATTTTTATTAACCACCACTGTGGGAGAAAAAAAAAAAGTACTACTAATACCATTAGTCCTATTTTCTCATACAAAACCACTTTTCCTGTAGATTTATTACTTCACTCATTCATATGACAAATATTTAAGGGTTTCATTCTCAGAATAATGCCCAACATTTAAACAATGTAAAAGAAAGTCAAGGAATTAGTGTGACCCAGATACAGGACTTTTCAACCACTAGAAATGGAAGACAGCTTTTAATACAAATACAACATGAATTACAGAGGAAGGAACCACAGGCTTCTACCATTCTTGTCAATGCATAATATGGCAGTAATTAATGTTGCCATTTTTTTTGGTAGCAACAATATTTTTAGTGACTATCACTTTAGAATATGAATATCTAACTAGATTTTGCTGTCCAGACACAAGATTTTTCTGAGACTGAGAATTACCTCCAATGAAGCTTTTGGCTTTTTTGGATTGTTTTGCTTTGTTTTTCTGGAGTAGGGTCATTCAACAATTCTGCAGAAAACAAGGAGAAAGCAGATCCCAAGTATGCTGGCAGCTTTTCTCATTCTCAAACAATTCCTTGTTCAGATGCACAGCCACAGAAGTTCAAAGGTCACTGGCATCTTTGTACTCAGTTCCATGGTAGTTACAGACAGACTTTTGTCCCCAATCCTTGAATGAAATGGGCTGCAATAACTTGGCTGATTGAACCTTTACATTTGAGGCCTGCATGAACATTACTCAACTAAAGGGCCATAGTATGTCACGGACACTTCAACATAAATTATTAAACCTCTTTTGTGAAAAAAATAATTTGTTTTACCTGGGTATAGAGGAATGATAATTCTAGTCAAACACAAACAATATCACTGACAGAAATGACCTTAAGATTTCTTATCATAAATATCACACTTCTTATATAACATTGTTTGAAATCTTTTCTGAATTTTTTTCCTCAACCTTGCTATCTTTATTTAAGTCATATGTGATTTTTGAAAGCCAAGAAATTTATTATACACTTTTATATGCAGTTACAAATCTAAAAGTTATTTCTTAAAGTGTAATAATGAATACAGCTAAATAAAAAATCTCAGATATGACATTTATTTTAAGAGCCTAAAAAAACTCAGCTCCTCATTTTTTAACTAATAAACATCTTAGTATAACGAGTACAAATAATAGTGCCTTTATTTGTACACTTTAATAACTCTTTAAGCATACATTTAATTGATCAAACTGTACAAAGCACCTATTTTTCAAATAAATCCTTACTATTTTCACATAACAAACTCAAAAATATATTTTAGCCCAATATAATAGTTATTATAGTTCAATAATTAACCAAAAAAGACTTATTCCCAAGGAAGTAGCTGGTAATTAATCCAAAAACCAGGGTCCCATGAACATCTTTGAAATAAATGTTTCAGCAGCAAAACTACACACTCCTACATAAACACAAAGTGACTGGATCATGACCATGAAAGGATGAAAGGGTTTTGCCAGTACAAAGTTTTAAGTTTCCTCCACACAGAAAACTTTCCACAACAAATATCTAATCAAAACAAACGCTTGTAGATGACTGAAAAACTACTTAACACTTAGTTTTCAGCAGGATAAGAAACACCATACTCCAAAAGAAAATGGGTCCAATTTCTTTTTTTCTTTTTTTCTTTTTTTTTTTTTAAGAACCAGGGATTGAACTCAGGGACACTCAGACACTGAGCCACATCCCCAGCCCTATTTTGTATTTTTATTTAGAGACAGGGTCTCATTGAGTTGCTTAGGGCCTGGCTAAGTTGCTGAGGCTGGCTTTGAACTCACGATCCTCCTGACTCAGCCTCCCAAGTCGCTTGGATTACAGGCGTGCGCCACCGCGACCGGCTAATTTCTTATTTTTTTATTTTAATGATCCTGAAGAGAAATACAGCTGAAAACAGCAAAAACGGACATAAAGGTCACATAACAAAGACCGAGAAATACAGAAGTGTGGTGGGTGAAATTAAGTATACAGTGGCTCTACGCTGAGTTATATAAAAATAAAAGGTCTAAAGTAGAAAAGGAAAAGTTATTTCAGATTTCACTGCATAAAATCCAGTTACTCAGAAGTACTTCCAAACCACTGTTGTCTGTACAGAATCATTTAACCAATAAGTTGTCCTGCTTCTATTAAAATCCATAACTCTGGCAAACTAAGAATACCATAATATTTTTCCTGTTACTAAGCTAGCTAAAAGTAATCTGAAAGATCTGCTAAGACTTTGCTCCTGTTCAGACTCACCTCCTACTTTGAAGAGGTTGTCCTATAGCACAACAGCTCCAGTTACATGAAATCAGTTCTTCACGTGCAGAAGTCTGGCTCCCATTTTGATTACACAGAAATGCTAAAAGAAATAAAACCAGGACAAACCAAGCATTTTTTTCTATTTTCAACTCTCTTATGTTCACCAACTGAATAGTAAGGAACTCATCAGATAGTTTCCAGGAAATATTTTTTTTTCTTTTTTTTTTTTTGCAGTGCTGGGGATTGAACCCAGAGTGCATGCAAGTCAAGCACTCTACCAACTGAGCTATATCCTCAGCCCCCAGGAAATATTCTTAAGCAAATAAATGTATAAAAATTGCTTTCTACCAGGACCAAAGTTGAAATACCAATTTTTTCTGTTAAAGTTATTTTGACTTTAAATATCTCACTAAGTGATCCCCAGTATACTAATGATACAACTCTTAAAAAGGCAACATCGAATATGTTAGACATGTAAAAGCAGGCAATTAATATGCCTGCTAATTTTTAATTTCTGCAAGTGTTAACTTTTTCTCAATTTCCAAAAAAAGTTTCTATTATCTTTAAATCATTTGAGTTCCCTTACATTTTTATTCCTGACAATATAAACAGCATAAAGGAGATCCCTAAATTTTTATCCCCTACAAAACCACTTCCAATAGGTAGGTAGTAAATATCTACTGAATTAATGCTGACGTATTAGTTTAACCCAACTTACAAATAAAGAGCTGTAAAATATGGCCAAAACTACTATTTTAAAATCATTTCAAAATAGTTTTGTTTTTTTTTTTTTTTTGGAACCAGGGATTGAACTCAGGGACACTCGGTCACTGAGCCACATCCCCAGCCCTATTTTGTATTTTATTTAGAGACAGGGTCTCACTGAGTTGCTTAGGGCCTCGCTAAGTTGCTGAGGCTGGCTTTGAACTCGCAATCCTCCTGACTCAGCCTCCCAAGTCGCTTGGATTACAGGCTCAAAATAGTTTTATACACTGTGGGAAGTTTTTAGAATATCGGTTCAGAACATGTACACGCAAGAAATAATGAAACATATATGAGAACTTGTTTTTCCAAGTAAGTCAACAAAATCAATTGATATACATTTCTGTGTGTGTTTGTAGACAACACAAAAGAAGTCAAACTAAAGAAAAAACTTAAAATCTTTTCCAACACTTGTATTACATATCCTGAGTAGGAGTATTTCTTATTATTGCTAAATTTAAAACATCACCACATCATGAAGATACATCAATTTTTAAACATCTTGGGCTCAAAAAATTATTACTGCCACAGCAAAGCAACAATGATTAAAGGTTTAAAAAAAGTACATTTCATTATAAATACAATAAACTTATAAAAGACATTATATTGGGGGAAAAAACTAGAAAGATGATTTGTTTTTAAAGACCTTACTTTTTTTGTTGTTTTTAAACTTTTTTAATTTGTCTTAATTAGTTATACTTAACAGTAGAAAGCACTTTGATACATCATATATGATGGAGTATAATTTCTCATTTTTTTGGCTATACATGATATAGATTCCCACTGGTCATATAATTATATATATACACAGGGTAATACCTAATCTAAAATAACTCTATTCTTCCCTAGCTCCCATATTGACAGATCTTACTTTATCTATGAATGCTGTAACCCAAAATTACTCTTTCACTTCATATTAACAAATACTGCTGTCATACTTAGACCAAATCTCCAAGAAAAGAATTCTTACTCTACGACAAATGACAAAAATTGTGATCTCTTTATCAACCTAAGTATCTTAAAATACAAGACATGAATTGGCCTTAAGTTTTAACCATTTAGAACACACAGAAAAATAAAATGTCTTTGAACATGCATGCTTATGACCTTAGTAAAGACAGAGAAGATAAAGTGTCCATCTAGGCTAGTTGTTAGGTTTTTCAATTAGCCCAAATTTCCCACTAAGAAAGTCAAAGTCTTCACATCTTTTCTTTAACACTTCAGTTAACTTTGCATAGCGAAAAATGGTTCTTCATAATCATAAGCTGAACCTCAAACAGACCTAAACAAGACAGTATTACACTGACCACCACAGCAGAGCTTTGGGTCTACAGCAAACATTTGATTTGAAGGCATTCTCATGCACCGTTAAGTATTTTTAAAACTATAACAGGCACAAACTCAAAAAATTGTATATGCAAATGTTTTTAACACACTGAACAAATGCATGAAACTGCATTATCATCAGTTGGCAAAAATAAGTAAATAAGGGCCGGGTATGTAAGTTCATTAGTAGAGCACTTGACTACCATGTGCAAGGCCCTGGGTTTAATCCCCAGCACCACACACTCACATACATAAAAGTACATAATGCACACTGACTTTTGAGATGCACAAATACTAACAGTATATAACTAATTATCAGTGGAAACACTGAAGCACCATCTAAGACTTCAGGTAAAAGGAGGTTTTATTGATCAAGGAGTTTAAAAGTCACTGGCTTACTGCACAGGGTTGACAACCGATCAAAATGGGGATACAAAGTTACTGATACTTTCTCCTGGGAAAAGACTATAACATAAAAAAGACCTGATGACCCTAAAAGCTTCCCTCATTTTATTGTTCCAAATATAAATTACACCAGGTGCAGTGGCACACGCCTATAAACCCAGCACTTGGGAGGCTGAGGCAAGGGGATCACGAGTTCAAAACCAGCCTCAGCAACTCAGCAAGGCCCTAGGCAACTCAGTGAGACCCTGTCTCTAAATAAAATACAAAATAGGGCTGGGGATGTGGCTCAGTGGTCGAGTTCCCCTGGGTTCAATCTCCAGTACCAAAAAAAAAAAAAAAACACAAATATAAATTACTTCAGAGTTAACTAATTCTTTAAAAAAAAATGTGTATATTGTCTGTCACACCTCAAAGTCAATCACTCATCTAAAAATTAGTATGAGTACTCTTACACGTGGTCAAATGATTTTACTACCCTACAGTACTAAGGATTAGGGATGGAACCAAGAGACTTGCTCTACCACTGAGTTATATTACCAGCCTCTTGTGCCCCCCGCTTTTTTTATTTTAAGACAGGCTCTCACTAAATTGCCCAAACTAGACTCCAACTTGTGATCCTCCTGCCTAAGCTTCCCAAGTAGCTAGGATTATAGGCATGTACCACTATGCCCAACTGTCAAATGATTTTTGACAAGGGTGCTAAGACCACTGAATTGGGAAAAATCAGTATTACAGAAATGTTACTGGAAAAATTGGCTATGCACATATAAAGTAAAATTGGAACCTTATACCATATATAAAAATTAACAAATATCAAAATGGTTCTACAATCTAAATATAAGAACTAAAATTATAAAACTCTTAGGGGAAAATTTTATGACACTGGATCTGATAACAATTTCTTGCATATAACACCAAAAATAAAGGCAACAAAAGAAAATCACAGATGCACTGGAGTACATTTAAAAAAATAAAAATATTTGTATATCAAAGAACATTAATAAAGTAAAAAAGCAACCCACAGAATGAGTGAAGATATCTAAAATCATGTATCAAGTAAAAGGTTGTTAACTAGAACATACAAAGAACTACAACTCAACAATCAAAAAAAAACAAAAGATTTCAAAATGGGTAAAGGCCTTGAACAGACATTTCTGCAAATGTAAAATGTCAACAAACCCAACAAAATGAAAAAATGTCCAATATCACTTTAATTATAGAAATGCAAATGAAAACCACAATGAGGGATCATCTCACAACCATCAGGATGGTTACTAGCAAAAAAAAAGGAAAACAACTATTGTCCTTGCAAGATGAAAACACTCTAGGTATCTGTTGATCAACAATGTGAATAAACTTAACACTACAGAACTGAAACACCAAAAAAATGATTGACAGCAAAATTTGTTATGTACATCTTATCACCAAAAAAATGTAAGTAACGATAAAGTTACTTTTGGTGAACTTAAACCAGATAATAAAGGTAAGGGGTCTGGAATTATAACTAGCATATCAGTAATAACTGTTATTAGTAACAATAACTATTGGTAATACTGATGAGGCAGCTGTTTCCCATTTAATGACACTAAATCCAAAAAGTTGAATTTGTATAGGATAAAACTGGAAACTTCTGACAATTCTTGATCACTCAAAATGACACAATGAAAATTAAATATAAGGAGGTGTTATGGTAACCTGGACCATCGGAATACAAAATCAAGTTTGGGGTAATCCCAGAAACTTGGGAGCCTGAAGCAGGAGGATCACAAGTTCAAGGCCAGTCTCAGCAACTCAGCAAGGCCCTAAGCAACTTAGTGAGACCTGTCTCAAAATAAAAAGTAAAAAGGGCTAGGCATGTGGCCCAGTGGTTAAGCACCCCTGGGGTTCAATTCCTGGTACCAAAAAAAAGAACTCATACTAGAGTGCTGAACAACCATTCCTTCACATCCATGTTTTAACTAATAAATAACTTCTCACAGAGATAGGCTAGTTATCAAGTCAATACACAAAGGCTAGCTTTGCTGCATGTTTCAGAACACCTTTTTCCTACCAAAGTTGTAATAAAAATAAGTACTAAAACATAAAAAGCCTAACCCTCACCACTCAGAAAGCCTTTTAGCATTAAATTTCTAATTCTCAGGAAGCAACACAGAATTAGAAGAAATAAAATGCTGTATAATCACTGACTACCTGTTTCCAAGCAGGGAGGGAGGAAGACAAATTAAGAATATGAACTAGATGCACAAGAAGTTCAGAACCCCCCATGCATTTTAATATCCAGCACCATGACAAAGAGTTAAAATACAAGTGCACACATACAAAGCAAAACCTGACTTCTCAAAACTCTTAGAACAGGTTTCTCAAGGCACTGGTGACATCTCTGACCAGATATTTCTTTGTTAGTGTGTTGTCCCGTGCATAAGTAATATTTGAGAATTCGTTACTCTAAATGATAAGAACATAATTCTGGAAAACATTCCTTTCTCAGACCAAGTTAAATCACTTTTTCATTTTAAAGTAGTATGAGGAAGATACAGGCACTTCAAGGCCAAACAGACCCAGACTCAAATTCAGCATCAATCCACTACCTAGACAGGAAAACCTGAGCAAGTAACCACATTTCTCTGAGCCTAGTTCAGAGAATCATACCAGTGTTGATGTAAAGTTCAATTAAAAGGACATTTGTAAAGATTAGTACAAAATAGGCATTAAGTAAAAAGAAAGAGCATGTTATTTATATTGCCAGAACTTAATCATAACTGTTTTATTAAATAAATATATTTTGCTTGTTTTCCTACCTTAGTAATAATTTAACCTTTTAAAAATGACTTTGGAATGATTGTTTCAGACAAAAATCACTGTAATAACTAAATACAGTACTAACCCAAGGAAGAGAGCTATCAAAATGGGTAATACATAAAATCAAGTTTCAAGATGCTGGATCAATTGGTTGCATATTATAAAAATAATACTGTTTAATAAAGATTAAGTGTAAAGCTGAATACTTAGATCAAAAACTAACAATAAAGGGAGACTATAATGGAAGTTGGAATTAAAGTTATGAAAAATTTAACTGCCTTCAAGTCTCCCAAATGAACCAGAGGTTATAAGTGGTCCAAAATAAATAAATAAGTAAAGGTACAAGGAACATAATTTGGGTTAATAGAGAGAATATACCATAATAAGAGCCAGAAGAATAGAGTTCTAGTTTCAGTTGCCCTACTTGAGAATATGTTTTTAGAAAAAAAATCACTTAACCTGGATTTATTTCCTCATTAAGAAGAGCACAAAACCTACTTTGACATCTCCAGTGCTGTTAGGTGAGTCAAATAAAGTTCATAAAAAATACTTTTTAAAGTTGTACATAAAATACTTGGTACTATTGAGACCTACAGGGTCACCACACATCAATTTAGAGCAGGATTTCCCAATCTTTTTTACCTTGTAACATATACCAAAACTGACCTTACTAGTAAGGAATCCTGGGGTAAATAGGTCATGCTGCTAGAGCCCAAACCTGATCAGCCTAGAAATTCTTGATACTCTGTCCCTGACAGTCCTCTCTGATGATTTAAGGGAATGAGTACTGGTCCATCTGCATCACCAGTAAGGAAGCTCTAGCTAAAATGCCAGCTATAATTTGGAGCACTCTAAGAGGAATGTTAACATTATCCCCCAAAAGTGACTCTGGCACACTGGGTCAAATTCAGAGTTTGACTAAGAAAGAACAACACTGCGTAGGACCTAAGCAACATGGCCCTGTCCTGGACCTGAAGCTTTAGAGAGCCATACACTGGTCTTCCTGTCCACACCTTGATCAATAAGGCCAGCTTTTCTCAGACCCTAATGATGTACCCATCTGCAGCCTACATGCCCTCATCTTGAGCAGGACCCCAGAATTTCTCACCTGCTTCCAGAGTCTGCTTTTCCTTGGATTTGTTCTTCCAAGGATAGACATCCCCACCACTAATATGTACAACCTAAGACCAACAGTTACAGATCTGCTGTCATAAGGATATGTGGGAATGTATAGGCAGGTCCCATTAAGTTCCTCATATATAAGGAGCCTAGAGAAGAGCTGAGGATATGTGGTTGTCGGGTGGCTCCCTGCACTTTACCCTGTTCTAAAGCAGAACTCAGCAATCTGAATCCTCTCTAACCCAGGTCACTATGAAGCTTTATTTGTTAAGGCAAGCAACAGGACATCTTTTTTAGCTTGATTTATAACTTGTAAATTTTCACACATATAGCATATGGACTTCCATTTGTACTCTTGCCCTAGTCCCCAAAATGGTAGGGATGGACCTGGAAAAGGATCTAAAAATCCTGTTACTTGAGAAATAATTGAAGAAAATGAGGACATCTAGCCTAGAAAGAGAAAACATTGGTGGAAAGATAAGAAAACCAGCCATCTTTCAAATGACATCCATAGTTATCTTGCAAAAAATAAAGTATATCTGTTTGGTGTTGGAAATGCCCAGAGGTATGTTCCAATTTAATACAATGAGTATTTTTTTTTTATCAATAAGAATCATTTTTTTAAAAATCTGATCAGGTGAATAAATTATTTTCAGAAACAATATAAAGAAGTAAGGGTAGGGGCTGGGGTTGTGGCTCAATGGCAGGGGCTTGTGGCTCAATGGCAGAACGCTTGCCTAATGTGTGAAGTCCTGGGTTCCATTCTCAGCACCACATATAAATAAATAAAAAATAAAGGTCCACTGACAACTAAAAAAATAAAAGAAGTTAAGGTACCTTAACTTTAAAAAAAAAAAAAAAGTAGTAAAGGTAGGTGATCACCTCCCAAAGTTAAGCAGAAAAAATTCATATACTGGAGAAAGGTTAGGCCACATATTCCCTAGAAGCCTGGGTAACCACAGCATTCAGAAATCTCACAAAGAGACAAGTGGTATCAGACACAGTTATACCCTGAATAACCTTTCATCCTTAAAAAACTCCCATCAGCTGATTCTTTTGTTATTTGCCTCCTCACAAAAAATGAGGGTGAATACCTCCGTTCTACAAAATAAATTACTTTAGTACTTCAGTCTTTAGACTGGAAGCAACACTGTCTCATAAGATGGAAATTTTTTCCCACCTTCCATAAAATTATAACCTTCTCTATTACTTCTAGTCAGATCCTCTGACTTCCCAAGATCACTAAACATCCTGTTCTATTCCTACAACAGACTCAGCCACCTTTCCGGCATCAAAGGTATTTATTAAGGAGGAACACTAAGAATATAGCAGGTACCCTGACAGGTGCTTGCCCCTTGAGAAGCTTATGGAGAGGGGACTTATACGTTAAACACATACATAAATAAATAATAAGCCAATATGAAGAAGATAAAACAAGATGATATAAAGGAGAGAGATGGTGGTGCTGTATACAGGAAATCAATCACAAAGGTCTCTAGAAGCTGGAGATGTAGCTCAGTGGTATAGGGCTGACCAGCAAGAAAGGGAGGGGGGGGGGGGAGGGGGATGAAAGGGGGGGACAGAGAGAGGGAGAGAGAAAGGAAGGAAGGGAGGGAGAGGGAAGGAGAAGGGAAAGGGGAAGAAAACAAAAAAGAAAAGAAAAGAGCCCCCCCACCAGGGGAAAAGAAAGCAACCATGCACCGATCTAAAAGAATTACATTCTGGGGGCTGGGGATATGGCTCAATTGCCTGACATGAATGAGGCCATGGGTTTTATTCCCAGCACCAAAATAAATAAATAAATAAATAAATAAATAAATACATTCCAGGCAAAAGGATTAATAATCACACATCCCTAAGAAAAGTATATGTTTACCTTATTCAAGTGAAAGGAAGACTATCACCCAATACACAACTGTTAGAATGGCTGAATCAAGGACACATAACACCAAATGCTGACAAGAATGTAGAACAATGGAAATTCTCATTCACTGCTGATGGCAATAGCCACTTGGGGAGGTAATTTTACAGTATTTTACAAAACTAAATATACTCTTACCATATGATCCAACAATTGTGCTCTCTGGTATTTACTCAAAAAAGTTGAAAACTTATGTCCACATAAAACCTGCATGTGGATGCTTATCGTAGCTCTATTCATATTTGCCAAAACTTGGAAGCAACCATGTTGTCCTTCCATAGGTCAACAGAAAAATTATGGTGTGTACAGACAAAGGGATAACATCTGATGCTAAAAAGAAATGGGCTATCAAGTCAAAAAAAGGTATGGAGGAATCTTAAATGCATTCAACTAAGTGAAAGAAGTCTATCTGAAAAAGCTACATAGTATATGATTCCAACTATACGACAATCTGGCAAAGACAAACTATAGAAATAGTAATAAGATCTGTGGTTACCAGAATACAGGAGGGATGGAGGGAAGAACATGCAGAGCACAGAGGGTTTTTACCCAGTAAAACTATTTATACTAAAATGGAAGACATTTTACATTTGCCCAAATCTACAGAATGTACAGCACCAAAGAGTGTTGTACATCTAATATAAACTACTGACTAAGGGTGTCAATCTAAGTTCATCGACTGTAACAAATATACCACTCTAGTGAGAAATGTGGATAATGGATGAAGTTGTTTATGTATGGGGACAGAGAACATATGAGAAATCTCTGCACCTTCTATTCTGTTTTGCTGTGAACCTAAGATTTAAGTCTATAGGGGCTTCAAGTACAGTTCAGTAGTAGACTGTTTGCCTAGCATGCACAAGGTCCTGGATTCAATCTCCAGCACTGCAATGCAAAAAAATATTAAAAAATCAAAATTCAAGTCTACCAAAAAAAAAAGGAAATAGGGTGACTACAAAAGAGGATAAAGAAAGATGAGACTGGAAAAGAAAGCCAGAAATCAGATCATACACTATTGATATTCTGAACCACACAAATTTTTGCTGTTGGTGGTTGTTTTGTACATTGTAGAATGCTTAACACACTCCCTAGCCTCTGGGAGATGCCAGTAGAAACTCCCCCTCTTCCAACTTGTGACAACCAAAAATGTCTCCTGGCACTTACAAATGCACCCTAAAGACAAAACCTCCCCTGGAAGATTATCACTGATATAAGGATCTCACAAGTGACCAAGATGAAGGTTTTGTTTCCATGAAAAATTTCTAAGTTCTAGTATAGAGTGTAGTGAGAAGCTGGTAAGAGAATGTTAAAATCTCATTAACATTATTTTGGCTCCTGTGATTGGGAAAATGAGGGAAGGATGACATCAAGAGTAAAGGAAAAGAAGACTATTGATAGATTTTAAGAAAAGAAATTAGCTTAGGTTTTAACAGTGGCAGGGGGAGATGGAGTCAGGTTCAGTTTATATTCTAAAGATGGATCTGACTGGTCTTAACTGAGATGAGTAAGGAAAAAAAAAAACAAGAATGACTCCAGGGGTTTTGGCCTCCACAAGTGGGCAGATGATGGTGCCACTTACTGAGATTGTAAAGGCAGGAGGGAGGCTGAGGACAGTGTAAATGAAAGGAAGAACTTATAGTCCTGCTTTTTTCATGCTACATCTGTGGTATCTACTAGATATCCAGAGGTGGCATGGAGTACAATGAGCCTAACACTCAAAGGGAAAAAATTAGTACTAGAGACAAAAATCTGAACCTTTCCACATATAACTGATCTCTGAAACCATAAAAAGAAGTGAATTACTTGAGAGCCCAGGGATATTTTCAAAAGGAAGGGGGTAAATTCACAAAAAGAATCTAGAAATAAAAATGCATAGCTAAGAGGTCAGAAGTAGTAATTGGTATGAAATGCTGGTGAGAGATCAAAAAGATATAGACACTGAAATAAATGGCTACTACCTCAGGCAAGACACGGGTCATTGTACCCTTGATTAAAAACAATTTCAGAAGCTGGGAACATAACTCAGTAATAGAAGGCTTGCCCAGCATACACAAGGTCCTGGGTTCCCCAATACCACAAAAACATTTTTAAAAAATAAAAACAATTTCAGCAGAGTAGCAGAACAAGACCTCAAAAGGATTAGGCCAAAGAAAGAATTAGTGGTGAGGAAGGAGAAACAGCAAATACAAACAATTCTGGAAAATTTCTGCTGCCAAAAAAAAAAAAAAAAAAAAAAAAAAAAAAAAGAACCCAGCAGCTGGGGTAGGGGGTGGGGCTGAAACAGGAGGATCACAAGTTCAAAGCCAGCCTCAGCAACTTTTCGAGGCCCTAAGCAACACAGTGAGACCCTGTCTCAAAATAAAAAATAAAAAGGGTGGTTCAGTGGTTAAACACCCCTGGGTTCAATCCCCAGTATGAAAAAAATAAATTTAAAAGCTTTAAAAAAAAAAAAGTACTGGGCAGTAGTTGAAAGGATCAAAATGTGGAGGATAGGATGATGATTAACCTATTCAATTAAGGTACCAGTATCTGATAAGACAGAATTTTATTCCTCTCTCACTCAACCACCAAGAGAAAATGAGCAACAGATTATCCAAGAACCTATTGAATTCACCCATCTCCCTCTAGAGTCCTGCTCTCACCTAGAAGGTAGAGTAATAGGACCCAGTATGATGTTAACATCCTATATTCCCATCGCTAAACAGGGAAGGAGGAAGTAGAAGGAAATTAGTTTTTTTTCTAAGGCATGACCCAGAAATCTCACACAGCACTTTCCACTTATGTTTTGTTTTTTTGTTTTTTGTTTTTTATTGAACCCAGGGTCTTGTGCATGCAAGGCAGGCATTCTACCAACTGAGCTATATCCCCAGCCCAAAACTTCTTTTTTTTTTTCTTTTTTTTTGGGGGGGCGGTGCTGGGGATTTGAACCCAGGTCACACAGCACTTTCATTCACATCCATTTAGCCAGAAATGAGTCACACGGCCACATCCAACTATAAGAGAAAGGCTAGGAAATGCAATCTCTAACTAAATAATGAAGTCTTTATTTATTCCCTCAAATAAAGCCTGAGTAAATCTGTGGATAACAGCACCTAGTGGACAATTAGTTATCACACTACCTGTAACATAAGCCACATGTGCCTGCTACAAGAGATGATCCAATAGAGAATGATAATTTAGGAAATAAATAATTGCAGGACTGAAAGCCTTTAAAAAGTAAGAAAGAATGAGATCCAGGGCAAAAAGTTATTGCCTCAGGGTCAGTGGTCTCGTCACATCCCACATGCTTGATTTTTCAGAAGAAAGGATGCCCCTTGAACACATTTCCACTAAACTGAAGTATGCAGCCTTTTCCTTCCATCTAGTGAATCAAGCAATTACACAAAATGAGTATGAAAATGTGGCCATGATGGAGCATTCTCACTTAGGGTTGCCTACCAACTGGTTGATTCAGAGCTGTTGCTTCTCTATCAAAGACAGAATGATCTAATTTCAGAGGTAGTCTACAAACTCATCTTACATATGTTCAAACTCACAAGACCACAAAGCTTCCTCTCCAATAGTACATCCCAAATTCTCAAACTCTGATTAATTCAACTGTCTCCCTATCTACTATTTTGTAATTTTCCTTTTCCTAATATAGTTTTATCATCCTAATCCAATAAGCACTTCCACAGGCAGAGACTCAAAGGCACCTTCTTTCATATCTATTTTCCACCACATTTAGCAGGGTACAAAGATACACAGATGTACTCAATTGCTACTGATAAAAGAAATGTGGAGCTAGATGCAGTGGCACACCCCTGTAATCCAGCAACTTGAAAAGATGAAGCAGGAGGATCACAAATTCAGGACCAGACTTGGCAACTCAGTGAGACCCTGTCTCAAAAACAGAAACAAACAAACAAACAAACAAACAAACAAAAACAATAAAAAAAGGTCTGGGAATGTAGCTCAGTGGTAAAGTTCCTCTGCATTTAAACCCCAATACTTAAAAAAAGAACAGAGATTTGGTTTCCCTCATCCTAACTGGGGTCAGGATTGCTGCTGAATGTGAATGACCACTGGATAAAAAGCAATGAGCAAGTCCTGTCAGGTTCTCCTTAGGTAGAACAGAAAATGCAAATCCATTTTAAAAAAACTCAGCCAGGCACAGTGGCACACACTTATAATCCCAGCAGCTCAGGAGGCTGAGGTAGGAAGACCACAAATTTGAGGCCATCCTTGGCAATTTAGCAAGACCCTGTTTCGGTATAAAAAATTAAAGAAGGACTAGGGATGTAGCTTGGTAGAAAAGCACCCCTGGGTTTAATCCTCAGTACCACAAAAAAAAAAAAAAAATCACAGAATTTTGGAGTAAGGAGGCAGGGGTATAGATCAATAATAGAGCACTCGCTTAGCAAGCATGAGACCCTGAGTTCAATCCCCAACATCACAGACAAAATGATGATGATAATAATAATGTTGACACACGAAGGGACCTTAGAGACCTCCAGTATGATCCTTCATTTTATATATGAGGAAAATGAGCATTAGAGAGATGAACTGTCTTAAGTCATAGACTGTTTATAGCACAGCCAAGACAAATACCCAGGTCCTCCAGCCCCATGTTCAAAATTCCTCTTCCTATTAAAAATTACTTCAGGGCTGGGGACATAGCTCAGTTGGTAGAGTGCCTGCCTCACAAGCACAAGGCCCTGGGTTCAATCCCCAGCATAGCAAAAAAAAAAAAAAAAATTACTTCATTTGTTTTGTTTTGTTTGTCTGCTTTTAATATTCTGGGTAATTACTAAACTTCACATGGTATGTTCTTCAAAATCAACGAAAATGCTACTCATCTTAAGAATCCTTTTTTTTGGGGGGGGAGTGCCAGGAATTGACCACAGGGGCACTCAACCACTAGGCCACATCCCCAGCCCTATTTTGTATTTTATTTAGAGACAGGGTCTCACTGAGTTGCTTAGCACCTCACTTATGCTAAGGCTGACTTTGAACTCGTGATCCTCCCCTCCTCAGCCTCTGGAGCCACTGGGATTACAGGCCTGCAACACAGTGCCCCAGCGGGAGTCCTTTTGACTACTTATCTTTCCAATGAAAAGAGGAACAGGAATTACTTTTCCATCCTAACCACAAGGGAATAAAAATACAGTGCAAGTGAATGGCCTACCCACAAACATGAGGCTAAACTCCAGATAATAAAAATTTTACTGTTTTAGGACAAATGGAGGGAATATCTCTGAGTGTGGTGCCTAGAGACAATTTGAACACACAGTAACATTTCCATATGCATTTCCTCTCAAATGTTTTCCATCCCTGCAATTTCCAATGTTAATGGATATGACAATTCAAGGCATAAAATATTCTAACAAAAAGTGATAAGGAAAATAATTAGACATTCCTAAAAATGAAAATCTTACATCCACTCCAAATATTCTAGTACAGGTCCTTCTCGTAAGAAATTTAAAAGCATCCATTTCTTACTTCCTTTTACCTGTCCCCCTAAAACAATCTCTCTTAAATACCCAGGAAAGTCTCCATATCTAAGTATACTGAAAATATGTAATTATCTATTTTATCCAATTCTACATTTTACTACCTTAAAGAATATCCCTGCTCAACTTTCATCTGTTCAGATAGGAAACCTCTGGTTTTGTTTTTTTTTTAACCTCAAAAGAACATGCAATCTCGCCGGGCGCAGTGGTGCATGCCTGTAATCCCAGCACTTGGGAGGCTGAGACAGGAGGATGGCAAGTTCAAAGCCAGCCTCAGTAATTTAGCGAGGCCCTAAGCAACTCAGAGAGACCCTGTCTCTAAATAAAATACAAAATAGGGCTAGGGATGTGGCTCAGTGGTAGAGTGCCTCTGGGTTCAATGCCCAGTACCAAAAAAAAAAAGAAAAAACATGCAATCTCATCTTGAGGTGAGTTTTTCTTTAGGTCTCTCCTTTTTTGACGGGCAACAATTAGAATCCTGTATTTTTCTGGTGCAGGGCTCTATGGCTATATGAAAGGACTCTTCCATTTCCAACCCACTGATCCACCAAGGACACATCATTCCACAGAATTTAAGCTTCATCCAAGGCCATGAAGCCACACATTTTGTAGGTCTGCAAGAGTCATAATGACCCCAATTTTGTTTTGTTTAAATCAGTCAGAACAATGGCCTTTTTTTATTTGTTCATTCTTCCTTTTGGATTAAAAAAACCAGCATCTGAGGACCAGCAGCACACCAAATTTCTCAAATGTAAGGTAATTTAAGCCAAATCATTGAAAAAGCAGCTTACTATCAAAGTCTGTAAATGTAAACTATATCTACCATTGGGGGGAAAAATAGCTTTTATGATTTCAACTCTAAAGAGGATGTTTCAGAGATCATTCTCTTTAAGGATCATAAGGAAGATTTAAGAGTGTATTACACACACAGGGAAGGCTATCTAAACTTGCTGTAATTAAAATAGATTTTTCCCACATCGAGAGAGAGAGAGAGAGAGAGAGAGAGAAGGAAGGAGAGCGAAACAGCCAGGACCAAAATAGAAGTGATATTTAAACTTACCCTGCAAACTTAAGAATATTACCAAGAAATTACCAAGAACCTGAATCTATGAATAATAGAAGCATCTTTTCCCTCATTCTTAATTATCTGAAATATATATTTAGTAAATACATAGCATAATATATAGGAAATTTCTCAAGCTATTCCAATTATTAGCTATTAACTCAACTAATGGGTTTAGTAAAGTAGAAAATTTCAGAACATTCTACTCGGCTGAGGAGTATACAATACTTCAGGGAGTGTACAATACTTCAGGCATGCTTTTAGACTAGAATTTACAATCATCATGTGTCACTTACTGAGTGCTTACTAAATGCCTGATATTTTGTTAAGCCTTGACATGTTTCACTTCAACCTCACTATGACCTTCTAAGGTACTGCTATTCCTTGATGACAATAAAGGTACCTGAAGTACCAAAATGAAAACTTGTCCAGGACCAAAGTTTATAAATATCACAGCTAGCATTTTAATCCAATTCTCTCTGGTTACAAAGTAAAAATTAGTACCTTTCCACAGCTCTTAACTTTAGAATGCTATGAGAGGAAATACTATTGTGCTAATTAAGGAAAATATCTGAAGTCCTAAATCAGAGTTGACAAATTTTTTCTGTCAAGAAATATTACTCTTGAGGGCTGGGGTTATAGCTCAGTTGGTAGAGTGCTTGCCTCATAAGCACAAGATCCTGGGTTCAATCCCCAGTACCACAAAAAAAAAAAAAAGAAATATTACTCTTGAGTTCTTTCAACCACTTAAAAATTTTAAAATCATTCCTAGCTCATGGGCCATTCAGGTCTGCATCCTATATTTAGCCCACCCTACTCTAAATAAGGCAGACAAATAAAAAATAATTTTTGCACTCACAAATTCTAACTTGTTACCTCCTTTGGTATTTTCAACTGATACTTTAAAGAAGCTCAAAATCTCAATAAATTTATCCTGTCCCAAAATGACTGAAAAGTCCAAGAGTCTAAAACTGTAGGTATAAGAATTTTCTCAATAATGATAAAAATCACAAAATTTTGAAACTGGAAGATCTAATGCATTCTTGTCTTTATCTGTATTTTTAAATTACTGTAAAAACATTTTGGACAGTTTGCCAAGGGCCAAGGATATAGCTCAGTGGTTGAATACTTGCCTAGTAGGCATGAGACCCTGGCTTTGATACCCTGCACTGCGAAAATAAATAAATAAGAGAGTTTACCAGGCCAATTTGCCAAGTGAAATAAGACTATATTCAATACTAAGTTTATATGTAATGACAGTACTACCTTACACGGATGAAAACAGCTATACAAAGCATTTCCACAGACTTATATTGTCTGGTCCTTCACAACAGCATGAGGAAGACAATGAATGCAAGCTTTCCCAACCCTATTTTACAGATAAGGTAAACAAGCTCAGAAATGGCAAAGATGTGTCCAGCAGTGCCCAGGGAAGGTGCACTCATCTATGAAGTGACAGAACCCCAAACACAGCCCAACTTCAAGTCCTGGCTGACTCTTGACCATTTTCATGGACATCAGATTACATATTCATGAATTAGAGTCTAAAATTTCTCAAGGATGCTAGTTTTAGCCTTTAAAAAATACAACTATGTTTGGTGCATTTTATTTTTCTTTAGCACAGTCTCATGATGAAAACAGCTACTAGTTCCTGACATTTATTAAATGCATCTATAGGCAACAGTATCTATGCACACTGTGCAAATACTATGTCTAGGTCAGCTTGGAAAGGGAAAACACTGTTGAATAAGTCACCCAAAGAGAGAACAAGCAACACCAAAATGAGAGAAAGAGAGAGAGAGAGAAAAAAAAAGCAATAGCAGAGATGAATTTATTGCCTTTAAAGTCTCAGCCCAACTGCAGAAAAGTTTCTGGTCATTGGAAAATGATGTGGGGCTGGGAAAAGGAAATAAAAGGAACATAACTACTACTGGAATTCAAACCAACATCAAAGGCTCTAATGACAGTTGAGCCTACCTCACTGGTTCTTCGTTTCTCCCTGGAAAACAAAACAGTTATATAACTAAAGAACATTCTTCAACTAGCTTTTCCTCTCTGTCCCACTTATATCTTTTCTGCCCCACTACTTCACCCTGTCCCCCACCTCCCCGTGCAGGATCCTAAGTAAACTGGGCTGCCACCCTAGCTGTCTGGACAAGTCTCTGTCCAAAGTGCTGCTTTATTCCATGACTGCTAAAGGGACATGGTAGGGAGACAACTGGTTTAAACACAATTCCAACCTCACATCATTACAGATCCTGTTGTATAAAACATCACCAAATGTCCAATTTTATGTCCACATGTCCATTCCTGAAACTGGAAATCACATCATAATACCTCAACTTCACAAATAGCCCTACGAAAAAGAATACACACCAAGAAGTGCTTGAAAAGTGCTGAAGTTGTGTTGTAACAGCAATTATTGTTTCTATTTCCTTCACATCTAAGTCCAAGGAACAAATGCGGATTCCAAGTTGGACTTCAATTCACTCAAATCGAAAAAATACATAATTGAACCACAACCATCACTATTCAAAATTATCACAAAAAGATCCAATTACTGAACCAGACTAGACATTTGTGTATTTTCAGAGCTCCTGTACTATACCACCATTGGCTTTTTCCTTTTCACACAAAAATATACAGACAACTTTTTCAAAAGCAACCAATGTATCGGTAAAGTTATTCCCATTCAGACTTACTTAAAAGGTCTAAATCTATGCCAAATAAGACTGAAAGAATGGAAAATAAAAAGAGATGCTGACAAAAATGCCACCGCCCAGCTTCTAGTTATCCATGCAGCATCATGCAGTGCCCCAAGCATTTTAAAAGCTGATTTTAATTCCGAGTGTAGATCAAAATTATAATTATCCAAATTCTATTTCCTAAAAGATAACTATTAAACTGCATCCCAAGCATCCCACTCTGGGCCTCCACCTCCCCTCCTCCTTCTCTAATCTTCAGTCCCAGAAGGTGAGGTTATACATGGTCCAGATGCAGCCTAAAGCTAAGAAATCAAGTCTGACTTTCTCTCCCTGTCTTGTCTTGTGTGCCGTTTATGAAATTCTTTAACATACACATTTACTCTGGTCAACAAAATGAGAAAGGCACCATGCAGGGGCGGCGGGGGAAGTCAAGGGGGAAAAAAGGCGCTATCACTAAGTCATCACTATCGTCCAACATGTAGCGCCAACTTCAGCCAATTAGAAAGATAAGAGAAAAAGTCCTCCAGAGTCCTGGGGAGCAGAGACATCTCGCTCAACTGCCCCCAACCCACATTGGGGGCCGGGACCCGCGCTGTCGACCGTGGACAGCCTAGAGGAACGCTTGCGCCGGGGCTCCTGTGGGAGCACCCGGGTCCCCAAGGCCCCCACTTAGGCATTCCCGGGGAGACGCGGCTGCTGCCTGACTTCAGCCTGGGGCGCGGAGCACTGCAGCAGGCCAGGAATCTGTCCCAACGCCTCATTCGCTAAGGCCGTGAGGAAACGCAGGATGCAAGCGCGGGAGGCTGTGGGCCCGCAGCCCCGAGCGCCCCAGGAGGCCGGGAGAAGAGTCCCGGGGAGGAGGGACGAGGAGAAACCCGAGATGGTCCCTCAAGAAAATTCGATCAGGAGGCTCTACTTTAAAAAGGAATTTTTTTCTAAGAGAGAAAGAAAGGCCCCCGCAGCCTTCCCCGCGGCGCCAGCCCACGTCACCGGCGCCCCCGGCCCGCCCGCGCCCCCGCCTTACCGAGCCCCGCGGCCCCGCCGCGCCGCGGCGTCGCTGCGCCCCGCTCGCCGCTCCGTGTCTGCCCTCCGCGGGCCGGGCCGGACGCCCTCCGCCCGCCTCCGCCGACGCCGCTGCGCCTAGAGCCTGGCCGCCCAGGGCCGCCGCGGGGGCTCGGCCGGGCGCCCCCAGCGCCAGAGCCGCATCCCGCCTCGCCACCCCGTCAGGCTCGGGGGCGGGGGAGCCGGGCTCCCGGCCGCGGCCTCGAAGTCCCCACCTCCGGCGCGCACCGCGCTCGCCCTCCCGCGGCGAATCAGCCCCGGGGGACGCGGGTTCTCGGGCTCCAGAGCCCCTCACCCCGACGCCTTCCGGCCGCCCCCGCCCCGCTGGCCGGCGCGCGCCCCCGCCAGAGCCCGCCGCCCGCCCTGCCTCCGCCTCCTCCGCTCCGCCTCCTCCCGCACCCGCGACGCCCGCAGCGGGGAGAAGAGGCGCGCCGCCGCGAACGCGGGCACGAGCACGCGCGAGGAGGGCGGACGGAGCGCGCGCGCGGCCGTGAGGCGGGGGCGCGCCGAGGCCTCGCCTGCTGTTGTCCCTGGAGCGCACGTGCGCTGCGGGGGGGCGGCGAAGGGCACGCAGGGGCCCCTCCGCGGGGTGGGGCACGGTGGCCCGCTGGGGTGGCAGAGCTAGCCGAGCACAGGTCAGGAGATGAGATGCTGCCCCTGGGGTCGAATGTGGTCTTTTGCCTCGGCCTCTGCATCGTGCTGTGGTGCAAAAATAAAAAACCTGCAGCACCAGCAACATCAGGAAAAGGCGTCCTCGGAGACTACGGCAGTGGCTTCTCTCCACTCCCAGCTGACCCCAGAATACTGTCGCTGCACCAGGGAGGAAAGGGGGCGTTGCCGCAAGCCGAAGATCTTTGCCTCTCCCTCCCTTTTCATTTGGGTGCGCAATCAACTCGCGATGCTTATTATTTAGAATCGTGATAGAGAAATGCCTAAAAGTTCCTTCAGTTGGCTTCTTCATTCAGAGTTATAGACCAGAAAATTGAAAGTGACATATCAGATCAAGGGAGAGTAAAGACAAGAAAGGGGGAAAGAATAGCAAACCTGAAGGTGCATGGCTATACTGAAAAGAGATTTTGGAATCAAGTGAAGGAGCTTCCAGGAAACCCCCTGCCTGTGGATGGCATTGCCCTTGGTTCTTGTTCCTTTTGTTCAGCCTCCAAAGGCTGTGCAGCACTTCCACCTGCAACTACCATCAGAGTGACAGAATGCAGGAGAGATATCTTGACATTCTACCGTTTTCCATTTTTTTCTTTCTTATATGTATCTTTCAACCCTTGTGACTCATTCTGCATCTAAATGTTGGGGGAGAAGAGGGGTGATTAACCTATATAATTTATTCTCAAGCCTATTAATGCCAAATACTGCATCATCTAATGTCACTGCAGTGATTTGGGTCCGCTCAGCATTTAGTCATTTCAGTGGAAGTCATTGAAAATAAAACATGGCCTTGATTACAATTAGCAAAATTTCAAGGGCATACATAAACCAGGATTTCACCACATTCTGGAGACAAATTAGGGAGTGAACATGAAGAATAATCCTATTCTGGCAGTTTCAGTATAACCAAAATTTCTTTTTTTTTTATTGACTTTTTCGGTGTACTGGGGATTGAACCCAGGGGCACTCCACCACTGAGCCACATTCCCAGCCCTATTTTGTATTTTTTATTTAGAGACAGGGTCTCACTGAGTTGCCTAGGACCTCGCTAAATTGCTGAGGCTGGCTTTCAACTCGAGATCCTCCTGCCTCAGCCTCCCAAATGCTGGGATTACAGGCATGCGCCACCATGCCCAGCTTAACCAAAATTTCTTTACAGACCAAGATTCTGCATGTTTTCTAGCATGGAACTAGAGAAGAAATAGAATGAGAAGGTTTACAGAGACACAAACGATGGGAAAAATATAGAGACCAACTTTCAATAAGTGCAACAGGTGCATCTCAACCCTCTACTGGAAACAGATGCATTTGGGATGCATAAGGGTCTTTGTGATACTTCTTAAAAGATAAGGGGGTGGGTGTTGGACGCCTGCAATCCCAGTGGCTCAGGAGGCTGAGGCAGGAGGATCATGAGTTCAAAGCCAGCCTCAGCAAAAGCAAGACACTAAGCAACTCAGTGACACCCTGTCTCTAAATAAAATACAAAATAGGGCGGGGGATGGGGCTCAGTGATCCAGAGTCCCTATATTCAACACCCAGTACCCCCCCCCCAAAAAAAAAGAGAGATAAACACCAAGGTAAACAATGAAAACTGGAGAACTTCAACACAAGACCATACTTTAAAAAATATTCTTTTATCTAATTGCAGCAGCACCATGGGTTTCACCCTTATGCCATAGAGTCATCTCTGCCTTAGGGCAACAAGTGTGTATTTGGTAGCTTGTATCATTCTCAGGATTTGGTGAACATTACATGCAAATATCCTGTGATACTAAGAGGAGGTCTGTGTGGGATAGAAAGCACATCATCATGGAAAATAAGTTTTGCCGAAGGCTGCGGTCTCTTGGCTACTCTCAGGATCATGATATTGCATTCTTTTTGGAAAGCCTTCATTTGCATCCCAAAGTTTTACCATAAAATCCTGAAATTCAGCTGTAGCTATTAAATGTTAAATGGTTCAAGTTCAGTTGGTAGAGGTGAGTAATATAGGAGCTAGGATTTCTGGGTCAGTCAACTTTCCATCATTATGACAAAATACCTGAGATATTCAACTTATGAGAGAAAAGAGTTATTTTGGCTTATTGTTCCCAAGGTCAGTTGACTTTATTGTTTTTGGAGGCAAGGCAGGGAGCATGTGGTATAGCATATGGCATGCCTCATGGAGACAGGGAAACAAAAGATAAAGAGGAGAGAGAGGAAGGGGCTGGTGTCTCAATATCCCCTTCAAGGACATACCCAAGTGACCTAACTTCATTCCACTAGGCCCCATCCTAAAGACTCCAACATCTCCCAAAAGCACCACCGGCTGACAACCAAACCTTCAGCATTTAGGCCTTTTGGGGACATTTACCATCCAAACCATACGATGTATACATTGGATAACACAGATACTTTGGGTTAGATCCCAAAAACATTTTGGTAACTGTCCCCCTGTTTATATTATATGCAGTTCAGAGAAAGAACAAATGTATTGCACATGTGTTTTCCAAATGCCAGAGGTGTTTAAACAAGTTCAAGGGTGTTGATACTCCTTAATCTGTTCTGAGCCAGCACTCCCTCTCTTGGGATAGAACTATCCAAATGTCCTATGAATCAGTACTTACTGCTGCTAAACTTGCATATAAACTCAAGGTTGTAATTGCCAAGCAACTCTGCAACCATCTGACCTTGGTGTTTCAGATGTCTGTAATCAATTACCTCTGTCCTAATAACACCCTCAGTGATTTAAATACATAAATCACAAAAATTGCAACATCCCTTAAAAAAGAAAACATCTGTTCAAACATAAAATACTATGAAATAACTGAATTTGCTACCTGTTTATGGTTTGATTCAATATTTACAAGGTGAGGGGCAGGAAGGAGGGTAAACAAACTCCCCCTCTCTCTGAAGCTGTTGGAGGCCTCAGGCTGGCCTCCTTTCTCAGCATTGGCACTGTCATCTTCCAGGAGGTGGCATCTGGGCTCACACACACACACACACACACACACACACACACACACCCGCATCTCAGATCTGTTGCACTGCAGTGCCCTGTAGGCACTGAAGCAGCATCACGGTGCAGACAAGTGGAGTCAGCCAGGAAGGCAGCTACACAAATGACTGCAACACTTACCTAACCTTGAGTTTCAGAGAGTCTGGGAACTGAGGAAGGGAGAAAGAAGAAGCTTATTTACACCCCAAACTGAATAGCTGGCTTAAGAAAAATAAGTTGCTGAGAGTGGGCCAGGTTCAGTAAAGAATTTTCCCAAAGTGACAACTGACATTGCCTTGCTTCCTGCCATGCCCCTCTCCCTGCCCCCACCAAGGGGACAGCTTAATATTGCACCACCATAAAACAGGACAACGAAAAAGGGTTTTTGAAGAAAACGACATGTTGTCTTTCTGCAGCATTCTCCCAGCTAATATCAATGTCCAAGGAGTAGCCTCTCTAAACATGAACCCTTCAAAACAACAGCAAAACTACTATTGGACAGGATTTTAAGAAACATTAGTAGTCTTGCTCACTGAGATTTGACAAATCGGTGGTGTGTTCATTGAAATGATAAACTCCATTTTCTCTCCTCTCCCCATCACATTTTGGTTTATTAGCCTCTATCACAATGTTAGAACTTTTGTTTATTCTTCCATGAAGAGCTTGTTTGTATCTTTAAACTGTAACAACAGCCTTACCTATCTACCTCTGTTTTTTAATCCTTCAGCTCCTTTGCGGGCTTCTCCACTGAATCCTTCTCCTCTTCCAGAATTCTAAAGGTTGACTGCCCACGGGTTCTGACCTTGGGCCCTTCCTATTGTCTTTCTACATTCCCATCCTGCTACAACCTCTTCCAGCCTAAGGCTTTAAATAGCCTCCACTCCCTGATGTTTGTATACTTTTAACCCCAACCTCTCCCCAGGGCTCCAGGCTCATATATCCAGCTGCCTCACTGACATTTTCACTTGGATAACTCAAACTTAATGGGTCTAAAACAGTAGTCTTGACTGTCCATATTCAAAATGGACAAAAATTGCTTCCTCCAAGTCTTGTCCATCTAATGACTAAAATGCCTCTTTCAACCACCATATTCGTTTCGGCAGCAAATCCTTCCAATTTTATCCTCAAAATTGAAACTAAGTCGAGCAGCATGCTTATAATCCCAGCTACTCAGGAGGCTAAGACAAGAGGATCACAAGTTCAAGGCCAGCCTGGACAATTTAGCGAGATGTCTCTCAAAATCAAAAAATAGAAAGGGCTAGTAAATGTAGCTCAGTGGTAAAGTGCTTGCCTAGTATGTGCTAGAACCTGGGTTCAGTCCCCAGTAAAACTCTAACTCACTCTCTCTCTCTCTCTCTCTCTCTCTCTTTCTCCCCAAAACAAAACAAAACAAACCACAACAACAAAAAACCCTGAACTCAATCTTTTCTCTCCCTTTTAGCTATGCATACCACATCTGTCCCCATGATCACTTCCCTGTGTGACTACAAAGGTCCCTACAGTGATCTCCCTGTTTCCAGTCTTTCCTCTCTGTGGTCTATTCTCAACACAGCTACCAAAGAATTTGTTTTTAAAACATTAGTTTGAAACTATCATTCCCCCTGCTTAAAACCCTGTAGGACTCTAAGCTTTTAACCACACTGCAATAAAATCCAAAGTCCTTTCTCTAGTCTTTCCAGTCCCTTCAGTCCTGCTCACCTCTCTAATCTTTACCCCTTGCCATTCATTATGTTCCAACCACAACCACCTCCTACCTTTCCTCAAATCTGAAAGGTGCACCTCACCTTTCAGGCTTTTAAATTAACTTTCTGACTCACTGTAACTAAGATAGTTCTGCCTTCTCTGTCCACTTACTCTGCTTTTTTTTCCCGCCACAGCACTCATGACTATGGAATTAAATTTTGTAATCAATATTTACTTTATGTCTCTCCTAGTAAAATATAAGGTCCATAAGGGCAGGAACTTTGTTTATTCACCATTGTATCGATATCACTGAATGAATGAATAAGAGGTCTTACCAGGATACAAAACTTATTTGCTCACTTCTTATCTGCTGGTGCTTATTGCTATGGATCTATCTCTTTACTTATTACAAATGGGAATTCACTCCAAATCAAATCAAAATAAACCATCCTGCAAATCTAAGAAAATATCAAGATTTAGCAAAGAAAGGCATATATTAAATGGGTAGTTTAATGTTTATAGGATAAGATCAAAAGTCTCACCTTGTAATTAGACTTGATTTATAGAAGGAAAAACAGAAAAATTAAATTATATGAAATGCCTTCTCATTCTTAAATGAAATAGTCACCATATTGTAAAAGAATATGGTAAATTTTAGGAAACGCAAAACTTCCCTTTCATTGTCTTTTCCTGCCCCACCATGTAAACTTGCATAAGTCATAAATTGTGTTTCCATCTGCAAAATGTGCTTTCTCTCTTTCTTCTTGAGTATCATAAAGGTAGAATGATTTAATTATTATGAAAATGCTTTGGAAGAAAGAAAATTTGGAAATTAACAGTGATTACGATGGTTCCTTTTTTTGTCTAGAATTTTGAGAACCAGGAAGAAATAAATATCTTTTAAATTATATCTAAACACTGATGGAAATCAGCATTTCTAAAATTATCAGAAAAAAAAATTAGAGAGCAAAGCGCTACCATTTGGATATGATTTGAGTGTGTCCCCCAATGTTTCATGTATTCGAAGTTTGGCCCCCAGTGTGGCAAAGTTAAGAGGTGAGGTCATGGGACTTTTTGTTTTTTTAGATGAAGTCTCTCTATGTTGCCCAACCAGGCTGGTATCATGCTTGTGAGCTCAAGTGATCCTCCTGCCTCAGCTTCCTAAGCAGCTGGAACTACAGGTGTATACCAACACACCTGGCTAGTGAGACAGTTAAAGAGGCAAAGCACAGTGAGAGGTAGGTCACTGGGGGTGCTGTCCTTGGAAGGGATTAAAATAGCACTCATGGGAACCTGAGTTAGTCTCTTAAGTGCAAGTGATTATTAGAGGGTATGCCTGCTCCCCAGGAGTGCTCAATCAGTTAGCCACATTCCCAGTCCTTTTTATATTTTATTTTGAGACAGGGTTTCTCTAAGTTGTTTAGCGCTGCGCTAAGTTGCTGAGGCTGGCTTTGAACTGGCAATCCTCCTGCCTCGGCCTCCTGAGATGCTGGGAATACAGATATGTGCCACCATGACTGACTCTCTCTCCTGCTAGTATCCGCTCTCACCATGATGCCATCTGCTGTCATGTGATACAGTGGGTTGGGGTACTAGAGTCAGCACATGCTATTTGGACCTTCAGCCTCCAAAACTATGAGCTAAATAAACCTCTTTTCTTTACAAATTACCCAGTCTCAGTTATTTCATTATATCAAAAGAAAACAGACTGTAATGGTTTGGATATGGAACATCTCCAATACAGAAATATTCAAAGGTGGGACTGTGGGAAAGTAATTGGATCATGATGGGTCTGACATCAGCAGTAGATTATATTGATGGACTCATAGCTGAATGAATATTGGGAGGTGGTAGAAGAGAGTAGATCCTTGCAGGTATGTCCTTCAAACTGTATCTTGTTCCCAGGTTCTTCCTCTCTTTGTGCTTCCTGGCTGCCAAAAGTAAATATGCTCCACTATGCCCATTCATCATGTTTCTGCTTTCTCCAGGTCTAAAAGCAATAGAGCCAGGTGACCATGGACTGAAACTATGAGCCAAAATAAACTTTTCCTCCTTTAAGTTGTTATTCTCAAGTATTTTGTCACAGCAACAGAAAGCTAATTAACACACAAATACACAAAACAACCTATAAAGCCATCCAAATTTACACAATCCATTTTATAGTCAGATGTGAACTTGATCCAGAAAATGAAAGGAATAGCATTAAAATGTAAATATTTATATAAAGTATGAATTCTGCTTCTCCCCACCCCCATACTGAGGATTGAACCCAGAGTGTTCTACAACTGAGCTACATCTCCACCATTTCTTAGTTTTCATTTTGACACTGGGTCTTGCAAAATTGATGAGGCTGGTCTTGAACCTGCAATCCCCCTGTCTCAGCCTCCTAAGTGGCTGGGATTACAGACATGTGTTGTTGCAATTGGCTTAATTCTTTTTCTTATCAAACAAAATTATGTGGAGGTTCAAGAAAGCATTAATGTACAAACATTTCTATAATGAGATCTTTAAGGATCAGCAAACTATCTGGAAAAGGAGTAGGGTATAGGAACTTTTTGAAACTCTATCCCCAGGAAGCATGCTACTTTATTTAGAGTTTGTGCTTAATCAAAGTGACTTGGAAGAAGCTAAATCTCTCATTGTTGGCTGTAATAGTCATGAGATGTTCTTACAGCTCATGAGAAAACAGACTCAATCTCTCTCTCTCTCTCTCTCTCTCTCTCTCTCACACACACACACACACACACACACACACACAGATTTTACTGTAAACACATGGAATGCTCCACTTCTCCCTCAGAGCTCTCCTGAATCAGCACTCTACTCAGACATGTGGTGATGCTCCCAATCCCAAAGCCTTTTATTAGATCTAAAGAACTGAAACCAATGTTGAGGAAATGCATGGGAAAGTGACTTGGGAAAGCAAGAGATCAAAGAGAGGTCACTCAACTCTGGAGCTGCTGTTTTCCCAGGGTGCTCTCTACAATTCCCCTCCCATGATTTTGTCTTTTATAGCTTCCAGTTTCCAGAATTTAATGTAGCTCAGAAAGTCTAAAACATCTGTGTTTTCGTGCTATATTCAAAATACATACTGGATGAGAATTTAACCTATGTTTCTAACACTAAATGCAGTAGATATGAGGTTTCCCAGGCAACTTGAGAAGAACTGTGTAGAAAATCCTGTATGGCATTTTTTAAAATTATTTTTTTTAGTTGTCAATGAACTTTTATTTTTTAATTTTTTTTATTTTATATTTTTTTTTGGAGTGCTGGGGATTGAACCCAGGGCCTTGTGCTTGCAAGGCAGGCACTCTACCAACTGAACTATATCCCCAGCCCAATGAACCTTTATTTTATTTATTTATATGAGGTGCTGAGAATCAAACCCAGTGCCTCACACATGCTAGACGAGCGCTCCCTCACTAAGCCACAACTCTAGTCACCAATATGGTATCTTATTTTTTTTTTTTTTTTTCAAAAATCACTTGTACTTAGCTTGAGAAGTTATTTTGTATTTAACTTTAAGTATGGATGATCCCTGGATATATTGGGGGCTGGGGGTCATAATATATCAAACAAAACAATAAAACTAGCCTATCAAAATATTATTCCCCTGTTCCCCACTCAATTTTTTCTCTTATGTATTTCATGTTGAAAACAAACAGCATTACTCCTCAGAGTGATATAAAAAGCCAGTCTCAAGCAGAGCTGATGATAAACTCAAACTTACTAGTTCACTTCTTCTTTCCCAGGTCATGGTCTAATTTAAAAAGTATTTTTCTGAGCTGAGCATGGCAGCACACATCTGTAATCCCATCAACTTGGAAGGCTAAGACAGGACCATTACAAATTCAAGGCCAGCCTGGGCAACTTAGCAATTCCTGTCTCATAAAAAATAAAAAGGGTTGGGGATATAGTTCAGTGGTAGAGTGCCCCTGGCCTCAATCCCCAGTACAGGGGGAGAAAAGGATTAAAGTATTTTTCTGTAGTCCTTGATGGATTTAAAAAAAAAGGCAAACAACCCCCACCTCTTATTCACGGCAACATAAAACAGTACTACCATAGGAATAATAGAATTAAACTGGTGAGAAAAATTTAATTTAGTTAATTCAGAGTGCACCTCTGTGTACTTTTCAGTAGAAGACCTAATGTTTCATCAAGTACGAGACTTTGAGAGAAACCAAAACAGAGAGATTCAAAATCCAGCTAAAATTTGGTCTATACTTTATGATAATAAAAGACATGTCACTTTTTGTTTGTTTGGGAAATATATATTGATGGCTGGATAGCATAAAACTGGACGAGAACATTATTTAAGAGTAATATAGCTGGGCAGAGTGGTGCACACCTATAATCCCAGCTGCTTGGGAGGTTGAGGCAGGCAGATCACAAGTTCCAGGCCAGCCTCTACAACTTAGTGAGACGGTGTCTCAAAAAATAAAAAGGCTGGAGATATAGCTCATTGGTAGAATGCCCCTGAGTTCAATCCCCAGTGCAAGAGAGAGAAAGGAGGGAAGGAAGGAAGGAAGGAAGGAAGGAAGGAAGAAAGGAAGGAAGGAAGGAAGGCAGGCAAGGAGGGAGGAACATCAGTAGTAGAGTACTCCTGAGTTCAAATCCCCGGTACCAAAAAAGAACAAAGAGTGTTACCATGTGATATAATTCAGATCTTAAGGGTCCCCCAAAGACCCCCGTGTTAAAGGTTTGGTCTCTTGTTTGGCACTATTGGGACTTGGTGGAATCTCTAAGAGGTGGGAGACCACCAGTGGGAGGTCTTTAGGTCATTGGAAGTGTGCTTTGAAGGGTATAATGGGACCTCAGCCCCTTCCTCTTCCTTTTGGTTCTTGGTCTTGAGGTGAGTGGTTTTGTTCCACCACCCATTGTGGCCATGATGTGCCACCACAGGGACCAATTGGTCATGGACTAGAACCTTTAAAAGTATAAGCCAAAATAAACCTTTATAATTATCTTTGTAATTACGTCTTTATAATGATCTCAGATATTTGACGTAATACTGGAAAGCTGATTAACACACCATGCATTAACACACATGGAAGGAGACAATCCCTCAAAAGAGAACACCCCCTTTATACTCCTTTTCTTCCCATCTACCACTAGAGAGGGGAAAACAAAGGGTCCTGTGTTAACATTTTCATCTGCTGCAGTGTGCCCTCACTCGTCCCATGACTACAAGAAGAAAACATCAAAGATGAATTCACATTCAAGTTCAGCAACTTAAGATACGCACTGGTGCATTGATTAGGCAAAACATTGGCATTTCAAATGCTCAGTTCTCTTTGGGGTTCTGCAGGCAGCTAAATCTGAGTAAGAGGGCAATTTTTCCATCCCAATCCATTTCATAATTACTAGCACTGCTTCTGGAGGTGCTGGTTCTCACATTCTACCTAATCCTGGTAAAGTTTTTTGAGACAGATTTTTTTGGGGGGGCAATTCTGGAGATCGAACCTAGGGTCTCACACATGCTAAGCAAGTGTTTTACCACCAAACTACATCCCCAACTCAGAAGAATCCTTGTTAATTAAATTCTCATCTGCCTGGTACCATACAGATGATACCATACTAGCTGGAGGCTGGGCAAAGAAAAGTGAACAAGAATGTACCGCTGGTTTTCAATGCCTGGAGTTTAAGAGAGATGAAATCAGCAAGGACTAATCTATGGGGCATACAGACATCAAACAGCTGTGCAAACACTGGACAGATGCATAAATTAAATACAAAAGTAAATAAAGTATTTTCGTTATGTAAAAGTCATGCAGCTGCTGTTATTATTCTCTGGTAAGGCTCAGGAGGGAAGGAGGGACATTAAGTTAAACAGATTGTATTTTTCTGTTGGAGATGGTGTCAGCAGGAAGGAGCAGAAAGGTCACACATGGCTAGAGGAACAAAGACAAACTGTTACATAAACTGTTGTCCGCTGGTGCACAACCTCTAAACTTGGTCTTCAGAATGAACTGACTTTGTTTCTCAGAAATAACTTTTATATGTTGGGCTAGGCTTTTAAGAATCTGTGTCAGTAACTAATTTTAAAGTGTCATAGATGGCCCCAGTGACCCACAACAGCAGGAACCCAATGAAGTGACCTGAGAGATGCAATGAGAACTATCATATGTCAAAGAATACCTTAATATTCCACATGTTCCTGGATGAAATAAAAAGAACTACAATACCTACTCTATTGGATACTCTGTCTGATAGCCTGGACATGTCCATGATAGCTATGGACATGTCCTCAGTCTTCCTTATGGACAAACTTGAGATGCAGCACAGATTTATTTAGCCTAGATTCCCATACTCAACACCTGAAATACAGGATGCATGAATGATTAATGAATTACTAAGCTGCTCATGCATCTCTCCTTATTTTAGGAGGTGGAAGAGAGATGGCCTTCTGTTTATTTTCAGTGAAAATATTTTTTTCCTCAGAAATGTATGTAGTATTCTACAAAATATACATACTATACCATTTGAAAACAGTAAAGATTTTTAAAAAGAGAACTGGGCATAGTGGCATGCCTATAATTCCAGCAACTTGGGAGGACCAACTTGGACCAACTTGGAGGACCAAACCACAAGTTTGAGGCCAACTTCAGCAACCTAGCAAAGCCCTTACCAAATTAGTGAGACCCTGTCACAAAATTAAAAAAAAAGGGGGGGCGGGGGCTGTGATTGAGTGGTTAAGTGCCCTTGGATTCAATCCCTGATATTAATAAATAATAAAATAAATAAATAAATAAATAAATAATAAAAATATCAATAAATAAAAAGATTTAAAAGGAGATAAAATGATAAAAGCTCCTTATTAAAAATTAGAAAAGGCAGTAATAGAAAATACCCATAATCGAAGTTCAGAGATAATCACTATTAATATTTCAGTACATATCTGTATACATTTTAAATTTTAATAGCCAACAGGATCACATTGAAAATAATGTGTGCAATCTGTTTTTTCCCTTAATATTTTTAAGTTTTCATGTCAATACATATTTATTGACAAATTATGTCATAGCATAATTTTTCAAATATTACAAATTATGTCATAGCATAATTTTTCCTTTCTTTCTTTCTTTCTTTTTAGGCACTGAGGATAGAATCCAGGCCCTCACACGTGCTAGGTACCATACTTTTTAATAGCCCTATGGATCTGGAGATAACTCAGTGGTAAAGTGCTAGTATGCAAGGCGACTGCATTCAATCCCCAATACTAGGAAATAGAAAGTCCCCAATGGCAATGGCTGGTAGATCATTTTTTGCTAAAGGTATGTGCACATCAAAGACTTTTGAGAATCAGAACTCTTCCCTCAGGCTGGGGGTGTAGTAATTGTAGAGCATTTGCCTAACATTCCCAAGGGTTCAATCTCTGAGGCATAACAAAACAAAAAAACACTTCCTTCATCTATTGGTCTATACCTAGATTCTTAGCACATCAGCCATTTAGCTTAAGAATTTTGTTTGGTTAAAAAGTAAGAGCATAGAAAAGATGTTTCTTAAAACCCTCTCTGGCACTTATTTCCCATTTTCCCTTGGGAAGTCCAAGGAGGGTCTCACAGACTGATCTGACGTTCAGAACTTATCCCTGGGTATTGGTTGGTGGAACCAGAAAAGTTCCAAAGTTCACACATGTTTTTGTAGGACTGTTATACTTTTATAATCAAAGACCAAAATCCTTGAATAGTTGGGAACACAGTGAATGCTGTCTGGTACTAATTACTGACTAAATTCAGTTTATTATAGGAAACGAGTTCAGTTCTTAGAATATTCCTTCAGGACCTGGTCCAAATATTCATTAATCTTACTCACAAATTGCATAAACTTTGTGTTTGTTTAGTTTTCTATAGATACATACCTATTTACAGCACATTTTATCTTCATGACCGCATGATCATTGAAGTAACCCTACTGACACCTAAAGTTTTTGCTTCTAAGCAACATAACTGTAATGCATGGTCCCCTGAATTCAGGGCTGGTGCACTGTAATCCCCATAGAGATGGAATAGCTCTTTTTATCTACGAATTCAGAACTTTCTTCAACTCAACACATGTGTCTCTGAGCTTTGTTATCAGGGTATCCTGGTTACCCTGTGAAAAGCAGAGCTTAGGAGAAGTGAAATTTCTTGTTTCTATGTAGGTGTGTGTGTGTGTGTGTGTGTGTGTGTGTGTGAGAGAGAGAGAGAGAGAGAGAGAGAGAGACAGACAGAGAGAGAGAGAGAGAGAGTTGTTTTTCTCAAGAACTATTACACATCTCCAGGGACTGAGGGTCAGCAATGTCAAGGGCTACCAGGTACTTAAAAGTGCTAATTGTAGCTGGGCACAGTGATGCCCACCTGTAATCCCAGCAGCTCAGGAGGCTGAGGTAGGAGGATCTCTAGTTCAAAGCCAGCCTCAGCAACTTAGCTAGGCCCTGTCTGTAAATAAAATATAAAAAAGTACTGGGCATATGGCTCAGTGCCTCCTCCTGCCCCCCAAAAAAGTGCTAACTGCACTTTTACTGAAGTTGGTTTCCACCAAAGACTCAGGGAGCAACCTTGGGGAAATGATTGAATACTCCCATTTCTCCAATCTCACACCTGAATACCAAGGACAAGAATATTTTCCAACTCCTTCCATTACTAAGGCATAAGAATGAGTAGTTTACATTATTATTTGGGCTACCTTTTATGTCACTTACATGTTTGTTCAACCATTAAGGAGGGTTAACTATGCTAGAGATATTTCCTTTTTATACTGCTCTCTTGGGGACAGTACCCAATTACTGACACTTAACAAATACGAGAAAGGGGAGAGAGAGAGAGAGAGAGAGAGAGAGAGAGAGAGAGAGAGACTACAACCACCCACTCACACATATTTAGCATTCAAGTATAGAGCAATTAATAACCAACTCCTTGAGCTGAAAACTGTCATACTCGCAAGGCTGTTTTAATTGTTCTTTGCATACCTTACTGAGCACAACTTTTTTCCAGAAAAGTTTCACGCAAACACACTTCTCAACCTTAAAAGGCAAAGGAGTGGAATGCAGTTTAAAAGCAAGCATGAAGGCTTTCATAAATGGAGTGAGGGCTGAAGAGTCTCATCAGGAGGCCAGTATTTTCAAGCAAATACCCCAATTGTTTTCCATTACTTTGTATGTGTCTGTTCACAGGGAATTTGAGTTTCCAATGCAGTTTGTCAGGGTCCCTTTCCTGGCAAGGGATGGAGGATCTTATCACTACCACTGGAAGAATGGGAGTTTCACAGGAAAAGGGAGGAATAAGGAAGAGTTGTCAGTTTGCTTTCTTTCTTTTTCTTTTTTTTTTTTTTTTTTTTTTTTTTTTTGTCTTTTCAGCACTGGGAATTGAATATAGAGAGGATTTACCACCGAGCTACATCCCCAACCCTTTTCATTTGTTTATTTGTTTTGAGACCGGGTCTTACTAAATTGCCCTGGCTTTGAATTTGCAATGCTCCTGCCTCAGCCTCCCAAATAGCTGGGACTACCATCACGCCCAGCTAGGAAGAGTCTTTTAGAGAGAATTGTAGGTAGTGCCAAAATAAAGGCAGCATGCACATTAAAGAGAGGCAAACTCATGAACCAGCAAACAGAGCCTGAGAGGCCACCAACTTAAAGAAGGCAGTGGAGGTAGAAGCCAGAGAACAGAGTCAACCGACAGAGACAAGGAGAACGGGCAGGAAGCTGTGGGGTCAGGAAAAACAGGGAAGATTGTCCTGGGCAAATATTCAGGACAAGGGCTCATGACAGCTGGCTCTTCCTTGATTGTAAGACAGAGTGTGAGGGAGAACTGGCTATTGAAGGGGGAACAGAGAACTAAGGTATAAATCAGGCTGATTTGCAGCTATCTGACAACGAGGCCTGGACCATAGGAAATGTTCCCAGATATGATAACAAGATACAATCGCTCACATACATGGAACACTTACTTTGTTCCAAACTAAATTGCTCACATTAATTATAAATATGTCATTTAATATTTGCAACAATAGTTTCAAGTAGGTATAATTATCCCTGCTTTGCAGCCCAGAGAGCTGAGACAAAGGTTGAATTAATTTGTCTAACATCACACAGGAATCTGCAACACTGTGGTTTAAACTTAGATTTTTGTGCCTTCAAAGCCCCGTGTCTTCTCTGGTTTAAGAGAATTAGATATGCACATTCCTTCTCCCTCCCAGATATTCTGATTCCATAGTTGTAGGGTGGGGACAAGGGGGGTTTGCATTTAAATATGCAGTTCCTGGTGGTATTGATGGAGCTGCTCAGATACCTGTGCCAGGTAGGCAGAGCAAAACACTACCTTGTGCATCGGTGAAGATCAGAAACAAGAAATTGGAAAAGAGTAGAAGTAAAATTGTGGGGGAAAAAATGTAGGTTTTGCCATCAAAGTCACAGACCTGGGGTTGGATATGCATCTCAATGGCAAAGAATTTGCTTAGCATATGTGGTTTGATACCCAGCATCACAAAAGTAAAAAATAAATAATATTTATAGACCTGATAATTTATGAAAATCCTGATAGTCTACTTATTCCACCCCCCCATATGTGTTTCCTGTCATTCAGAAACAGTAAAAAGTTAATCCATCCAGGACTTAGAAAAATCAAGCTTTTTACCAGCACAGATCCTATTCCTTGTTCAATCCTGGGTTAGAGTTAAAGACAAATCCCTCCTAAACATCCTTGGGACTGTATTCTGCAAGGCTCTGAGGACAGACAGGTACATAAGAAATGGTCATTTCTCAGCTGTGAGAATTCTATTTCATTGGCCCTAACTAGAGTAGAGAGTTAAGGACCTGCTTTCCATCCACTCCAAAAGACAACTTTTAAACAAAGGAACCAGTTCTCACAATTTCCCACCCAACAAAGCGTACTGATAGAAATCACTGCTAATTTCCCAACATCATTATCATGCATGAATCAGCATTTCTCTTACTTTTGGTTAAACTCTTAAATTCCTGGAATCCAGCTTCAGGGAGATATCCGTCTTGCTCAGGATGTTTCCTTGTCTTTCAGGATCCCACCTTTAGGGCTAACAGATTTTCACCTAGATTTCCTTAAAGTAGTTGGGAGATCGGATTCCAGGAAAACCACAGGAGGCTGGAACTAGTTGCTTTGCAATTTCATTTCTCCAAATGGGAGCAGAGGGACCATTCGAATAACTGATAATCTACATCAGCTGGAAATGTTCTTGTTCATTTCCTCTTACACTTTCCTAAGTCTTCTCTGTGCTTTCTTTGCTGCTCTTCCACTCCAGTTTGTCTGTAAGCGCCTTTGTGGCCTCCACCGCAGGCCTCGGGCCAAGGCAAAAAATGGATTCTTTTCATCTATTCAAGTGTGATCTGGGGCAGACAAGCCTGCTCCACAGGCAAGAGGCACAGAAAAGTATTCTGTATTCAGCTTTCAGCTCCACACAGTCTATGGTGGGGGCCCTGCCCTTGGCAAGTCCAAAACAAGTGACCAGGGCCATTTGGCAGAAATAGGAATCCTGCTTGTTTGGCCCCTTCCCTTCACCTGGACAGCCACAGCATCCTGGTGGAAAGTGCTGCAGAAGAGGGGCATCCTGTTCCAACCACCTCCTCCAAATTCAATTCAAACTTTAAAAAACATCTTTTACCTCTCAAACAGCAGTTTTTGTTTTTTGGAGATGCCAGGTAAATTCAGAAAGCATTAACATTTGCTATCTGTGGAAATATTAGCATAATGATAACTAAACGACACCTTAGTCTCAAACAGAACTTCCTTCCTGTCTTCAAAAGGAGAGAAAGCCAGGCTTCAGGCATATTGACAGAAGGGAAATGGTTGAAGAGAGAGGTTGCACTAAGGGTAACTTTCCTGTGTCGAATTTGTGCTTTTTCTCTAGAGATTTTTTGTAAATTTCACCTTTTCACTTTTCCTTTCATATTCTGAAGTGCTGAGGTTTAAAACCCAGGACCTCCTGCATGCCAGCAAACATTCTACCACCAAGCCACACCCGCAAGCTCTCACAGAGCATGAATTATGATGATGTTGTGCAAAAAAAGTACACTCACCATTCCCTTGATTCTTCAACAGTGTTCTGAACGTGCTTCATGAAGATAAGAACTATAAATATTGGCAAAAGGACAGCAAAATTATCTTTATTGGGGTAGAATGTTATTGTACATCTGCAATAAAAATTTTAAACTATTAGAAATAATGAGAATTCTGTAAGATGGTAGACTATCGAATAAATGCACACCCCCAAAAACCTTTCTTATATTCTAAAAAATAATCAGTTAGAAAATAAAAATTGAAACAATTCCCATTAACAATAGCAAAAATGTAAACTACCCAAGAATAATCTGAAAAATAAAATGTGCAGTATCCAAATGAAGGAAACTATAAAATTCTTTGGAAAGGCAGGAGGCAGGGGAGACTACTTCCTGGGTAGTAATCTCAGTATGTTAAGAATGTCAGTTCTTCCCCAGATGAATCTAAAATTGGAAAAAGAAAAGTCCAACCAAAATAAGATAGTTTTTGGATGTAGTGCTAGGGAAAAAGAAAAAAAGGTGTCTTCAAGGATAATTTTCAAAAGGGTAACACTACGACTATGCAGCAAGTATTAAAAGGACACATATAAACACATGCCTACAATCCCAGCTACCCGTGAGGCAGGAGGATCTCAAATTCAAGGCCAGCTGGACAATTTAGCAAGACCCAATCTCAAACAAAAGAGTAAAAAGGGCTGGGAATATAGCACAGTCGTAGAGTCCTACTGGGTTTAATCCTCAGTACCACACAAATTTTAAAAAAGACCACATGTCCAAGATTTTATTAAACTCATTAATTAATAAATAATAATATGTATGACTGACTCAGCATTTGAAAAACTCAGTACATGTAATCAAGCTAAAGAAATGTTAATGTAAAATTGCCAAGTTTGATTTTTCAAAAGCTAATTTATGCCCTACAGGCCAGAAATCTTTGAGATGATCTGCTTCAATAACAAATTATTTCCATCTCTAACAGCCCCATATCTACAACGTAGGAAGTAATGTCATTAAGTCTGGCACCTTAAATTGATAATGAGTACTTTTCCCTAAAATCCTAAAGTGACCCCATATAATATTAAAAGGAAGTGTTACCCACTTTTGTCTTTTTTCTAGGAGTTGGATAATTTTCCAAAAATTCTTAAGTTTATTGAAAAAATAAACTTGAGGATAACAGGGTAAATTATGAAAAACAAACTAAAACAAAAGGGAAGGGCAATTTGCTTTACCTATTTAAACAAGGCCTATAATAAACAAGAGGCATGGCTTACCTTCCTGGGGAGATCAGTGACAGTGACATCCATTTCTACCAGCTGTCCTTGCTTCAAAGCTTGGTCAAATTATGCTTGCCTGATCATCTCTCTCTCTCTCTCTCTCTCTCTCTCTCTGAATTGCTGCCACCCAGCAAGTTGACTCTCCTTTTTGCCTCTTCCTGTACACCTAGCCCAAACATTTCCAATCCAACCACCACTAAAGTTCTAATAATGCTAAGTTTTGACTTCCATTTAGCCCAGTTCTTTGTCTTCATATGCTATCTGCCAGAACCCTGAACATGGGGAAGAGTGAATGATATTTCTTACAGGGATCTTGATGTTTATAATTGTCTTCCTCATCCAAGTGATACTTTTATTTTGGAAAAAATATTTTAGCATTTTGGGTGAAGTCTTTTCTTAGATTTAAGTAGCTGTAGCAAATTGCTTTCTATTTTCCTTTACTCATAGAAGTAAATTCATACACATCATTGATACACAAAGATCCAACATCTCCTCCTTCTTCCCTTTATTTTCTTGGTAGCCTTTTGGCCAAACAGTGTGCTAGAAGAGCACTGAGATGAAAAAAAAAATAAAAGAGATCTCAAATTTCATATAGAATTTTCTATAAGTGTAAGATCGTGGGGCTGGGGACATAGCTTAGTGATAGAATGCTTACCCAGCATGTGTGATGCCATGGGTTCAATCTCTGGTACTGCAAAGAAAAAAAAAAGTATCCATTTTTCTCACTTGTGAAAATTAAGATGATGTGACTCTTGGAATTCTTTTCTGTTCTGGTTCTATGACTATTATTTGCCAGTTTTTTGTTTGTTTGTTTGTTTGTTTGTTTGGTACTGAGGCTTGAACCCAGGGGCACTCCACCACTGAGCCACATCCCCAGCCCTATTTTGTATTTTATTTAGAGACAGGGTCTCACTGAGTTGCTTAGGGCTCGCTAAGTTGCTGAGGCTGGCTTTGAACTCATGATCCTCCTGCCTCAGCCTCCCGAGTCACTGGGATTACAAGCATGTGCAACCGCGCCCTGCCCAGTGCTGATATTCTTAAAAGTTCTTTCTCTTTTGCCTTTTGGACTTTAATAATGGCAATGTCACTGTTGGACTCTGGTCAGGGGTACTAATTACTCACACCCTCCCTAGGGTTCTTGCTAACAATAAAAAATCAAAAGATTTCCTGAATAGGGATCAAAGTGAGAGCAGGGAGGACCCTGATTCCCCTACTGAGGTTTTCCACCAAAAACAAAGCCTTTCAAAGACTCATTTCCATCAATGACCAGATTGAGGAGATGCTGACTCCTCCCCCAAGTTTTCCAGCAACTCCTTTATGTATAATAGACCCAAACTTAACCCATACGTGATCTTTGGTAGTGGTAGTGAGCACCTCTATCATCTTTCCTAAGCCTAGTGCAGCCCAACCCAATGCACGTGTGCAAATGGTTGTGTCAAGTGCAAACTCCAGTGCTGAGAGCTAGGAACTGACAAGATGTGTGTAGAAACCCAGAAATTGTGTGCAATAGTTTACTGTGCATCTGCACAAGCTGCCCTTTGGATCTATATAGGCTTTGCTCCTTGTGTCCTCAGTGAGTAACCCAGGAAACTTACCCCATGACCTGTCTCCCTCATATTCCAGCACAGGCCCCAGTAAAGTCTCCTTTGGATGGTATTGCTCGCCTCTATGAGATTTCTATCTCAAATTGCACAAAGGTCTTGTATGAATCAGTGATGCTAAGAGCTAGTAACACCAAATGAGATGGTTAACATCAAAACAAACTGTACTGTTCATGATTTCTATTCCTAATTGAGTAAAAGAACTCCACATGGATTGGTAACATTAGCTTTCTAATAATAGTTACACAAATAATTTGTCTAATTCATTTTTTGGGGGGTTACCAGGTATTGAACTCAGGGGCACTGGACACTAAGCCACATCCCCAGCCCTATTTTGTATTCACTGAGTTGCTTAGCACCTCGCTTTTGCTGAGGCTGGCTTTGAACTTGTGATCCTCCTGCCTCAGTCTCTCAAGTTGCTGGGATTACAGGTGTGCCCTGCAAATTTGCCTAATTCTTATTTAGACAGGGTTGGTTTCTGACTGACCAAGAACCCTAGTCCAACCCACTATTTCCTTACTAAATTGGTTAATCAATTTAAATTGGTTAAAAGATAGTTCCAGAATCTCTGTCTAGCAGTCTTTCCTCTTGGGATCAACTTCATCATTCAGAAAGTGGCATCTTCTGGAACAGTGTGGTTGTAATACACAAACGTGTAGGTTTATTTTCCGTAATTAAAACAAGTCAGAGATTTTCTCTTGGTCATTTGGTGTCATCTTCAAGGGTAAAAAAGAAAAAAAAAAAAAGGAATAAAAAACAAAAACTGTATCTCAATGTTGTCCAAACCTCCATGAAAAGTTCTAAAAAATTAAACATTCCAATACTTTGCATATAAGTTTGAAAACATTTGGATGATTGACTGAAAAAAAAATTTCACTTTTCACTCAAGTATTCTGTGGAAATTGGACAGAGCAATTTTAGAATTGACCATCTAAGCAGCACTTCTGCCATAGAATGAAAAGAGGCGGAAGAACAATTTAAAATTGGCGTGTATCTTGAGGGTTTGGATGGATATATTAAATATTCAGCCTGTTTGTCCTGCAGTCTTCACCTGATCTGCAACACAAATTAACACCACCAGAAAAACTAGGAGCCAATACAGTCATCCCTCAGTATCTGTGGGAGTTTGGTTCCAGGAGCTCCATTGATACCAGAATTTGTGGGTGGTCAAGTCCCTAATGTAAAATGACAATGGCATAGCATTTACATATAATCTGTGCACATTCTCCTGTGTACTTTAAATCATCTCTATATGATTTATAATACCTAGTACAATGTCAATGCAATGCAAATAGTTGCTACACTGTGTTGTAAGGGAATAATGAGAAGAAAAAGTCTGTACACATTAAATACAAATGCAATTTTTTTCCTGTATGTTTTCGATCTGTAGTTTTTGAGTGTGCAGGTGCAGAACCTGGGGATACAGAGGGCTTGCTTGTATTTTATCTGGAGATATATGAGGGTGTGCCAATGAAAATACAATACTTATTTGTAGCCAGTAAAAAAATCTATCCAAATGATATCTTCTTTGCTATTGATTGTACCTAAAAACTCTGCAAATTATTTTCAAACATTTTAATTAATAAAAGTTTAGGGTTAGTTTGACTCCATCTATTTTAATTGATGTTTACAGAAATTTAAAATATATAGTATTTATTTTTTTTTAAATCAGGTTTTCCTGATTTCTTACTACTTAAGAAAATAACATCATACCACATAGTGGTTATCGTATTAAAATTTGCAACACTAAATGAGGATTCCATCAGGCATGTAAAGCAGGAGTCTCAGTTCAAAACCTGAAAGTCCACTTGGCGGATTCAGATCTGTCTGGACATGTTGGAATGGCCAACCAAGCAGTCTGCCCAGAGATCTCCTTGGCTAAGGAACTGAGGAATTGGATTGAAAGAAAGAGACCTAGAAGCTGAAGTGAATGAGCAGACCTATTCTGTCATCCCTATACCAATTAGAGTTCTTTTAGTGCCAATAACAGAATATCATCTAAATGGTATAAACAAGCTGGAAGAAGAGATTTTGAATGTTTTCACATAAAGATGTCTAACCTGATTTGAACATTATACAATGTATTGAAACATCACATAAATACGCATGATTTTTGAATGTCAATTAAAAATTAATTAATTTTTCGCTGGGTGCAGTTGTGTATGCCTGTACCCCTCAGAAACTTGGGAGGCTGATGCAAAGGAATCACAATTGGAGGCCAGCATCAGCAATTTAGCAAGAAAATGTCTTAAAAAATAAAAAGGGCTGCTGGGAATGTACTTCAGTAGTAGAATACTCCTGGATTCAATCCCCAGTACCAAAAAAAAATTAATTTTTTAAACAAGTGGTATAAATAATAACCAGATGTTTGAAGGCTGTTAGCATCCAGGGTTGGTGATGTTACTAGGAGAAATGCCAAAGACCTAGGATCTTCTCATCAATGTTCTGCCATCCTCACCACATCATTGACCACAAGATGACTCAGCATTTCTAGGCATCATTTACAAGGAAGACAAAAGGACATTTGTTTCCATTTGTCTCTTTTTATTATAAAGTCTTTCCAGTTGGTTTTCCCTTCAGGTCTCTTTGGACAGATTTAGGTCACGTGTTCATACCTTCACTGCACAGGAGAGTAGGAAAATGAGTATGTAGCACTTTCTATCCATACTTCCTCCAGGAGCAAGGAAGAGTTGGCCCACCACAAAGTTCTAAACCACAAACTTCTAAGCCATGTATCCTCTGTCACACACAAAAAGCTCATAAGATAGGAAAGCAGCAGAATACACAAGCTTGGTAAGTGGACACAGAAGCTCTGACCAGGAGAAACATCAGGCTCTCTTCAAGTATACTAAAATGGTTTTCCTATTAGGCTGGCTTCAAACCAGTGTAAGATTCTTAGGGAGAAGTGATTTGGCAAAGGCAAACAAACACCAATTAGGATTCGAGTTTGCAAGCATTCCATAAATAATAAAAATGCAAAAACAGTAGTTGAACTGATCTTGAGGGTTTTTTCCTTCTTCTTTTTTCTTCTCTTTTTTACATTACAACCACCTAGATGATTGTTCAGTCCAGGGTGGTGATGGTAATTCTGTGAAAGGTCATCAGGGCCTCAGACTTTATCTACCTTTTCATTGGGCCATCCTCATAGCATGCTGTCTCCATCTCCGTGATACCAAAATGGCATCTGTTCTACTCCACTCTCAGGCATCATGGCTACATTGCAAGCAGGAAGAAGAACAAAGGACAAGGACATGTGAATGCCAACTGAGTTATTTCCCTTTTAAGATCATTCATGCCGGGCATGGTGAGGCATGTCTGTAATCCCAGCAGCTCGGGAGGCTGAGGCAGGAGGATCATGATGAGTTCAAAGCCAGCCTCAGCAAAAAATGAGGAGCTAAGCAACTCAGTGAGACCCTGTCTCTAAATAAAATATAAAAAATAGGGCTGGGGATGTGACTTAGTGGCTGAATGCTCCTGAGTTCAACACTCAGTACCAAAGAAAAAAAAAAAGAAAGAAAGAAAAAAGAAAAAAAAAAAAAGGATCATTCCTGAAAGTGTCACACTTTGTCTTTCATTTTAATGGCAAGAACTGTCATATTAACCTCCAACTGCCAAATCCTTTGAGAAATGTAGTCTTAGAGCTAGACTCATGCCATTCTGAATTATGTCAAAGTTCTGATTATAAGAAAGAAGAAAAAGAATTTTGGTCAAGCAACTAGACACTTCTGTTACAATGTAGGGTTTTTATGTGAAAATACAGAATGCAAAATAACATAGGGAAACAATAGTGGGAAACAGTACTTTTTCCAGTTCATCCCCCCCCCCCCCGCCACTTTAGTACTGGGGATTGAATCCAGGGGTGATTAACCACTGAGCAACCTCCCCAGCCCTTTTTTGTATTTGATTTAGAGAGAGGATCTCACTGAGTTGCTTAGGGCCTCACTAAATTGCTGAGGCTAGCTTTGAACTTGTGATCCTCCTGCCTCAGGTTCCTGAGCCACTGGGATTACAGGCATGTGCCACCGTGTCCAGCTTCCCAGTTCATTTCATTTTGGTGGATGGTTTTCAAGAAATGAGCAGGTGGTTGTTGAAAGATCAATGATGACAGCACCTGCCAGGAAGAGGGGAAGCTCAGCATAGAGTTTCCACAGATGCTCCTGGGATCCAGCTCAAACTTGTTAACTCCATGAACTCTGAGTCAATAAAGATGTAACTCAGTGAGAGAGAGATTTTGCAAGACTACCTGGATACACAATTTGCAGATATAATGCTTGTTTTATATTTCTTCTACTAGTGAAATCTTTCTATAATTCTATGGAAGATTAGATCCAGGTGGAAGGTAACACTGTCTAGTCCATATGTCTGCTTTCCCCACAGGGAAAAGCAAGGGTCAAATGAAGGCTGTGGTCCAAAATTACTGACCTGCTAGAAGAATGAGGTTGACCAAACCTCACACATTTCATTGGCATGATTTATTTTGGAAACAAAATAGAACATAAAATAGAGTTAAATTAGATATAAACAAGTCCCCCGAGTCTGAGAAATGTATTCAAAAGGAGAGGCTAGATTAATTAGAGAGGGATTCATGGAGGAACTAGATCTTAAATTGAAACTCACAAAATGGGGAGAATTTGGATGCTGAGAACAGAGATCACGATGAACATTCTATTTAAGTATGGTAAAAGCTCTGGAAGGAAGGAAGCAGTTCAGGGAGAAATTTCAGAAGGAAAATTTCCTCCAGCAAGGCCTGGAATGATCTGAAGGGAATACGGAACACAGGACAGGAGGGGTAAATCTTCCTGGTCCTCTCACTGGTGGTCTGTGAGAGGACCAGGAAAGTCTAAATCACCTAACTCTCCTAACTTTCTTTTTAAAAATATTTCTAATTAATTGTTCAACTATACAAAGATTTAAGAAAGTAAGTCAAATCAACTAAAACTTGGATGAATAATATCAAGACTGTAGTATGCATTGCAGGTGGAAGTATAAACAGGTAGAACCATTTGGAAAGCCATCTGGCAGTACTTAGTGAAGTGGATATACATATGTGGTATGACACATCAACTCACATATATAGAAAGGGTAATATAACACATGTGTTCACATAATAGTAATCATATATATATGTGTGTATGTTTATATGTGCGTGTGTGCGTCTGTGTATGAATTGTCCTGTTGTCTGTAACAGGGGAATGGATAAGTAACAAGCCAACTATGTGTTTTATATGTGAAAGCTAGAGAGAAGAAAGGGGGAAAAAGTGTGCAGTGGGGCTGGGGATATAGCTCAGTTGGTAGAGTGCCTGTGTTGCAAGCACAAGGTCCTGAGTTCAATCCCCAGCACCACAAAAAAAAAAAAAAAAAAAAAGTGTGTGGGGGATCTCATGAAATAGAAGGGAGACCACTTGAGTAGAGGAAGAGGATCAGGAGGAGGGAGGAGAACAGGGAAAGGCAAAGTACTGGGGAATGAAATCGACCATATTATATTTATATATTGTGTGCATGTATGAATATCTAATAATGAATCCCACTATTGTGTATAATTATAATTATACACAAGAAAATTATATTCATTTTTTAAAAAAAGAATGCATACTGTGGAATATGTTGCAGCTTCAAGCAATGAACGAGATACACATTTGGTGACCTGAATTGATATTAAAACATAGTTTTGAGTTTAAGAAGAAAGAAAAGGACAGGAGGTGTGGTTCAGTGGTAAAGTGCTTCCCTAGTAGGTGCAAGACCCTGACTCCATCCCCAGCACAGGAAGAAAAAAGAGAGAGACAGAGAATGAGATATAAATATAATATATGCAAATTAAAACACATAGACATAGGAGACTATATTTAAAAGAATTTGCAGAGAGAAGGAATGAAAGTGGAATTTGAGGATGAAGGAAGAAATTGATCCATCAGTCAAGAGAGGATCCTCTGTACACTAATGACTATGTACATTCTATGAACTTACTTTCCATACTTAAAGTTTGTCCCCAGCCCTTCTCCCCACAAAACCAACCTTTGAGGTAAAGAACACATTGTTAGGTCTCTTAACATTTTTAAAAGTGTGAACAGCACTAGGATATATACTTCTGTCATGGGTAAATGGGGATAACAAGTAAAATCTCACTGGCCTGTCAGGAAAATTAAAGATTACAAATGAGATACCCAAATGGAGCCATGCCCAGATGCTTGGGCAAGTGGCTGAGCTCACTGGCTGGTGAGGTGACTCACTGTGAGCTGCACACCTCTCTCACAGTCTTTGTGTTCAATTCCTGCCTCAGCAAAATGATAAATCATTCCATCATGGACTTTCAGCATCAGGCAAATATTCAAAACAACATACAGTAGTTAAATTCTCAAATGCAAGGGTGCACAGTCCTATTCCGTGTTTGTTTCAGCCCTGCAGAGAAAATAATAAATCTGTTGATTTCAGGGTAGGGAAACTCATTACCACCAGTGCTCTCCCCTACATTAGTGTTCGCTCAACTCAACATCCTTTTCTGGCCATTTCTCACCAGGGAAGCCGTCCTCCAGTCCTGCCAAATTCACTGATTACCAGGCAGCATGAGCTGGGTGATGAAGATGAATGTGGCCAACTGACACGGCAGGGAACAGGAGACTGGCCAAAGCATAATGACCTAAACTGGCATTTGGTCAGATCCTGCAGATTTCACTGGCCTTTGATCAAAGGTCTGGTACTGTGCACACTTCAGTCGTTGGGAAACAATGTCATGTCATAGTATAATCTGAAAGAGTAATTTAGAGAAGTCTTTGGTGAAATCTACATTATAGCCAAATTTACACAGAATAGAGGTCTGAGAAATGTTTTAGTGTCCTAATTATTACAAATACAGAAGCGGCTCAGAGCAACCTGAGGTCTCCTAAAATTAAAGTGAAATACAAGAAGAAAGTACTTTTTTTCTTTCAGTACTAGGGATTAAAACCCAGGGATGTTCTATCACTGAGCTACACACCCGGCCCTTTTCATTTTTATTTTGAGTCAGGGTCTCCCTGAATTGCTGAGACTGGCCTCGAACTTGCAATCCTTCTCCCTCAGTCTCCAGAATCTCCAGGATTACAGGTATGCCCTACCACACCCAGCAAGAAGAAAGCACTTTCTCTTCCCACTTCATGAAAGAAATTTTTGGATATCCTTTTCTTAAAAATCTGTGAAGCCAGGCACTGTGGTACATGCCTATAATCCCAGCAGCTCAGGAGGCTGAGGCAGGATTGGGAGTTCAAAGCCAGCCTCAGCAATTTAGCTAGTCCCTAAGCAACTCAGTGAGACCGTATCTCTCAATAAAATACAAAAAAGGGCTAAGGATGTCGCTCAGTGGTTAAGCACCCCTGGGTTCAATCCCTGGTACAAAAAAGAAAAAAAAAAATCTGTGAATCATCTATTCCTTGGTCTCAAAAAGGTGGGATATCTTAAAGGGCTAGATAAACTGAAAGAATCCTCACCTAATCCAGGCACTTACAGTCCCACTTTTTGTTGTCTTTGTAGAAACTGGCTCAGAGAAGATAACTTGCTCAGTGTTAAGCAGCTAGCTCAGTTCCACTCAACACACATTTATTGAGGACTTACTACATTCTACGGTGTCCTTTTAAACACAATGGATACAGAATAGAGTGAATAATAAGACAATGTGGTGTACTAGCCAAGCATGCACTCCACAGCCTGCTTCCCTGAATTCCATTTAAACTTCACTACTTACTAGCTGTGTGACCTTGGACAAGTTACTTAACCTCTTTCTGCTTCAGTTTAGTCATCTGTAAAAATAGAGTGACAGTAAGTACATACTCATAGGATTGTCATAAAACTTAGAAGAGTCAGTATACTCAATGCACATAGAACAGAACAGTGCTTGGCACATAGCAAGAAGCCTATAAATATTTGCTAATTAAAATACCAGGTGTAAGGCCTCTGGAAGTTCTCTCTTCTTTTTTAGTCACACAGCACAGCACATTGGGGGAAATGCTACACCATACCACATAATCAGTATAATTTGTGATCTGAGGGCACACCCTCTTTCAGTTTGCCTATGCCCAGGCTACAATGCAATACAGTGCCTGCTACACAATCGACTGTCAGTGCTTGATGAATGGATGAATGAATGGAAGACCAAACTAAATGGTGAAAGAAAATAGTACCTTGAGGAATGAGAAAGAAGAGCTGCATTTCTTCACATGAAGAAGGGACAAGGGATTCTAGGCAGTTGAAGGAACCAGAACAATGCCTCAGGAGTTTGACTGTGACTGGCTTTCTTCCCCTGAATACAGCCCACTATTCTCACATTCTTTATTTGAGGGTGTGAGGGATTGAAACTAGATGTGCAATAGAAACTACTGTGGTCAGCTTCTGATGAAGCCAGGTGTGCATTAAGGTGCTCCAGGGGTTACCAGTCATTCTTTCCTTTAGCACATGTTCACTCCAAAGAAGTTGGCTGATTTCAGAAATCCTGCAGGGATTAAGGAATGGAACGTGTGTTTATTTAGCCCATCTGTTCGTTGCCAGAGTGTGATTACATTTTACTGTTGATGTAATAGATATTTTCCTTTCGTTGGATCCTCCTCTATCAGGGCCTAGATTGTTTACTTTTGAAAATGATAAATCTCCTGGTGGTTCTTACAGTGAACATATCTGGTTGTTCTCCAATATCCACTCTTCCTTCTAAAGCAATTGCATCTCCAAATTTTTATCTGAGTACATGGTCACTCGGAATAAAGAGGTAAAGTGACTAAGTAGACTTGGTGTGCTCGACTCCACCAAAACATGCATTTTAAAAGAATGATATTTTCACTATGTGTGGTGGCAATACCTATAATTCCAGCTACTGGGGACGCTGAGGCATGAGGATCTTAAGTTCAAAGCCAGCCTCAGAAACTTACTGAGACCATGTCTCAAAATAAAAAATTAAAAGGACTGAAGGTGGGGCTCAGTGGGAAAGTGCCCCTGGTTCAATCCCCAGTATCTACCCCCCAAAAAGAATAATATTTTCTTCTTTTTCCTTTGCATTAACTCTTTCCTTTGCTTTAACTCTAGTTAGAGTTAAAGCAATCTTTTCAAACCTTGTGGGGTAACTTGGGAATGGAAAAAGTGCTCAGGGGAGTATGTAGAAGAATCTTGGGTTCCTGCTACTCACTTGATGAAGTGCCATGTGGGAGTGCCTGCCTCTAAATATTTATATGAAAGTGACATAAGCATCTGTTTTGTTTAAGCCATTGTTCTTCTGAGTTTGTTGTTACTTTTCATTTGTTGCAGTCATACCTAATTCTAACTAAAACAGCTTCCTGTTGCTTCCTACACTGCCATATCCTTTGCTTTTCCAAGTCATTCATTACTACTCAGAGAATAAAAACTAAGATGTACCAAGCAAATCAGAATAATAACAATAATGAAGATGATGCTGATGAATATGTTGCAAAAACTTTGCTTCTTCCTTTCCCATCCCAAAATATCGCAATGTGAATTTCATGACTGCTTTTATTATTTTTGGATTATCTCATTTGCATTCTATGAATGTACATGATTAAGAGTCAGTCTGTGAGTGGGAGAGGAAGCAAGTGATAAAATATGTAGAAAAAGAGAAAAATATTATTGAAGCAATTTAGGTGGAGGAAGATAGTACTGTCCAACAGTATATAAATTGTGGTACCATAATAATTCAATGTTATGCAATAATTAAGGATTGTGTTCTCGAATAATATTTATTGCTTTGGGAAGATGGACGGAATATTTAGTCAAATAAAAATGTAGGCTCCAGGACCATATGTAAATATAAATGCATGTATATGTGTACATATACATACATGCATATATATTTCTATTTCTATATATAAAAAGAACATAAAGTATAGATATCAAAATATTAACAATAGGGGCTGAGGATACAGCTCAGTTGGTAGAGTGCCTGCCTTGTATGCACAATATATATATTATATATATAATATATATATATTATATATACATATATAATAGTTATCTCTGACCAAGAGGATTATTGATGATTTTTACTTCCTTCGTTTTTGCTTTGTTTCTTTTTGTTCCATTTGTGGTGCTGGGGATTGAATCCAGGGCCTTCCTTGCTCGTGTTTAGCAAGTGTTCTACCATAAGCTACACCCCACCTCTATATTTTATAATTTTGTATAATAAACAAATTTGATTTGTATAAATAAATTTTAAGTTCTTTAAAAAACCAATTCTTAAGTGGTGGACAAATCCCCAAACTTGGTTAAAGTTTCTATATTGAATTAGAGGAATGTCAAGTTATGCTAAATCTAAAAACTCAGAGACTCAACACATCAAAGGCATATTTCCTATTCATATAAAGTGCAGTGGGGGTCATTAAGGACATCCTTCCATCTGGTGGCTCAGGGATCCATCTCAACTTGAAGTTATTAAGGTCACTGTGTAGGTAGAAAGAAGACACTTTGATTCACAGCTTATTGGCTAAAACTCACTCATGGTCCTTACCTAACTGCAGGGGGGTGCTTGGAAATGACAAAGAGGGATATATGAGATATCTAGTGAGTATGGTCTCAGTATACTTGCAGTAATTAACTTTTCTCAACCAAAACTCAAAGTTTAAGGCATGGTAAATAAATAATTTAATTTAGGACTGATTTTTTAAAAATACACACACAAGTAAGCTGGGCCTGGTGGCGCATGCCTGTAATCCAAGCGACTCGGGAGGCTGAGTCAGGAGGATCGCGAGTTCAAAGCCAGCCTCAGCAACTTAGCGAGGCCCTAAGCAACTCAGTGAGACCCTGTCTCTAAATCAAATACAAAATAGGGCTGGGGATATGGCTCAGTGGCCAAGTGTCCCTGAGTTCAATCCCTGGTTCCAAAAAAAAAAAAAAAAAAAAAAAAAAAAATACACACACAACATAAGGTTGCATGCTTGCCACAATTTTAAAATAGCAATGAGGACTAAGGATGTAGCACAGTGGTAGAACCCAGATTTGCATGCACTAGGCCCTGGATTCAATCCCCAGTACCAAAACAAACAAAAAACAACAAAAGGAGTCAACAAAGGACTTGGCTGTAAGGAAAGACGAGGAAATTGGACAAAGACAAGGCCAAGATTGAAGATGCCCTTTTTTCCATCCTAGTTCTTCTAGTTAGGGGACTTACTCATGCATCATACCGTAGTGTCAAAACATAGTTGCAGTAGGGAGAATGGAAGACTGACTGAGACATGACAAGAGCTGGTCAGGAGAAGGAATGAAGATTTCTGAAGGTCTAGGAAGTGCAGCATGGATCCTTATCCTGAAACAATAGGAAGATAAAACAGGATGGAAAACGTTAGGAAGACTGCCAGATTTGGGCAGTGCCAAAATCAGACACAAAAGTCCAACTAGATAGCCAAGACTGTAGGGTGGGGATATGAATGGGACTTGAACAACTTGCTTCAAGTGGAGCTTCTATTTGAGTCTTGCTCTCAAGAAATAGCAGGTTGTGATGCACAGTTGGTTTGATGTAAATGGTTGTGAGGAAGATAGACAACAGAAACCAATCCAGCAATGTGGCCCACTAGAAGAGTCCAACTAGGGACCAGGGCTGCAGGGAAAATTTCAGGCTGAACCAAGCATTAGAACAGACATCGACTGAGACAGGCTGTAGAGGCACAGCAGGGATAGGCAGGGATATCAAGAAGGAGGAGTTATTCCAGGGACAGGAATTTTGAATTAGGACTTCAGCAAGTGGCTGAGGATAGTGAGAGCAGAGTCCAATTCCACAAGAGAAGGATGGAGAAAGAGGTACTGTGATGGAGGCTCCACCAAAAAGTGAGGCTTTATAACAGGTGCCATCCCACAAGGAGAACTGGTATACCAAGGAGGAAAACAAGGAAAATGCTTGGTCCTTTTAGGAAGGAAAAGGAGGAAGGGAGACTATAGATTTGGGGGTACCTGTTTGCCTAGGGCCTTGCTTCCAAGATTAGGATAGAAAGATCTCTAGTTTCCCTCTTGCTTAATTCATTCTACACTGGCATGGGAATGGAATTGAGTCAGATCTTTGGATGGAAGGCACCAGTGCCTGAAGGAGAAAAGGTTTGGAGGCTGGATCTGCTAGCACAACTTGTGTACAGTGGAGAATGGCTTTTCCAGGACAGCCTTGTTCTTCTACTGCCTTTTCCTACTGGGAATAGCAAGTCCAGGTGGATAGGTACCATAAGTTACTGATGCAGAGAGTAGGATGAGAGAAAACACCCAGACTGGCCAAGGTATCATTTATCAATCTTCTGTAATGGGTTTATTGAGTACCTTGGGTGAAAACTCAAAATTCCATTTTTTGTTTTCTTCAAAGGTATTTTAAGAAAAGTTTTGCCTGTAATCCCAGAGACTTGGGGAGCTGAGGCAAGAAGATTGCAAATTCAAGTCCAGACTCAACAAGTTAGTGAAACCTTATCTCAAAATAAAAAATAAAAAGGGCCGGGGATGTAGCTTAGTGGTAGAGCTCTTGCCTAGCACACATGAAGCTCTGGTTTCAATTGATAACAATTCTTTTCAATTGAAAAGATGTAATTTGTGTGTGCTAACACACAATTGTGGAGAGAGGAAAGGGAAGAATAGAAGTTCATTGGATTAGACAAAGGAGAATGAAGGGAAGGGAGTAGGATGAGAATAAGAAAGAGCAGAATGAATCGGACATACTTTCCTATGTTCATATATGAATATGCAACCAGTGTAACTCCATATCATATTACAAGAATAGGAAGTTATACTCTATGTATGTCAAAATATATTCTACTATCATGTATAACTAGAAAGAACAAATAATTTAAAAAAATAAGATGTAATTCAGTGGTAGTGCCCCTGAGTTTGATCCCCAGAACCAAAGGAGGAAAAGATTAACATTTTCACCTCCTAAACTAAATACCTCCTTTGTGCACAGATGACGGCTTTGATGATCTGAGGCAGTATGGTCCCTCTCAGGATAGTGCAAAGACTCTGCCAGCATGCCCATGACAAGCCCAGAGTGCCTTTCAGAAGAGTTGTTCTTGTCTGAGGACTAAAAATGGCACTGGCCCTCAGGAGGAGTTCAATTTCTTTCTCTTTCCTTCCTTCTCCCTTCCTTTCTTTCCTTCCTTCCCTTTCTTTCTTTCTCATTATTGGGAATTTAACCTAGAGATGGCCTACCATTGAGCAACATATCCAGCCCTTTTTTATTTTTGTTACTCAGGTTGGTCTTGAATTTGTGATCCTGTTTTAGCCTCCCGAATAGCTGGGATTACAGGTGTGTAACACTGCACCTGGCTGAAGGGTCAGATCTCTGTTTTCCCTTTTAGAAGTGCTGAGAAGTAAGGTGGATAGGAGGCTGCAAAATGTCCAGAGACTGAGTCCCTGTGGTTTGGCCTCTCAGCTGCAGATTAAGAGATGCCAGTCCTGACCTGAAGGGGCAGGGTTAGGAGATTAGGTCTTGCCTACCGCTCCTACTCAAGACTCATTCCGTGTCTGCCAATGTGCCACTGACCTTAATGGCAAGTAGCACTGCCTGCCTCTCACCTGCCTCTCACTTTTTTTCCTTTTTGATTGAACCCAAGTCCTCCTACATGCTGAGCACATGCTCCACCACTGAGCAGGTTGCACCCCCAACCCCTCTTGCTCCTTTCTGTTCCCACATAAAACATTTCTTGCACACTGAAAAGCATTTCCATCCTTGGGAGGCTGCTTTGCAGGTGTGACAAGAGGCCTGGCTAAACAAGTTAGACTGGCCCTTGAGCTATTATCAGCTCGCACCTTATCACACATGCTTTATTCCTTTACACACTTTCTTCCTTTACACCGCTAAAGGAATTAACTAGTGGAATGTCAGCTGAAAGTAAGAACAGATGAGCATCACAACGTATCCCTTCAAAATTTTGCTTGCTTTGGACCAAGTGTGCCACTGAAGGTGGCTCCCCCCTCACTCCCAAACCTCTGAAGGCCATAGGAAGTTGATGCTAGATTATCAAATGGTGTTATGCCATTGTCATTGTAACTTGTTGATGCCCCAAATTACCTATTTCCTAAGGATTTCTTATCCGAAAAGGTATACTGAAAATGAAGGTACGGGAGTTGGATTTTTTTTGTGTGTGTGTGGTACTGGGGATCAAACCCAGGGGTGCGCTACCTCTGAGCTACACCCCCAATCCTTTTTACTTTTTATTTTTGAGACAAGGTCTGGCTACATTGCAAAGGTTGGTCTCTAACGTGCAATCCTACTGCCTCAGCCTCCCTGCTAATTGGGATTCTAGGTGTGTAAACCATGTCAGGGTCGTTGGCATTTATTACTTGTTTCTATTCTCATAGGTACTAGGAATTGGAGGAAAGAGAAAAAAACATAAGGGAAGGATAATCTTTAAAACATAATATATATACATTTGTATATGTATATATGTATATATATTCTTTTTCTTTTCATTTGTCTGATTTTTGTTTTGTTTTGTTTTTTGATGCTGGGAATTGAACCCCTGGCTCCACCTGTGCTAAGCATACACTCTTACCACTGAGATACACCTCAGTTCCTGCAGCATTTACCTTCTAGGATTCAGGTTCTACCAATCTTTACCAAGGTTTTAAGTGCCAAGTATATATTATCTCACTTAGTCTTTTACAAAATCCCTGCAACAAAAGTATTATCATCTCCATTTTGATTTGCAGGGCACTTGACTCCTTGCCCAGCACTGTTTCTACTATGTTCCTGGGTGGCAGTGAGGGAGCAAATGTAGGCAGTACATAGAAACTCAAAGAGCTGAAATACATTAACTTACCCATGAGTCACTAACAGTTTGAAACAGCCATAATTAAGTGTCACATAGTTGGGAAAAGAGTAGCTAAGATAAAAGCTGGGAGAGAAGAATTGACTGGAGGGATGGGCGGATATGGAGCAAGGTGGAGCTAGTTTGAGGCTTCCTGGATGAGGTGAGGGTGGGACAGATTATCCAGAGGGAAAGGCTGCTGTGCTGAGAGGTGGTAGGGGCAGGAACAGCCTGCTGTCTGAAATAACAGAGAGAGAGAGAGAGAGAGAGTGAGTCAGTGGATGACATTCTTTTAATATGTGGTTAAGGGCGGGTGCCACTGGCCTCTTGCATTCAGGTAACCAAGGGACACAAATGCAGAGCTTCAGTTTTCACCATCAGGGATGTGGAACTGTGCAGACACGGTGTGCTAATTCCAGCCTAGTCTGGCAGACAGCAGGGCCTCTGTCTGGGAGAGGAAAAAGCACTAGGGCTGGGGAGGACACATTGGAAAGGAGGGAAGTAAGCTCTGCCCTATTTTTAGTGCTGCATCTCTGTGCATAGTGGACTTATGGCATGAGCGTGCCTGCAAATTCATCAGATGGAAATATAAGCATGTGTAGCCTGCTCTCTGACTTCCTCTTCACCAGAAAGATTCCTTTTTACATCCTGATCTGTGGTGACCTCTTTTCCTATTCACTGTTCTGGACTCAGGTTCTTCTGGTCAGAATCCTAAGGCTTCTATGGAAGAAATGTACAGCAGTGAAGTAATGACAACACCATCAAAAGAGCAGATATTGAGGAATCAGCAGCTTTAGACATCCAAGGAAAGGAAAGTTTCTTGATTCCCCAGTTTTAACTAAGTGCCAAATACAGACTCAGCTTGGTTGGAAACATAAGCACAATGGAATTCAGTAGAACCTTAAACCAAGCCACAATTTTCCCTGAGCTACACTGGAAACTCTACACCCTCACAACACCTCAGAGCTTTCCCACCAATAAAACTTGTTTGTAAAGTATGACATCATCAGAAAACAACTTGATTGGCTAAATCTATTCTCAAGGAACACCCCATTGCTGGCAGCAAAAACTTGCAAAAGCCTTTTTGGGCTTCATACCTTGTATTTAGTTTTTGCCTTTTTGTGCAACACTTTAGTGCCATAATGGGCATACAGGTTCTTTAGGAGACAATTTCTTCTAGAACTTTGTCAAACACTTTGAGGTTGCTTTTTCCTGAACATCTTAGTGCCCACCCTCAGCTTGGCAGACCCTGCCTTGGTAAATGGGGAGACACAGAAAGATTTAATGAGAGAACTTGTTACTCCTTCTGCCTCTGGCTTTCAGATGGACATAGCAATGGTGATTTTGAGCTGCAGCCAAGGAATGTCATAACAGAAACTACTGTGAAATCAAATTAAAGGAGCCCAGGGAGCAGTGGAAAGTCTTGGAGTTAGAACAGTTTATTAATTGCTTGTGTGCAGTGTGCTAGGCTAGGCAGGTGGACCTGTGCCTTCAGAGAAATTACAAACATACCTTCAAGCTGTCGTGCCTATGTTTTATGGACATTATACAAAGAAAACCCTGAAACACTAGGACAGCAGAGCAAATAATACACATTTCCTGATACACGAACAAAAGGTAATCGTAAGTAGTTTCTCCAGTTGGTCTTTGGCTGGGAATGAATAAAAGGAACTTTTAATCCCACACTTTGGCCATGATTCTCCCCCACTCCTTTTTCCTTGGCCCTGTTTAGTTCTCACTTCTGGCTGGTCTATAACTGTCTGAAAACTGCAGCTTGAGTAAAGGTAGACAAATTATAATCCCTGCTATTACCATTGCCTTGTCACTATTCTTCACCAATCCCCTCCCTTCCTTCTCTCCTTCGTCTCTTCCTTCCCTCCACCCTTCCTCCTTCTCTTCCTTCCCTCCCTCCCTCCTTTTTTTCTTTCTTGGAAGAAATAAAAGTAGATTCCCTCAACCTGGGGATATAGTTCAGTGGTAGAGTGCTTGTCTAGCATGCAAGAAGCCCTGAGTTCAATCTCCTGTGCCCGTAAAGAAGATCACCCAGTTTCTCCCTTAGAGGGAGAAACTCTCATTGTTAGAGAAAGAGACGGGAAGCCAGTCAGAGACTCCAAGGCCACTGCTCCCCTTTTCTTCCCCCTGGCTTCTCACCTTACTCCTGCTGAAGTTGGGAAAGGGCTTTGTCAGAGGAGATCTGTACTTACTATTTCTGAATTTAAAAAGCCATAGAAGAGCTGGGGATATAGCTCAGAGGTAAGGCACTTGCCAAGTATGCATAAGCCCTGGGTTTAATCCCTAGTGGTGCAATGGGTGTGTGTGCATGCGCACACACACAGGCACACACATACAAACAAGTGGGTACACATGCAACCTCACATTAGGCCTGGGGCAGAAGGCCATCATTTGGTCCTATTCTGCTCTGAATGGTACATTTCTTCCAGGGCTGTTTCTGGGTCACCACAGTACCCTCCTCCATTTGGCCTTTAATCCAGGTGATACTTTTCTAACATCCATAGTCTAAAGGGGGAGGAGAAAAGGGGGTTGTAAATCTTCCCCCAGAAAGTAGGAGGTACATTACATCATCACAGGTAAAATGAGGGTAAAGTGTGGATGCTAATAAGGTTAAATCTTTCTGTCTTCACAGTTTGGGTTTCAGAGCAGTGAAGATAATAATAGAAGAATGCGAGTTTCCTGAGAAAGAGAAGCATAGCACTTGGGAGGTGGAAAAAGCTGGTGGAAATCACAGGGGCAGGCCAAGCAGAGGTGGCTTCTGGGAGCTGAGAAAGCAACAGGTTCATGTTGAAGTCAGCCCCAGATATCTGGAGAGAGGTTGCAAGGTCTCTGGTCAGGTTTTTTTCTCTTAAACTGAACCATCCAAGAAGTCATAAATTAGTTAGAGTTTGGAAAGCTAGACATAGTGGTGCCCTCCAGTAATCCAAAATACTCAGGAGATTAAGGCAGGAGGATCTCAAGATTGAGGCCTGGGGGCTGGGATATAGCTCAGTTGGTAGAGTGCCTGCCTCGCAAGCACAAGGCCCTGGGTTCAATCCCCAGTGCCCTCCCCAAAATTTGAGGACTGGACAACTTAGGGAGACCCTGTCTCAAAATAAGAAGAGAATGAAACATCAATCCCTTCATTCTGGATCTTTCTCTCATTTATACTTACTTGTTCTAGGTCCCACCAGGTCCTGCCCTCTGTCTTCATATCCCATGATGAGTCTCAGGTTCATTTCCATGATCTGTTGCTGCAGGACTGATCTCAGCTTGCCTATGTTAGCCCACAACTGGCCCTTTAAACACGGTCAGCTCAACAGGCCTAGGCTGGCACAGAAAAGCCTGTGGCAGACAATTATGTTTATTCCAGGCAATTGTCCCAGACTGGTTACTCCCTGCTTCCTCCCCACCTGCTGTCTTTTTTTCCCCAAGATCTGAATTCATCCTCCCTAAGCATTGGCTAGGAAGTTCTCTCTCCCAGCTTCACCCTAAGCAATCCAAGGGTCTGGGCTATTCTCAGCCCCTCTGGCGGGGGAAGAGAATGTGATCAGCAGTTCCCATGTGATTTATAGCTATTCTCTCATTCAGTCCTGGCTTTTCCAGGTAGCAATTGTACTGGAGCAGAGCAGTCTGTGGGACTCCACCCCAGCACTACCAGCTTGGTTAGGATCACCTCAGCTCTTTCAGAAAGGCTGGCGTGAGGAATGCCCAGTCCTGCCCTAGGGAGACAGATCCATTGGGGAAGTAGAGGACAAAGGGCAAGACTTCAAAGAAGCATGAGCAATCCCCATGCACTTCTGGTTACTGAGTAGAGGAGAAGAGATAGGAGGCATAGCAACTCAGAAACAAGTCAGTTTACGTCCCTTATGTCCCCAAACTACCGAGGCTTTCCTGAACTAAGCTCTGGAAACACCACTGCTGCTTGCCACTTCAGACCCTGAGCTGTGGTCTCCCTCTGCCTAGGTCAGAATTTCCAAGTAACAGGGTCTCTGAGTACCACCCTAGGGCCCTCTGGTCCCTCACTTACCTCTTCTTATCTCATTGAGATTCCTTTCTTCTTCCCAAGAAATGATTATTTTTCATTCACATTTGCTGAGAGATAAAGGAATAGTAAGGGCAGAGAAAGGCTGGGGATAAGGACCCAAGGGCAAGGGTTAGAAAGGTGGCAGTGATGGAATGGAGCACCAGAGTCTATCTTTAAACCTCCAGATCTGAGGACGCGTGTGGTGGGCAGATATATCCCTACAATCTGTCTGTAAATCTGATTATTTCTGTCACTCCCAGCAAGAAGGGGAGTTTCAACCCTAAAAGGTGGTGGTGATGATAGAGGGGAAGGATCTCATACTGCTATCGTGCTTGTATCTGTCTTAAATGGTCTGGTTGAGAGTAGAAAGCTTGCCTTGGAGATGCAGGAGGCAGTGTGGTGTGGTAGAATTCAGACACCTGATGTCAGTGTGACTATCACTCAAGTTCCTCCAACTCCGGTTTCTCCACTCCAAAGTACAAATAATAACCTTATTTTACAGGGTTCTGAGGACCTCATTTAAGAAACATCAAAACTCTGCCCACATCATAGCTTCTCAATAAAAAGTAGGTATTATGATCATGCTTCAGCTTCCTCATCTGTAAAATGAGGTTAATAAAATACCCATCTCATTGAGTTGTTTTGAAGATTAACCAAGTTAATATTTATGAGATTCTTAGAAAGGTGCCTAGCACACAGCAAACTCTGCATAAGGGTTATTAAATAAAATGAATCATACCGTTATTTTCCACAATACCTAAATATTGCCTTGCCCAGGTAGGTATTTTGTAAATATTGCTGAAATTAGTCTAATGCATACATTAGGCCAGGAAAGAGACAAGAGTAGATAATCACAAGAGGAGGCTGTTGGTGAGGCTGGGTAGTAAACTTCTGTCCTTTCCTTCTTTATTCTCCTATTGCTATTTCTCAGTTTGGACACTGCTATGGTTCAAATGTTGGTATCCCCTCTAAAATTCTGTTGAAATACAACAGTTTTAGGAGGTGGGACCCAAAGGCTCTGACTTTAAAGATTGGATTAGTGTCATGTAAAAGGGCTGGAGGGGGGCTGGAGTTGTAGCTCAGTGGTAGAGCACTTGCCTAGCATGGGTGAGGCACTGGGTTCGATTCTTAGCACCGTTTACAAATAAATAAATAAAATAAAGGTCCTTCGACAACTAAGAAAAGGCGGGGGCTGTTGTGGTGGCTGGAAGAACTAGATGAAGCCCTTTTTGTCCTTCTAACCCTTCCACCATGTGAAGACACAGCATTCATGCAGCAGTATGCACCATCTTGGAAGCAGAGACCAAGCCCTCACCAGACAGTGAACTCGCCAGTGCCTTGATCTTGAACTTCCCAGTTTCCAGAACTGTGATAAATTTCTGTTGTTTATAAATGACCTCGTCTCCAGTATTTTATTATAGCAGCATGAACAGACTGAGAAAAATCCCAACTCCATCAGCCCTCTCTTCTATTCTGTCTCTCTTCCAAGAGAAAGGAATTGAGAGAGGAGAGGAAATTGATTATCAAACTTACCACATTTATAAATGAAGTTAGTGAGCAGACACTATAACTCTGCCTGTATCTTCTGTGTGTCTCTTTCTAAGTGTCTGGCTTCCATCCGAATTTCCTTTTGTGACCTTTAAAGAAAGTCCTAGAAATTCTACTGGACACAGTGTTTAATCCTAATCAAGTATGTGATCATTAAATTTGTGTAAGGAATTCAAATGTATATTCCAGGGGATAAAGTCTAGCAGGGAAATAAATCTATCAGAAACAAAGTCAGAATAGTTCAGGAGTTTAGGTGGTCACTCTAATGACTTTCTTCTTAATTCATCCAATGCCCTATTCATTTTTAAGATAACATATATTGAGGCTGGGCCTGGTGGCACACATCTGTAATACCTTGGGAGTTTGAAGTAGGAGGATCACAAGTTTGAGGCCAACTGCGGCAGTTTAGTCCCCATCTCAAAATAAATAAAAAGGGCTAAGATTCGGTGGCGCACGCCTGTAATCCCAGCACTTAGGAGGCTGAGACAGGAGGATCGTGAGTTCAAAGCCAGCCTCAGCAACTTAGTGAGGCTCTAAGCAACTCAGTGAGACCCTGTCTCTAAATAAAATACAAAATGGAGCGGGGGGATGTGGCTTAGTGGTCGAGTGCCCCTGAGTTCAATCCCCAGTACAAAAAAAAAAAAAAAGAAAAGGGCTAAGATTATAACTCAGTGGTAAAGTGCCTGTCTAGCCAACATGAGGCCTTGGTCCTGGGTTCAATCCCCAGTGGAGGTGGTAGTGGGGGAGATAACGTGTGTTGAGCATTTTCTATGTATTAGGTCCTTGCTAAGCTCTTACATGCTTCCCCTACACTTCCCATTTCATCCTCAAATCACCTCTATAAAGTAGCTATTATTATGTCTATTTTATAGATGAGGAAATTGAAGGCTAGGTAAATTTTAAAAATAAATAAATAAAAGCTGGACACAGTGGTGTGCACCTGTGATACCAGCAGCTCTGGAGGTTGAGGAAGAAGGATCTCAAGTTCAAAGCCAATCTCAGCACCTTGGTGAGGCTCTAAGCAACTTGGCAAGATCCTGTCTAAAAATAAACAATAAAAAGGACTGGGGATGTGGCTCAGTGGCTAAGAGGCCCTGGGTTCAATCCCTGGTATCTAAACAAAAACAGAAACAAAAACAAAAAAATATGCCCTAAGCCACACAACTAGCAAGTGGCAGAGCCAGTCCTTAAACCTGACTCCAAATTTCATGGTCATTAGTCCATATTCTCAGGCACCAGCAAGTGCCCATAGAAGTTAGGCAAGATTGTTCTCTTGGCCTTCTCGGTTCTGCTCTTTAATATAAAACGGGTCTTTTCAGTAATTTCTGTCTGGCAAAGAAAATGTGTGCATAACTTTCATCTAAACAAAGGGTCTTTTGCAACCCCTTCTTCTTATGTCTAAAAGTACCTTTCCTGTGTACATTCTCAACAATGCTAGCCCCTTCCTACTCTCAGCACCACAACCTGTCACTGACTCTAAGAGTTTAACAAAAGAACTGGAACAGGAAGTGTTTTAAAACAGGCTGTCCCTTTCTTTAAATAATTAAAGAAGATGCTATCAGGGAGATCAGGTTTTTATTAGCTCTTCTCAAGTTCAGTGTCACTTGCCTTCATTCAGAGCAAGATTGAAGGTTGGGGTGGATGGTGGAGAGAGAAAAGGGCTCTAAGTTGGACAGTGTGTTAGGATCACATTGTGGAGTCTGGCCATTCACCCCCATCTGGACCCTTTGCCAATAGAATAGAGAATGAGCTTTACAGGCTGGTTACGGTTCTTTGGAAACAAATTTAGAGGAAATGAATGAACGAAGTAATGAATGAAATAATTGTTGAGCCCTGATAATAGTGGGTGTATCGTGGGCAGTGAGGCTTTGAGGACACTAGCCTCAGGGCCTTGGAGGGTGCAAAACAACTAGACCAATGGAAAATAAGTATCAAGGAAAATAATGTCTAAACCAGGGATGTGGAACACAACTTCCATTCAAATATCCATTCAAATAGTCTGCTAAATCTCCATCTCAGCAACATGTTCTCTGCAATTTCACTCTCTCCAGTGCAATAAGCAGGCCAGGAGCCCCATCCCACTCAGCAGGGTGTCTCACAGCAGCCCATAGGACAATAAGGAGGAAATTGCTTTTCCGGGAAGCAATTTCTCTATCAGCAGAGTAGTTCTGCATTTGCATAGAGAAGAGGTTAGGCTGACAGTTGGAAAAATTCCATCTGCTACTTACTCAGAGTCCCAATTTGGTTAGTTACAGAGTTAAAAGGACACTATAAAATGCACTTTTTAACTTGGGACATTTTTTAACAGGAGTGTTGATCTAGAGATTGTGAGCCTTCAGGCCAAAGGAACAAGCTGGAGATGGACTCACTCTGAGCTCTGGAGCTGCTTCTTCAGTGTGCCTTCTTTTATCTCACTAAATATAAAATGAAGTCAAACAGGACATGAAGCAGGGATTAGGAGCAAATTGAGGATTTAATAATAAATATTTATGGTGCCTAGCTCATTACAGGGTTTATGTAGATCCTTTTTAAATACCTGTCAGTTTGACTTGTTGCCTTGATTTACACAATAATTTAGTATGCAGAGGGATTTTCATTTTAACATCCTGTTTCTGGGGTGGGGGGAAAGAAAACCTTAGAAGATAACAGCTAAGAAAAAAAAAAAGGTTTTAGTTCTCCAAATTCCTTTATGCCTGGCTTCCTGGGTCTGCAAGAATTGGAGAACCTAAACTTTATCTGGCTTCAAATGTGATTTTTCTGGTGCTTAGGGGACAGCCACACCCATTCTGGATTGACACAGGCACTGTGGGGTTAGGTCAGTCCATTTGAGGGAAAGCAGCCTGGAACAATGGCCCCTTCTTGTCCTCCCCCACCCACGCCCTGTTGACTCAACCTTGGGAGTTGAGAAAACAGAAAACATTTCTGCCCACGACCTCTTCCGGCAAATCATTTAGCCTCTCTGGGCTTCAGATGTCTCAACTATGAAATGAGGGGATTGGGCTGGATGATCTCTTAGAGCCACAGCCATAAATCCCCTTTTCTGGGGCAGTACCAATTCAAATAATCTGTTCACTGTCCCTGTAAATGTACCAGGGTTTGTCAGGCTAACTGTCCTAGTTTTGGGTTCTGAAAATATGGTCACTGTATTTATAAGATCACTTTCAGCACTGACATTCTATGTCACCAGGATTCTAAGTAGGTAATAGCCTTAAGTGACTGTTCTAATTATTCTCCGTATGACCTTGGGCAAATTGGTTAACCTCTCTGGGATTCAGGCTCTTATCTGTAAAATTAGGGACAATAAAATCTTATCTCAAGGCAGGGAGCTGGACTAGATAGAGATCCCTCTGGCTAAAGATTTATGATTCAGTGACCTGGGTTCCATCTGTTATGGGCAAAGACACTAGCTGGACCACTGGATACTTGTAAGAGAGAGGCCTGTAAAACAAACAAACAAACAAACAAACAAAAACCCTCAAGCAACCAAAAACTGGGGTTGGAGGTGTAACTTAGTAGTGGAGTGCTTGCAAGGATGGGGCCCTGGGTGCCATCTCCATACTGCAAAAATTTAAGAGGCCTAGAGATTGTTCTTCAAATGCATGAGCAGACACATTGGTGATACTCCTGAGGAGGATGTCCCTTTGCCACCTGGAGTAAAACAAGAAGCACTAATCCAGTTTCCTGCTGTGAAGAAAGGAATTCTTATATTAATGTCAGTGGACTCTTAAGAAAGGTTGCTAGGCAATTCTTCTGGGAACAGAGAAGATCCTTTCAGAAATTCATTCCAAGGTCCAAGGAATGTCAACTTGTTGCCTTTTCTTCCCTCCAGGAAAGAAAAGAGGACCCCATTACCAAAGAGGAAAGGGGATAGAATCAGAGATTCTGGATCTGGGACCAGTAACAAGCTATGTGATGCTGGAACAATCAACCTTTCTGGGCCCAGTTTCTGCATACAAAATATTTGAATGTTTGACAACCTAAACTCCAAGATTTCCTGTTTGGAGAGTCTACAGAATCTCAAGTGGTCGATTTCAGGAATCAATAGGGGGATACTTGGGGGCAGAGAGAATGCCTTTCCCATTCCAATCATAAGTAGGCAACCCTCCAGACTATCAGTGGAGTGGATTTGAGAGTGTATTTTCACCTACTTTTATCTATATCTCCATCCATTGTGTCTAATTCCTAGCTGTGTGCCTGGCACACAACTGATGCCCACTGGTAATTTATGTTTCTGTTGAAAACCAAAATAATAATAGGATGCTTTGTTAAGTATTCCTAGTTGCCATAAGCAAGTCATTTCTCTTAAACCTGCTCCCCTGCCAGTTTTTTTTCCTTTGGGTAAAGTTAAGGCTGGAAGTCAGGCAGAATGGCAAGCACCATCCCAATCACTTGGAGGTCTAAGACAGGAGATTCACAAGGTCCTGGGCAACTTAGCCAGAACCTGTCTTAAAATAAAAAAATAAAAATAAAAAGGGCTGGGGATGTAGCTTAGTGGTAAAGCACTTGCCCAGCATATGCAAGATTCTGGGTTCAACCCCCAGCACACACACACACACAACACAAAAGACCCCGGGGGTGTTCACTTATATAGATCATTTGCAACAGCCTCTCACAGCTAGCTTCACTACATTCAATCTGTCCCCTTGTAGTATATTTTAAAACAATAATAGACTTTTTTAAGACCAGAGGAAAATTTACAGAATAGTATAAAAATACTCAAGAGAGGCAGTAAGGAAATATTGAGAATATCAATTTAGATATAAACAGTTTCAGCTCAAATCCTGATTTGCTAGCTATGTCATTTGGGTTCTTTAATCTCTGTTTCTTAGTTTCTTCATTTGTTAAAAGGGAATGAGAACAACGCACTGACCTTGTAAGATTATAAGAGTTAAATGAACTTAGTCTTTTAGGTGCTCTATGTCTTGGTCTTCATTGTTTTCTATCCTTTTCTAATTTTGTCAAACTTAAACCAATCTGTTCAGCACTCATTCTTAGAAACAGCATTCAACAGAACCATCTACTTGTGTCACATGCCCTACTAGATCTGCTAAGGGCTCCCTGTTGCCTCAAGACCAGGTCTAAACCTTACCAGGACTCACTAGGGCCTTCTAAGGGTGCCCAGGCTAAGCCTCCCATTTGTAGAGGGATAAGGCACCAGAGAGGGCATCCTGGGCTGCGTGTTTCATGAGTGACGCCTGGGAAGTGGAAATGAGGAAGGTAAATTGTAGGCCAATCTGCAGGAGCATGAGCACCTCCTATCTCCATAGCTGGAACTGTTATACATGATGAAAATAAGGTCATCCAAGCCGTTCACGTAAAGTCCAAAGAAGCCTTTATTTTAGCTGGCCAGCAACGAACACCCGTATACCTAAAAGTGGTGTGCCAGGGGAATGAATAGTTCTTTGTTGCCAGCATTTATAGGGAGGGGAAGGGATTAGGGTGGGGCTATAGGAAGGGAAGGGGTTAGGGTGGGGCTGACTCTCTCTCTCTCTACTGATAGCACTCGAGAATTTTGTGGGGGAGTATAACAGAACGCCTGGACTCAAACCATGGCTTTGCTGCTTATTAGCAGTGTGACCTTGGACAAATTATTGAACTTCATGTCTGTTTTCCTATTTGTAAAATGTGTAAAAAACACACCTACTTCATGAGGTTGTGGCCCTCCATATCCACCTATTCAACCAATAGTGAATCAAAAGTATTATTTATTTATTTATTGAGGTTCCAGAGATTGAATTCAAGGGTACTCTACCACCGACCTACATCCCCTGCCTGTATGTGTATATATAAATAAATAAATAAATAAATAAATAAATAAATAAATATATATATATTTTTTTTAAATTTTGAGACAGGGTCTTGCTAAACTGCTGAGGCTGGCCTTGAACTTTTAATCCTCTTGCCTCAGCTTCCATAGTTAGGGGAAAAATAAGTCTGCATAAGCATGTACAGACTTCTTTTCAAACAATGCAGTATAATGACTATTTACATAGCATTTGCATTGCATGTGGTATTATAAGTAATATAGAGATGATTTAAAGAATACGGAAGGATGTGCCTGTGTTGTATTAATACTACACCACTTTATACAAAGGACTTGAGCATCCAGGCATTTTGGTATCTGGAGGGCCCTGGAACCAATTCTCTATTGGTCTCTGAAGGATGACTGCCTAAGTAAAGTGCTCAGAGCAATTCCATGCCCAAAGCTGGTACACAGGAATTGCTTATTTTTATTCTGAGGTAAGAAAAGGGAACTATTGGTGCGGATTTTATATTGAAGTCAGGAGAGATAGATGGGCAAAGATGAATCAGTAGAAGGCAGAGTAGAATTTAGGTGGAAGGACCTCAGCAGGACAGCCCTCCTTCTGGGACCAGGATAGCAAGGACAGCAGGAGAAGGAAAAGATAAATCTAAGAGAGATCTCAAGACTGAATTAGTCTGGGTTAAAAGACAGCAGCTCTGAGACAGCATTCCTTAGAGCACTAGGCCCAAAAAACTCTCCCTGAGAAGTATCCTTTCATCTAAATTTGGGAAATGCCACATGCTTCCCTTTTTGGAATGTAGCAATGTATACTGGAAGGTTTAAGGAACCTAGAAAATCTGCAGTTAAAAAAATATTCAAGATTTTATAAATTCAGCATTTCCAAAACATTTAGATCACAGGACATCCCTGCCTCTCTCCCTCAACAATGACACAGAATAACCCCTCCAAGAGGTTATTGGCTATGACCCCCCGCAGAATACACTACCCTGAGGTAACACCAGCAAACTGCATAAACAGTACTGAGAGAGAAGAACACACACAAGCAGAGTGCGCACTGTTACTATCTTCCTTCCCCCTCCTCTCTGGTGGGTTCCTGCAGTGGGGAGCCCAGGAGGACAGTTTAAAATTAAATGCACATTTTCCTTTCCTTGCCTGGTGTGAATGTTGCCTCTCTCACTCTCCCTCCTACCCACTTCCTTCTCCAATAAGGTTTGTCTGCCCTGAGAGAGAGCCATCTGGATAGTAATGTTACAATATCGACTCTTTCAAGGGACCTCCTTTTGGCAGTTCAGTATAGTTCATGGTGTTTTATTTGTATCTCTCTGTGTTAGAAAATCAGCTGACTCCTCTAAGTGGGTTCTTTGGAGTAATAACATTATTACAATTTTTCCTTTTCTCCAGAATCAAGGCTATTTCTTTTCCCCCTCAAGGACTTCTTTGGCATTTCCGTGAAGTTTATTATTCTGTCCTGCTTAAAGGATGTGGCATCCTGTTTGCATTGCAAACAGTAAAATAAAAATCCCCCCTAGGATCACTTACTGAGCCTCAGGGTCACTTCTGCTGAAGGAATCCCATCTGTCCTGGATCAGCAGCCTGGCCTCAAGAGACAGGCCTGGGAGTGGAAGGGAAATGGATTAGTGGAGGCTATGTTGACCTTCTAGGCTCCTTTTGAGTTGTGACCTTGAGTAAATGCCAGTAAGAGCAATGCAGACAGGGTCAGAGATGACGACATGGTGTTAACCATTGCGAATTGTGAACAAAGAGTGGACAGCATAGGTTGGGCTCAGTTCTCTGAGTCTCATCAAGCCACTTTCCTGCATAAAGAAAAGTCCCCAGAGGATTCCTCTGAAAATCCAGTTCTCTTACCTCGTTTAACTGAGCAGCCCCAGGCAACCTCAAACAGTGGCAGGCTCCCTGATGTGGTCTCTGTTCAGTTATGCTGTGGTCAGAGTTTGCTCCTCATTAGTCTTAGACCTTCAAACATGGCCTATTCTCTTCATCTCCTCCCATGACCTTCCTAAGTAGAATGGGGTCATCACCACCTCTCTGCTCAGTTGGCCAACAAGTATACACAAAAGGGAGGGATTTGGAGGTCATGCAGAGAGATCAATGCCTGTAGTTGGCTTGGAAATAGTTGAATGCATAGCTCAACATAGACAGGTGCCCTTCTCACCTTCAAACTTCTCCCTGGAGATGCCAACGTTCCTGGCCTAGTTATCTGGGGGAAACCAGGTCCTGTAGGGTTGGGACTCAAGTTCTACTTCCAATTCAGGTCAAAACTATTCAGCCACTACGTTATGACCCTGTTTTTCTACCCTCAAAATATCCTGATTGGCCTCACCTAGTAAGTAATCCTCTAACCCACACCAAGTTCCACAGCAGCCTGTCCCCACAGCTTTTGATCCATTGCCTTGGTTTTCTGTCCTTAAACCCCTCCTTTCCCTTGTTGGCAGGTTAAGAATGCTTTCCCCTAGGAAAAAAGAGACAGAGACCTAATTTCTGGCAGACAGGTAGGAGTTGGTGTTGAAAAAATTTTATTTTTGTACTAGAGATTGAAACCAGGGATGTTCTACCACTGAACTACATCCCCAGCTCTTATTTATTTTATTTTTATTTTTATTTTTAGACAGGGATTTTTAAATTGTTTAGGGTCTTGCTAAGTTGCTGAGGTTGGCCTCAAACTTGAGATCCTTCTGCATTAGTCACTTATATTTTTGCAGTGTGGGGATGGCACCCAGTCCCAAGTCACTGGGATTATAGGCATGGGTCATTTGCCCAGCTCCAAAAAATGTTATTATCTAGAACCCAAGCTTAGTTTTATTTTGTTGTCATAGGCATATGAACCAGTAACATATGAGGTACCTACACTATTATTACTTGTTATTTTTTTCTATTTGACTAAGAGCATCACACATTCAGTTTTATGTCCCTGGATTCTAGCCTAGACCTTGACTACAGAAAATGTTCAATGAATGATTATTGCCCAAATCTCCCTCTTCAAAAATAATTTTTCCAGGTGACTAGTTCACTCATAGACTAGTCCTTTCCATTAATAGACATAGCTAATTTTTTTTTTTCTTTCTGTACTGGGGATTGAACTCAGAGGTGATTTACAACAGAGCTATATGCCCTGGTGTTTTTGTTTTGTATTTTGAGATAGGGTCTTGCTAAATCACCCAGTCTGCCCTTGAACGTAGGATCCTCCTGCCTCAGCCTCCTAAATCATTGGGATTACAGGTGTCCATCATCTCTCCTGTCTTTAATTTTCATTTTTAATTGACAGAGTAATGGTATATATTTATGGGGCACAATGTGATGGCTTGATAATATGAATACATTGTGTAAAGATTATATCAAGCTAATTAGATTCATACCTTGCATATCATTTTTTCTAATGAGAATATTTAAAATCTATTCTTTGAGCAATTTTGAGATATACATTATTATTAACTGTGGACACCTCGCTATGCAACAGATATTAAAAACTCTGTTTCTCCTGTCTACCTGGAAATTTGCATGTGTTGGTCAACTTCTCCCCATTTCCTACACCTTCCTCCCCATTTTCTTTTTTCTCTTTCTTTCTTTTTTTGGTACTGGGAATCTAAGTGCCAGGGGAACTTAGCCACTGAGCCATATCCCCAGCCTTTTTTATTTTTCATTTTGAGACAGGGTCTTATTAAGTTGCTGAGGCTGGTTTCAAATTTGTAATCCTCCTGCCTCAGCCTCCTGAGTCCCTGGGATTACAGGCATGTGCCACTGTGCCCTTCTCTCTTTCTTTAAAACAGACAAACAAAAACAAAAACAAAAAAACTATGAAGGTTCTCTTTATTTTATTTTTTATGGTGTTGTGGGATTGAACCCAAGACCTTGCCTTGTACATACTAGGCAAGCAAGCATTCACTCTACCACTGAGCTGCACCCCTAGATGTTGTCCCCCATCCCAAGTTTTCCTAACACTGTCCTCACGGGTCTCTCTTTTTTGGATTTTATTTTAAGATGGGGTTTTGCTGTCTCCCATGCTGGCCCTGAACTCCTGTGAACTCAAGTGATCCTCCTGCCTGAGCTTCCTGAATAACTGGGGCTACAGGCATTAGACACCCTGCCTGGAAATGACTCTCTTTAAACATTCGTTCATACTAATGAGCATATGTTGGGGTGCTCTCCTTGAAACCACATCTATTTATTACTAAGCCTTTTAAGGTGAAATCCAGACACTGTCCACCAAGCTTCAAGGCAACTGCTTGCTGAGAACTTTGTTTCTTAGATGCATTATAGGAGCTTAAATTTTAAAGAGACCATCAAAATGGATCATGATCCCCAAGATAAGAACCCTTGGCAACTGGAGGGCAGGGTAGCCTAGTTTAGATGAAAGTAGGATGACAAATATCAACTGGGGAATTGGATGTTTTGGAGGAAGCAAAGCTAAATTGGGAATTATAACAGATGGAAAAACGAAAGAGACCTCGAAAAACCAAGGGACAAAATGAGGGCATGGGTGCCTGGAGAGGTCGATGATTGAGGTGTTGAGAGGATAGAAGGGGTGTGGCAGGGAAGAGGGCAGGGCTGCAGAAGAAAATCTTCCTAGCTCACATTTTTCCTCAATTGACCCATAGTCCAGTGCTTAAATATCCTTTGAAATGGAACTAAATCTAAGATTCAAATTATTTTAGTTATTTATTTTTGGTGCTAGGAATTGAACCCAGTGCTTCATGCATGCTAAGCTTGGACTCTACTACTAAGCTATACCACCAGCCCCCAAACACGAGTTATGGATTTTAGCTGTCAAAAAAAGTATTTCATTTTAATATGCTTTTGTTCTATGGGTTTCACATCAAAATGTTTTTATATTTGTACTAGTACAAAATATATGATTAAATTCAGAATAAAAATGACAGATACTGGTTTTATCTTTTATTCTGGCAGCTTATTAAGCAATCAATCTTCTATTTAATTGGAATAGATGAGAAGTTTCACTAGCAAAAAACTTGAAATATAAATAAGCATTTTCACATCTTCTTTTCATTTCCAAATCAATTGGTAAGATAATTTGCTGTGAATTTGGTCTCTTTCCATCCAAAGAAAGCAGTCAGACTATAATTCCTTACCTAACACTCCTTTTTTTCTCTTGAACACTTTTATTCTTTTCCAGGAAAATAAATAAATAAAAGCTTGTTTGGTTTTAGCAGAATTAGGTTGCCATAGTTAGAGAAGATATCTTTTTTTAAAAAAAATTTTCTGATTAGTTATACATGGTCGCTATCTTGAGACCATGGAGCTCAACCTTTATTTTATCGCAGAGGAAAGAACCCAGAATTACTGATTTGCTTCAGTTGCACAGTTATTTGCTGATCAACTATTAATTCCTTAGAGAATGGTCTCCTGCCAGTTCTTGACTCTGGTGTAGAAGTTTGGGTAATTTGTCTTCTGTGCCAGAAGATGGTCCTCCTTCTCTCCACCAGAGCTCTGTGTTGCCTTTCATAATCAGCACAATTATAAACACCTTGAATGCATCAGCACTCTATCTCTTCTGTGAGAAATGTGCAGACCCCATTGAACTCAGATTTAGGGTCCTTTCCTGACACATGTTCCAAATCAGGTGAGGAGTACTGATATGGAGGATGATTGAGAGAAAAAGACAAGATGAGTGTTTAGGATCCTGATTTACACCTGGGCACACTTTATATCTCTGGCTATCTAGGTACCTCTATGTGATGCACACCTAGGGATGGGGGAGGGCAGGCAGAGACTGGAAGGAGACTCTTGTGTTTTTAACTTGATCCCACAGATGATGGGTGATGAATGTAGGATTGGTCTTGTCTATCCACCAGTGTTCTCTGGAGAAGGGGCATTTGTAAATATTGCCTGACCTTTGTGGTGATCCCCTTGGTACATTCCGAAATAAAATAAGGCTAGCCCTTGGGACCTAAAGGAAGCATGAAGCCATACATGATAACTGACAATTCATCCTTACTAAGACCAGACCTGAACTTTGAGGCCCGGTATAGTGGCTGCCAGATCCTGCTCAGTGAACAAAGACAGGAAATTTCAAAAGAACATCTTCATACATCTGACCAGTTTATAATATCACTGACTGGTACCATGGTTTCCCTAATCTGAAAATCCAAAATCCAAAACACTCTAAAACCTGAAACTTTCTGAGCACTGACATGATGACATGATTCCACAGTGGAAAATTCTACTTTTGGCTTCATGTGACAGTGGCAGTCAAAATGTAGGCACACTGAATATACTGTATGCAATTTCCTTTAAGCTTGGTGTGTAAGGAGCATGTGAAACATAGACGAATTTCGTATTTAGACTTGGGTCTCATCCTCAAGATATCCCTATATGTATATATAAATTTTCTACTCCCTCCCCTGAAATCTGAAATTGGAACTGATTCTGGTCCCAAACATTTCTGATAAGGGATGCACAATTTGTGCTCACTATCACAGGAATGTATGCCACCTGCTCTATAGTTAGAGCACAAAGAAGACAGCTCTGTCTGGGGAGGTTGGAAAGGTCTTATGCAGGAGGTGACATATGAGTTGAGCCTTGATATAACCCATTGCCCTGAAGAAATAGGGCAGGGGTAGGTGAAGGAGCAGATCATCCATGCAGAGACACTGTCACATACATAGGCAAGGACTCAAGGATGCCATGACTGGGCAACTATCAGAAGAGACTGATTTCTTATGGGGTCCTTAAGTATATGTTTCTTTCAAAAATGGAGAAAAGGAAGAAATTACCAATTTACTTGGAGAAAATACATTTACTGTGCTTTCTTCTGATGTTATCTTTAAAGTATCAAGTGCGTGTATATGCAGGGAAGGTGGCCTTGATAAATTGATAAAAGCTGTTTTTACAGATAAGTATATTAAAACATACATGTGTATACACATGCCAGTTTCTATGCATGGAGACAATGATCCTTTGTGACTGGTTTGGAAATCATCCTGCTTCTGGTGTTGCAAAATTCAGACTTGTATTGATTGTAGTGATCATAGACTTTTAGACTACAGAGATGATATAATCCAGGAATGTTTTTTGGTGGGGAATTGGCACTGAACTCAGGGTCACTAAACCACTGAGCCATATCCCCAGCCTTTTTAAAATGTTTTATTTTGAGACAGGGTTTTACTAAGTCCTTAGGGTCTTGCTAAGTTGCTGAGGTTGGTCTTAAACTTGCAATCCTTTTGCCTCAGCTTCCTGAGTAGCTGGGAATGCAGGCATGTGCCATCAGTATAGCCAGTAAGCTTGAGGCTCAGAGAGTGACTCACTCAGTGTCCAGTACATTGCCCACTTAGTGGGAGAACCAGGACACAAACACGGGTGTTGCTGTGGACTGTGTTGTATCCATCCAAAATTCATATTTTGAAGTCCTAAGCCCCAGCAGCTCAGAAAGTGAACATATATGGAGATAGGGTCTTTTAAGAATAATTAAGTTAAAACAGGGTTGGGTCCTAATCCACTCTGACTGGTGTCCTTATCAGAGGAGATTGGACACAGGGAAGCAGAGAAGGAAGACCATGTGAAGACACAGAAAGAAGATGCCCCATCTATATGCCAAAAAGAGAGGTTTCAGAAGAAACCAGTTTGCCAACACCTTGTTCTTGGATTTCAACCTTCCAGAATTGTGAAAAAATAGTGTTGTTTAATTCGCCCTATATGATAGGTTGTTATGGCAGCCCTAGCAGACAAAGACAGGTGTCCTAATGGCCAGTCCCATAACCCTGTTACTACGTGGCAGCCTCTGAAGGTGAGTAGGATGGGGCTGTGAGGTCATGCAGGAGTTCTTTGTAAGTCTTAGCTGCTGCTGAGGTGGGGTGGGGCCCGTGCTTGGCTGCTGGGTGTAGTCTCTGACACAGTGGTACATTTCTGAACATCTTGGGGAATATTCTTGGAATGAAAATGTATCCTAGGCTCTCAGACAATTTATAATATCATTCAATGAATTAATTTCCATGTACTAGTCTCAGAAGAAATCACCAAGGTCAACTCAAGATCCATGGTGTTTTGTAATTGATAATAGTGATAATGATGATGACTTAATTGGTTCACAGTGAGTATCAGTAAATATTACCATTTCATTTGCATATCTTAACTCCTATCCTGATTATAGTCTCACTGTGGGCAAGGACTAATTTTTGTATTCTTTGCCGTTATTAAAAAAGGCCTCATTAGATAATGAGAAGAAACATTATCAGCAACAATCCAAACAAACAGTTTCCCAGCTCTGGCATCAGCCCAAGGTCATTTAATTGGGGCTCCTAGAGCCGCTCCGTTGGGCTCCCTGTTGACACACCGCCATCTGGTGGAGCTGGTCCTGTGGATCAGCTTTCACAGTCTGATGTTGCCTGTGTCTTGACATATGTTTGTTCCTGATTCCTGCTGATTTTCCTGACAGCTGTCCAAATCCAGGGGCGAGCATCATGCAGTCTCAGGCCTCGGCGAAATATTGAAGGAGCCAAAATTTTTCTTGGGTTGTCTCCTACTTTCCGTATCAATGATACTCACAGCCTGGTGCACCTCCTCCTTTGGATGAAATCTTGAATTCCATGCCCCAAATTAACATCTCTTTTCCTCCCCCAGATTTTTTTATTTTCATGGGACTCACAGCTTATAAATTGCTTCTGAAAATCCTCTCCCATTTGATTCTTAAACAACCTCTTGGGAGTAGGCCGGTTTAGAAAATTAATCTCACTCAAAAAATTTTTGTCTAATACACCATGTGCTCAGGCTGGGAACAAGGGATACAAAGATGAAAAGAGTAGGGCCAACTTAATCCACTGGCACAAATGGCTCAAAGGCTGGAACCTGTGATATTTTGGGGGGGGCTCACAAAAATGTTTTCTTTTATTCTAAAATCAGAAAATAATCTTTCAGATGGAAGAAAATGAAAGCCCTTATACCAGGGAAAATTTTTAATACAATTTTAATTTTTTTGTTTTTGGTACTGAGGATTGAACCCAGGAGTGCTTAACCACTGAGCAATATCCCCAGATCTTTTTAATATTTTATTTAGAGACAGGGTCTCGCTGAATTGCCCAGTGCCTCACTAAATTGCAGAGGCTAGCTTTGAACTCACCATCCTCCTGTTTCCACCTCCCAAGCCACTGGGATTATAGGCATGTGCCACTGAGCCTGCCCTACAATTTTAATTATTATTATTTTTTTGGTGCTGGGGATTAAACCCAGGGGCACTCCACCACTGAGCCACATCCCCAGCCCTATTTTGTATTTTTTATTTAGAGACCGAGTCTCACTGAGTTGCTTAGCGCCTCACTAAGTTGCTGAAGCTGGCTTTGAACTCGCAATTCTTCTGCCTCACAGCCTCCCAAGTGCTGGGATTACAGGTGTGCGCCACTGCGCCGGTTTATTGTGGTTTTAATTTGCTTTTCCCTGATGACTAATGATGTTAAACATCACTTCTTTGCTTGTTTGTAATTCCTACATCTTTTTTGAAGATTATTTTCTTTTTCTTTTTTTTTCAGTCCTGGGGATTGAACCAAAACGTTGATTGAACATTTGGCAAGTGCCAAGTTACCACAGAGCTATACCCCCAGTCTGCACCCCCACCCCCTGTGGTTCTGGGGATTTAACCCAGGGGCACTCTAACACTGAGTTACATCCCCAGCCATTTTTAAAATTTTTTTTGAGACAGGGTCTCACTAAATTGCTGAGGGCCTTACTCAGTTGCTGAGGCTGTCCTCGAATCTGTCAGCTTCCCAAATTGCTGGAATTGTAGGTGTGCAACACCTCTTTTGGCTCCTTTTTCTACTTTTTAATTGTCTTTTTACTATTGAATTCTCAGAGTTCTTTAAACTTCCTGAGTATACATTCTTTATATTATTAGGAAATATTTTCTATTTATTTATTTATTTATTTTGGTACTGAGGATTGAACTCAGGGACACTTAACCACTAAGCCACATCCCCTGCCCTTTCTTTGAATTTTATTAGAGACAGTGTTTCACTGAGTTTCTTAGGGCCTTGCTGAGCTGCTGACGCTGGCTTTCAACTCACGATCCTCCTGCTTCAGCCTCCCGAGCCCTTGGAATCACAGGCGTGCACCTCTGCACCTGTGAGTTATCCCATTGTCCTGGCATTATTATTTCCCCTAGCATCATTTTTTGCAAAGACTAATCTTTTACAATTGAATGATCTTGGTGTCCTTACTGCAAGTCAATTGCCCATATGTGATCTGGACTCTGAATTCTATTCCACCGATCTTTTTGTTTATCCATTTCCACTATTGAACTTTTGATTACATTTTTCTTTGCAGTAAGTTTTGAGATTGAGAAGCATGAGTCCTACTTTCCTTTTTTTTTTTTTTTTTTTTTTTTTTTGCAGTGCTGGGGATTGAACTCAGAGCCTTGTGCTTTCTACTTTCTTCTTTAGAATTCTTTTGCTTATTCTGGGTGACTTGCAATATGAATATGAGGTTGTCAGTTCCTACAAAGAAGTCATACACAATTCTGACAAGGACTATGTTGAACTGTAGATCAGTTTGAGTAGTATTAGTATCTTAAAAATTTATGAATTAGGGCTGGGGGGTAGCTCAGTGGTAGAGCACTTGCCTAGCACTTGTGAGGCACTGGGTTCGATCCTCAGAACCACATAAAAATAAATAAATAAAATAAAGGTATTGTGTCCATTTACAACTAAAATAATATTAAATTAATGAATTAGGCCAGGTGTGGTGGTGCACACCTGTAATCCCACCGGTTTGGGAGGCTGAGGCAGGAGGATTGTAGGTTCAAAGCCAGCCTCAGCATGGGCAAGGCGCTAAGCAACTCAGTGAGACTCTGTCTCTAAATAAAAAACAAAATAGGGCTGAGGATGTGGCTCAGTGGCTGAGTGCCTCTGAGTTCAATCCCTGGTTCCACTAAATAAATAAATAAATAAATAAATAAATAAATTAAAGAATTAGGTAAGTATTTATAGCTATGAATTTCACCTTGATCACTGTTCTAATCCATCCCATAAATTTTGATATCTGCTTATCATGAGATAGTTTAAAGGATCCTATGAAGGATTTTCCTATTTCCTTTTTGATTTCTTCTTTGATCCATTGATCATTTGGGAATGTGTTGTTTTAATATCTATATACTTGTGCATTTTCCAAGGTTTATCCTCTTGTTGGCTTCTCATTTCATTCCATTGTGGTCAGAAAACTTACTTTGCATTAGGTTTATTCTTTTAAATTTATTGAGATTTGTTTAGGGCCCAGCATATGTTCTATCCAGGAGAATGCTGCTTGTGCTATTGAGAAGAAGTATCTTGTGGTGGTTGGAGAGTTCTACTGATGTCTATTAGCTCTAATTGGTTTATAGTGTTGTTCAAACCTTCCAATTCTTTGGATCTTCTGTCTAGTTCCATATTTTTTTGTTTGTATTTTGCAGTATTAGGAATTGAACCCACGGGCACTTTATCACTGAGCTACATCCCCAACCCTTTTTATTTTTTATTTTGAAACATAGTCTCACTAAATTGCCCAGGCTGGGCTTGAACTTGCAATCTTCTAGCCTTAGCTTCCTGAGTTGCTGGGATTACAGGTGTGGGCCTCTATGCCCAGCATAGTTGTTCTATACATTATTAAAAGTGGCATACTGAGGTTTTCAAATACAATTGTTAAATTGTCTACTTATTCCATCATATTTTGTCAAATTTGCTTCATATATTTCAGTACTTTGTTACTAGGTGCATATATGTTTATAATTGTTATATCTTCCTGATATGTTGACCTTTTGTCATTTAAAAATGTCCTTCTTTATATCTGTCACCATTTTTTTTTTTGTTTTAAAGTGTATTTTTTCTGGTATTAGCATAGGCCACTCCAGCTTTTGTGTGGTCATTTCTGCATTATATACCTTTAAAAATATTTTAAAAATTTATCTAAATTGATTTAAAAATACTTTTTGTGTTTTATTTTCTTTTCTCTTTGTTTTTTTCTTATCCTTCTACCTTCGATGTATTAAAAGTATCTTTGGAACTAAGATGTGGCTCCTGTGGGTAGTATATAGTTGGATCATGTTTATGTATCCAGTCTAAAAATGTCTCTTTTGATAGCATTATTCAATCAGTTCATAGTTAATGTTATTACTATAACTGAATTTATACCTGCCATTTTACTTTTTCTTTTCTGTATTCTTATATCATTTTCCTTTCTATTCCTACTCTACTGGTTTTTCATCTTGTATTAAGTGAATTTTTTTTTTTTTTTTTTTTTTTTTTTGGTGTGGTGCTGTGTATCAAACCCAGAGCCTTATGCATACTAGCCAAATACTCTACCACTGAAATGCATTCCCAGCCCTAAATGAGTATTTTATAATGGAGCATTTCAACTTCTTAAATGATTCTTTCACTATATTTTAGAGTTTTTTTTTGTTTTTTTTTTGGTAGTGCTTCAAAGTTAGAATATGAATTTTTAACTTATCAGAATCAGTTTCAGTGGATCCAAGATGGCAGAATAGAAGGAGGTTGCATTCCTCCTTGCTCTGTAGCTCGGGTTTCAACCAGAGGAAAATGTTTCTCTGTGAGTCAGTCTTTGCTGCTCATCGATTCCCTGCTGTCCACCTTGATCACCTGCAGTCTGCCAGCAGACTACTTTTTGAGTGCAGATTGCTCACTGACTGCTGTCTATCATCTGCCATTTGCCTTCCTCTTGCCTGCCTATTGCCTGCCTTTCACCTACCCATCACCCACTGCCTGAGGTCCACCTGCCGATCGTCCACTAGTAGCTTGCAGACCTCCAGCAGCTGCCTCCAGACCACCAGCTGCCTGATGTTGCCTGGAAGTCCACTGTCACCATACCCTCAGGTTTAGTTACACATGGCTGCTGCCATTTTGGGACAACAGCCAGGACCTGCAAGACTCCTGGCCTGACTGACCATACTCCACACCGACTCTGCACCCACACCCCGTGCTGCAGCTCCCCATTTGCCAACACATTTGGAAGCCAGTTTAAGCTTGGATTATTCTGGAAGCAGAAGCTGCCATTGTTAGGTGCCATTGTTAGGTCCCGACGCCTGCTCAGGACTAGAAAGAAGCTCATTGTCAGGTACCTCTCATCCATTAAGCTACTGAAGACTGGGAGGTTTGAATAGTATATGACTGTTATAGTGCAGATTTTTTTTTCTCCTTTTTGAAAAATTTTGTTTTTATTTCTTTGTTTTCTTGCTATTTTCCTTTTATTTACTTGTTTCCTAAGAGTCTCTTTCTCCCTTTTCTCATGATAACAACCAACTTCTTTTGATTACGCTATCACTCTACCTACAATCTAGAACTTCTATATACTCGATTCTTATTCAATTAACAGTTACATCCTACACCCCTCTGCATCCTCTTTGTCCTCCATTAGAAACTGCAGAACTCATTGCAAATGTATTTGTCACACTGTAGATAATAATTGAACTCATCCTCTCTGTTTATTATAACAATATAGTTAATGTCTTCATGGGGGCTATTTGGTTTAGGGCTGCATATTGTCTGTACTTGGTGTGGCTAATATTGATCTCCCCCTTAAAGAACGAGGTTTTGAAAACCTGCAGAGTCACTATAAGCCTATAAAGGGGAAACTGCAATACCTGAGATCTGCACTGCTAGCGGGGAAGATATGTGAACAACATGAAAAAACAAGGGAAGAAAGTGTTTCAAACCAAGATTCTATATTGATAGAATCCAATGACAGCATGGTAGAAAAAAATGTCTGAAAAGGAGTTCAGAATATACATAATTGAAATGATTCGTGAAGCAAAGGATGAGATAAGAGTGCAAATGCAGGCAATGAATGATCACTCCAATAAGCAGTTGAAAGAGCAACTGCAGGAAGCAAAAGATCATTTCAACAAAGAGATGGAAATTCTGAAAAAGAATCAAACAGAAATCCTTAACATGAAGGAAACAATAAACCAAATAAAAACTCAATGGGAAACATCACCAACAGACTAGATCACTTGGAAGACAGAACCTCAGACAATGAAGACAAAATATTGAATCTTTTTTTTTTGTGGTGGTGCTGGGGATTGAACCCAGGGCCTTGTGCTTGCGAGGCAGGCACTCTCCAACTGAGCTATACCCCCAACCCAAAATATTGAATCTTGAAAATAAAGTTGACCAAACAGAGAAGATGGTAATAAGTCATGAACAGAACCTCCAAGAACTATAAGATATCATGAAAAGACCAAATTTAAGAATTATTGGGATTGAGGAAGGCACAGAGATACAAACCAAAGGAATGAACAATCTAATCAATGACATAATATCAGAAAATTTCCCAAACCTGAAGAATGAAATGGAAATTCGACTACAAGAGGCTCACAGAACACCAAATGCACAAAATTACAGCAGATCCACACCAAGGCACATTATAATGAGAATGCCTAACATACAAAGTAAAAATAGGATTTTAAAAACTGTGAGAGAAAAGCATCAGATTACACACAGGGGGAAACCACTATGGATATCAGCAGATTTCTCAGCCCAGATCCTAAAAGCTAGGAGGGGCTGGAACAACATATTTTAAACTCTGAAAGAACATGGTTGCCAACCAAGAATCTTATACCCAGCAAAACTAACCTTCAGATTTGAAGACAAAATAAAATCCTTCCATGATAAACAAAAGTTAAAAGAATTTACAAATTGAAAGCCTGCAATACAGAACATTCTCAGCAAAATAGTCCATGATGAAGAAAAGAAAAACAACAATGTAGGTGAGCAAAGGAAGGAACTACCCTAAAGGAAAAGTCAATCAAAGGAGAAACCAAGTCAAGTTAAAAACCAAAAATAAGCCAAAATGACTGGGAATACAAATCATATCTCAATAACCCTGAACGTGAATGGCCTAACCTCATAGGCCATAGACCTCATAGACTGGCAGATTGGATTAAAAAGAAAGACCCAACAATATGCTGCCATCAAGAGACTCATCTCACAGAAAAGGACATCCACAGACTAATGGTGAAAGGATGGGAAAAAAACCTACCATGCACACGAACTCAGTAAAAAAGTGGAGGTTTCCATCCTTTTATCAGATAAAGTAGACTTCAAGCCAAAGTTAGTCAGAAGGGATAAAGAAGGTCACTTCATACTGCTTAAGAGAAACATAAATCAGGAAGACATAATGATCATAAATATTTATGCAAAAAATAATGGCACATTCATGTACATTAAACAAATCCTTCTCAATTCCAGGAATCAAATAGACCACAGCACAATAATACTGGGTGATGTTAACATGCCTTTGTCACCACCGGTTAGATCTTCCAAACAAAAACTAAACAAAGAAACCACAGACCTCAATACCACTATCAATAACTTAGACTTAACAGACATATATAGAATATTCCATCCATCAAAGACTGAATACACTTTCTTCTCAGCAGCACATGGATCTTTCTCTAAAATAGATGGTATGTTATGCCACAAAGCAGTCCTTAGTAAATGCAAAAAGATAGAGATAGTACCTTGTACTCTATCAGATCATAAGGGAATGAAATTAGAAATCATTGGCAAAATAAAAAAACGAAACTACTCCAACACCTGGAAACTAAATAATATGCTATTGAATGAATCATGGATAACAAAAAACATCAGGGAGGAGATAAAAAAATTCTTAGAGGTAAATAAGAATGATGATATAACATATCAAAATCTCTGGGACACTATGAAAGTAGTACTAAGAGGAAAATTGATTGCATGGGGCATATTCAAGAAAAGAATAAAAAGTCAACAACTCAATGACCTATGATTACATCTCAAAGCCCTAGTAAAAGAAGAACAGAACAACACCAAAGTAGTAGAAGACAGCATTAATTAAAATCAGAGCTGAAATCAATGAAATTGAAACAAAAGAAACAATTCAAAAAATTGACAAAACAAAAAGTTGGCTCTTTGAAAAAGTAAACAAAATAGATAAACCCTTAGCCACACTAACAAATAGAAGGAGAGAGAAAACTCAAATTATTACAATTCGCGATGAAAAAGAAAAAGGAAATATCATGACAGATCCCATTGAAATACAAAACATAATTAGAAGCTACTTTGAAAATCTATACTCCAACAAAATAGAAAATCTCGAAGACATTGACAAATTTCTAGAGACATATGAGCCTCCCAAACTGAACCAGGAGGACATACACAATTTAAACAAATCAATTTCAAGCAATGAAATAGATGAAGGCATCAAAAGCCTATCAACCAAGAAAAGCCTGGGACCAGATGGACTCTCAGCTGAGTTATTTAAGACCTTCAAAGAAGAACTTATACCAATACTCCTCAAAGTATTTAATGAAATAGAAGAGGAAGAAACCCTTCCAAATTCATTCTATGAAGCTAGTGTCACTCTAATAGCAAAACTAGACAAAGACACATCTAGGAAAGAAAACTTTAGACCAATATCTCTGATGAATACAGATGCCAAAATCCTTAAGAAAATTCTGGCAAATTGCTTACAAAAACATATTAAGAAGATAGTGCACCACTATCAAGTGGGGTTTATCCCAGGGATGCAAGTTTGGTTCAACATCCAGAAATCAATAAATGTAATTCATCACATCAATACACTTAAGGATCAGAATAATATGATTATTTTTGATAGATGCAGAGAAAGTCTTTGACAAAATACAACACCCCTTCATGCTCAAAACACTAGAAAAAATAGGGATAGTAGGAACATACCTTAACATTGTAAAGGCTAGTCATGCTAAGCCCATGGACAACATCATTTTTAATGTAGAAAAACTGAAAGCATTTCCTTTAAAAACTGAAACAAGATAGGGATGCCCACCATCACCACTTCTATTCAACATCATGCTTGAAATTCTAGCTAGAGCAATTAGTCAGACAAAGAAATTAAAGGGATACGAGTAGGAAAATAAGAACTGAAGCTGTCATTATTTGCCGATGACATGATTGTATATTCAAAGGATCCAAAAAACTCCACCAGAAAACTTCTAGACCTAATAAATGAATTCAGCAAAATAGCAGGATATGAAATCAACACACATATATCTAATGCATTTCTATTCATAAAAAATGAATCATCTGAAAGAGAAATGAGGACAGCAACTCCATTCACAATACTCTCAAAAAAAAAAAATAGAATACTTAGGAATCAATCTAACAAAAGAGGTGAAAGATCTCTACAATGAAAACTACAGACCATTAAAGAAAGAAATTGAGGAAGACCTTAGAAGATGGAAAGATCTCCTGTGTTTTTGGATAGGTAGAATTAATATAATCAAAATGGCCATACTTCCAAAGGCACAATACAGATTTAACACAATTCCAATTAAAATCCCAATAACATTCCTCATAGAAATAGAGAAAGCAATCATGAAATTCATCTGGAAGGACAAAAGACCCAGAATAACCCAAGCAATCCTGGGAAGAGTGATGCAGGAGGTATCACAATACCAGAACTTAAACTCTAGTATAGAGCAATAGTAACAAAAACAGCATGGTATTGGCCCCAAAATAGACAGGTAGACCAATGATACAGAATAGAAGACACAGAGACAAACCCACATAAGTACAGGTATCTCATACTAGACAAAGGTGTCAAAAACATGCAGTGGAGAAAAGATAGCTTCTTCAACAAATGGTGCTGGGAAAATTGGAAATCCATATGCAGCAAAATGAAATGAAACCCTTATCTCTCACAGTGCACAAAACTCAACTCAAAATGGATCAAGGATCTAGGAATTAAACTTGAGACCCTTCACCAAATAGAAGAAAAAGTAGGCCCGAATCTTCATCATTTTGACTTATAACCAGAGTTCCTTAACAATACCCCCAGAGTGCAAGAAACAAAAGAATCAATAAATGGGATGGATTCAAACTAAAAATCTTTTTCTCAGCAAAGGAAACAATCAATAATGTGAGAAGAGAACCTACAGAGTGGGAAAATATCTTTTCCACACACATTTCAGACAGAGCACTGATCTCCAAAATTTATAAAGAACTTAAAAAACTTTATACCAAAAATACAAAGAACCCAATCAATAAATGGGCTAAGGCACTGGGCAGATGCTTCACAGAAGAAGATATACAGGTGATCAACAAATATATGAAAAAGTGCTCATCATCTCTAGTAATTAGAGCAATGCAAATTCAAACCACCCTAAGACTTCATCTAACTACAATTAGAATGGCTACTATCAAGAACTCAAGTAATAATAAGTGTTGGTGTGGATGTGGGAAAAGAGGCACACTCATATACTGCTGGTGGAGTTGCAAATTGGTGCAGCCACTCTGGAAAACAGTATGGAGATTCCTCAGAAAACTTGGAATGGACCCACATTTGACCCAGCTATCCCACTCCTTGTTTTTTATCCAAAGGACTTAAAATCAGCAAAGTACAGAAATGCAGCCACATCAATGTTCATAGCTGCTCAATTCACATTAGCTAGATTGTGGAACCAATTTAGAAGCCCTTCAGCTGATGAATGGAAAAAGAAACTGGTATATATACACAATGGAATACTACTCAGCCATAAAGAAGAGTAAAATTATGGTATTTGCTGGTAAATGAATGGAGTCAGAGAATATCATGCTAAGTGAAATAAGCCAAGCCCCAAAAACCAAAGGCCAAATGTTTTCTCTGATAAGTGGATGATGAAACATAATGGGGCAGGGGAGCAAGAGAAGAGTGGAGGAACTTTGGATGGTGTAGAGGAAAATGGGATGGGAAGGAGTAGGGGAAGGAAAGATGGTAGACAGACAGTATTACCCTATGTACATGTATGATTACATGAGTGGTGTAAATCTACATTGTGTGCAGTCATAGAAATGAAAAGTTGCACCCCATTTGTGTACAATGAATCAAAATGCAGTCTGTAAAAATAAAAATTAAAAAAATAATCAATTTCAGATTTTTATAAGCTTAATTCCAGTGATATACAGAAATGTAGCTCCTACATTTCCTTTTCCCTCTTTGTGATAATGTTAATGTTATGCTTATTATGTCTATTAATGTTATAATGCAAAACTAAAAGTTTTGAAATTATTTGTGTTGAATTTATTGAATTTATTGAATTATTCAGTGTTGAAATTATTTCTTTGCTATCTATGGTCATTTCCTTAGCCTAGTGCAGTTTTGCTTCCTTCATCTTCTTTGTGCTACAATTGACAAATGAATCACATTACCTTTCTACATGTTGTAGCCCTGTATTACACTATATGCATTGTTTTATACAATTAATTTTTAAATCAGTTAAGAGAAAAAATGGATTTAAATTCTTTTGTAAATCCATCATTACTAAAAGAAAAACTCTTTTAATTCTACTGACACACAACACTTCAAACATGAAATGTGAGAGCAACAAATTCTCCAGTTCTCAGTGGATACCAGTTAGGTGTTGGACAACTCAACCTTGACACTAACATTCTGGGAGTAGTACAGACACTACAGGTTATGTGTTGACTCCCACCTGACTGCCTTCCCCACTGTGTATCGTGATTACAATCTGGGCTTCTGATACTTATAAATCAGGAGTTCCTATGGCTCCCTCCTCAGGTTCCATGATCTGCTACAATGGCTCGCAGAACTCAAGAAACAGTTTGAAAGTAAAAACTGCTCACCAAGTACATGATTTAAAATTTTTTTTCTATACCATCTCACTCTTCTAGCTTTGCCCTTTACTATAAATGATAGTTTAAAGGGTATAAATGAAGAGCCAGATAAAGAGGTACATGTAGGGCATGATCCAGGAGTGTCCTGAGCACAGAACCTTCAGACTTTGTGGAGCTGGGGTGCATCACGCTCCCAGCATCACGTGGATTCATTCAGTGACCCAGAATATCTTAGAACACCCGTGGGAGGTGTTTGTACAGAGGCATGTGCACATCATAGAATGCACTTACACCAAGCTGGGTGGTCCAGCCTACTGCTCCTAGGCCAAAAGCCTGGATGTCACCATGCTGAATATTGTAGGCAACCCCAACACACTGACAAATGTTCGTGAACCTAAACATATCTAAACATAGAAAAGCACAGTAAAATACAGTATCAAAGATGAAAAATGGTTCCCTTGTATAGGATACTTACCATGAACTTCCAGTCTTCCTAGACTGGAAGTTGTTCTGGGTGAGACAGTGAGTAGGCAGTAAATATGAAGACCTGGGACTTTATAAACTCTGTACATTATGGCTGCATTAAATTTCTAAAGTAATAAAACTTTTTTTTCTTTCTTCAATAATGAACTAACTTACTGTAATTTTTAACTTTATAAAATTCTTAATTAACTTTTTTTTTTTTTTTTTGGTACCTGGGATTGAACCCAGGGGTACTTAACCACTGAGCCACATCACCAGCCCTTTTTATATTTTATTTTGGAACAGGGTCTCAGTAAGTTGCTTAGGGCCTTCCTAAGTTGCTGAGGCTGGCTTTGAATTCACAATTCTCCTGCCTCAGCCTTCCAAGTTGCTGGGATTACAGGCCTGTACCACTGTGCCCAGCTAAAATTGTGCTTAGTTTTTTAACTGTTGATCCTTTTCTGAAAACATTTAGCAAATTTTTCCTTTTTAAACTTTTAAATTTTTGGTTAAAAATGAAAGTACAAGCACACATTAGCCACAGGTTCAGTATCATCCATGCCACTGACTTCCACCTACACATCTTGCCCCATAGAAGGCCTTTAGGGGCATAACACACATGAAACTGTCATCTCCTATGACAGTTGGAATTTCTTCTAAAGGAACTACCTGAGGCTCTTGAAGAGGCATCAGTTTTTCCAGAAATATGTTGTTATAATTTGGATCTTGAATATTTCCTAAGAGCCCATGTGTTGAAGGTTTGGTTCCCAGCCTTGGAGATATTGGGAGGTGTTGCCTAGTGGAAGAAAGTTATGTCATTGGGAATGTGCTCTTGAAAGAAATATTGAGACCCTTCCTCTTCCTCTCCTTCTCTTTGTTTTATTGCCACCATGAGGTAAGCAGCTTCCTTCCCCATGTGCTTCCATCATGATGTACTCCTTTGCCACAGGTTCAAAGGCAATGGGATGAAGTGACTAAGAACTGAAACTTCTGACACCATGAACCAAAATAAACCCTTCTTTTTTAAAATTGATATTCTCAGGTATTTTGTGACGGTGACAGAAATCTGACTATGCATATGTCCATGGTAGGTTTTGCTTTTTTGTTTTGTTTTTCTTTTTGGCTTGGTTTGTTTTCTTTTCTTCAATTTTAGATCTTTTTTGTAAGCAGGTAATGTATCATAGATATTGCTCTCTATGAATAAAACCCTTTCGATATTGGGGACCACATTATGAAACATTCAGAGGTCTCTAAGAACTTCTGCTGAACCCTTCAATGACAATTTTCCTTGGGGCTCCTATTTTTCTCCTGCAGTTTCCATCTCTCTTGCCTTCTCAACTGTACATTTCTGTTCCAGTTCCTACAACTCCTCACTGTCAATTACTCAGGAACCATCTCTAGGAGCTCTTCAATGTCATCTTCATCCACACCTAAGAGAAAGATGTTTGCCATCTCAACCACAGCCTTGTTGAATTTTGCAACCTCCTCATCCTTGCCCAATTCTCTGAAGTTGAAATAAACCTCCTGAGTATATTCTTTCAGAAGCCATTTATACACTCCTTGGTGACATCCCCCCAAACCCAAGCATACTCTACTTTGAAATATGTAGATGGAGCATGACTGTCTTGATACAGTCAAAGATGCTGTAATCCTTCCAGAACGGCATCAGCATCTTCCTCAGTAGCAGCAATAGCTTGGCCAAGGTTTTCCTTATGTAGTGGCCTTTGAAAGCTTCTATAACTCCTTTGATCTATGGTTGGATCAAAGAGGTGATATTTAGAGCCAAAAGCACTACTTTGATCTTGGGATGAAGATTAGCAATAAAAGAGGATATGCAGAAGGATTATCAGCAAAAAGTATTTTCGTCAGTTTTTGCATTGCTGTAATCAAAAGAGTCAAGAACAACATGGAGGAGGAAAAGATTATTTTGGCTCATGGTTTCAGAAGTTCAGTCCGTGGCCATCTGACTTAATAACTCTAGGTCTGAGGTAAGGCAAAACATCATGGCAGAAGGTTGCTGTGGAGGAGAGTAACTCAGGAGATCATAACTAGGAAACAGAGCAAAGGCTCTGCTCAACAGGGACAAAATATAAACCTGAAAGGCATACTCGCAGTGACTTACTTTTTCCAATCACAACCTATCTGCTTACAGTTACCACCCAGTTAATTCATATCAGTGGATTAATGCACTGATTTGATTAAGACTCTCATAACCTAATCATTTCACCTGTGAGAATTCTTGCACTGTCTTTCATATGAGCTTTTGAAGGACACCTCATATATAAACCATAACAAAAAGTAGTGTTTTTAGAAAGAATAGAAAGGTGTGCTATTCTTCAAACAGTGCTTCCCCACTCCCCTGGCATAGCACTTCATGAGGGCTTCTGGGTTGTGCATGACTTCTTACGGCTCCTGCAGCACACTGGCAGTGTGTGCTTGTTGATATGCTTTGAAGGATCACAGAGTTTCAATTTGTAGTCTGCCACATCACCCCCAATTCCACCCTTGCAAGTCTTGAAAACTGGCCCTCCCCATGGATGAAAGTCTTTTAGGCACTGTTTCCAGAATGGGGAGTTTTCCTCCATATTGAAGATTAGCTCTGGTAAGTAGTTTTCCTCCATAGTCAGCTTATCTAGAATCTCTCAAAATTCTTCAGCTGCTTTTAACATTAGCACTCACAGGTGCACCAATTTCATATTATGTAATGCATGATTTGTTCCAACTACATAGAGTTACCAGTAAATTCAACATCATATTTGGGTCTAGCTTGTTATTTCAGCATCACAAACTGTTTGCTTTGGTGTGATGTTGAGAGGGAGATGCTATTCTTCAGTCCAGGTCATTAGATGTTTTTGCACACCTGATATAGGCTTTTCTCAAGTTTTTGTTGGTCTCATTGCCTTCAATGAGCAAACTTCCTGTCATTTTATTCTTGTTCTTCAAGACTGTATCTATGGTAGAATAGGACATGCCTGACTGGCAAGCAGTAACCATCACTGATGTTCTACCTTCAGAGTCATCATGAGGACTTTAAATTTTGTTTCCAGGTCAGTCACTCAATGTGGTTTTTTACTGATAATGTTAGCAATAGATTTTGAAATTTATGGGGCATGATGAAGAAAACAACAAAGATGAAATTAAGCACAAGATAAAAGAGGCAATCAAGAGATGTGGCAAGTACAAGAAGGATGAGGCTACTGCCAGCATTACCTGGCTTAGTGTTTTATAGTACATTTTTTGGGGGCAGTTATAGGGATTGAACCAGGACTGTATGCGTGATAGGATTAACATTCTACCTCTGAGCTACATCCCTAACCCACTTTTTAAAATATGCCAATGGAGTATGCTCTATAATAGAAAGCATGATATGGTGATTATGCATTTGCTATTTATAAACCAGAGGCATAGTAGTTTAGTATCATTATCAAGCATTAAGTACTGTCCATAATTGTATGGACTATACTTTTAATATGACTGGCATCACAGGCTTGTTTACACCAATGTCACCTCAAACACAAGTCATGTGCTATGACATTATGATACTGACAACATTACTAGGAGATAGGAATTATTCAGCTCCATTGTGATCTTGTGGGACCACCATCACCTATGCAGTCTATCAATGACTATGCCATCATCATGTGGTGTAACATTGCATGTATTTATTATTGTATCACAATTACCTTTATTGATTTTTTTTTTTTTTTTTTTTTTTGCAGTGCTGGGGATTGAATCCAGGGCCTTGTGCTTGACAGACAAGCACTCTACCTACTGAGCTATATCCCCAGCCCTATTGGTGTTCTTGTTTTGTTTTGTTTTGTTTTTTCTTTCGGTACTGGGGATTGAACTCAGGGGCACTTGACCACTGAGCAACATTTCCAGCCCTATTTTATATTTTATTTAGAGACAGGGTCTCACTGAGTTGCTTAGGGCCTCGCTAAGTTGCTGAGGCTGGCTTTGAACTTGTGATCCTCCTACCTCAGCCTCCTGAGCCACTGGGATTACAGGTGTGAGCCACTGCGCTCAGCTTGTTCTTGGTTTTTTAACAAATATTTTTAGCTGCAGGTGGACACAATATCTTTATTTTTTATGTGGTGCTGAGAAGCGAACTCAGTGCCTCACACATGCTAGGTGAGTGCTCTACCACTGAACCACAACCCCAGCTCAGTGTTCTTGGTTTTTAATGTGTGAATTTAAATTACCACCTGTACTCAATTGCTTTCAGGTAGAACAACTTCCTTTGGGATTTCTTTTTTGTTTTTGTACTAAATAACAAACATTGATTACTCACAGTCCAGGAATCTGGGAAGTTCAAGATCAGGAAGCTACAGACCCAGGATCTGTTCAAAGGACAAGTTTCCTGGTTTGTAGATGGCTATCTTTTCATTGTACCCTCACGTGGTAGAGGGCAGACAGAGAAAGGGCCTGTGTCTCCCCTTTCTTTCCTTTTCCCAGTTGTTTTCTTTGTTACTCAGGATTGAACTCAGGGCCTTGCACATGCCAGGCAAGTGCTGTACATCCCCAGACCTTTTTGTTTTTCATTTTGAGACAGGGTCTTACTAAATCGCCAATGCTGGCCTTAAACTTCTGCTTCTCTTGCCTCAGTTTCTTATAGCTGGCAGTACAGGTGTGTGCAACCATGCCTGGCTCTCCCAGTTTTTTTTTTTTATGGTAAAACATATGTAATATAAAATTTGCCATCCTAACCTTTCTTCAGCTCACAGTTTAGTGATATGAAACACATCTACAGTGTGTCCTGCCATCACAAAGATTTATCTCTTGAGCTCTTTTTATTTTGACAGAGGACAGATGGAGTTATTCAGTTAACAAGTTATCGGCCAAAAAGGACAAAAGATCATTTTATATTCCTGAATGTATGTTTGAGCTGTAATTCAAATCTCACCATGACCCTCCAGGTGCCACCTCATCATGCTTACAACCCCAAGCAGTCCAGAACCAACAAGTGCTTATCTAATAGACTGCCCTCCTCCTGCAGCTTCCCCTGCTTCCCATAATCTTTCTCCTCTTACCTATGGCCAATGCAGGTTCAGTGTAAAGGATCTGTGCCTTCCTTCCCCAGATTTTTGTTATAAAGATGCTCTTAGCTCTGCTCCAGTGGACGAATTTCTAACTGCTACCTTGCCCTGCAGTTGGTAGTTGCAAGAACTTGTCCTAGTCATCGCTTTTTTAATAGCTCAGTGAACTCTATTTCAGAGAATCCTTGTTTTCAAGAGTTTGGCTCAACAGATTACTTGTTTTTTTTTTGTGTGTGTGTGTGACTAGATTATTTTACTTAGCATAGTGTCCTCAGGGTTCGTCCATGATGTAGCATGTGTCAGAATTTTCTCCCCTTTTAAGGCTGAATGATATTCCACTGTATAAATATACCACACTTTGTCCATTCACCTGTCTCTGCACACTGGGTGGTTTCCATGTCTTAGCTCTTGTAAATAAAGCTGCTATGAACATGGGTATACAAATATTTCCTTGAAACAGCTCTCAATTCTTTGGGAGTATATACTCAGAGGTGGAACTGCTGGATCATATGGCAATTCCTTTTATTTTTTTTTAATTTGTTGAAGAACCATCATACAGTTTTAAATAGTGGATATTCTTACCAAAAGTGCACAAAAATTCCAATTTCTCCACATCTTCACATATATTTGTACTTTATGGGTTTTTGTTGTTGGTGGTGGTGTTCCTTTTTCATTTTGGTAGTAGTCACCTACCAGGTGTAAGGTGGTATATCATTTTGGTTTAGATTTGCCTTTGACTAATGGTTAGTGATGTTGAGTATTTTTCTGTGTACTTTTTGGCCATTTGCATTTTTTGGAGAAATGTCTATTTGAGTTCTTGCCCATTTTAAAATTGAGATGTTTGATTTTTGTTGTTGAGTTGTATGTGTTCCTTAGATATTTTGGATAGCACTCCCTTGTCAAATATATAATTTAACAATATTTTCTCCCATACTGAATTGCCTGTTTTTATTTTAAAGATACAGGGAACCCCTTTGCCTGCCTTCCTTCTTCCTTCTTCCTTTCTGTCTTTCTTTTGTCCGCTCTCTTTCTCTTCTTATAAGAATGTCTGTGGGATTTGATCTTGATGCTTCTCTGTTATTAATTTTTATGTGAAATTAGTTTTTCTGAATTTTCACATAGAAGCATAGTTCATAGTGGCTCTTCTAACTTTGCAGTTGTGTTTCAATATATAAACAGCTGGGAATGTAGCTGAGTGGTAGATAGAATGCAAGGTCCTGAGTTCAATGTGTACTAGAAGTGGGGTAGGGGAGAAAGGAAAGATTCAATGGCTAGCTTTCTGAGGTTTTCTTCCACCTGTCCCCCATCATCTGGGTCTTTCCTTCCTTGGTCCTTATTGTCCCTGTTGTGTGGAATTTTGATGTCACTCTTAGAACTTTCTCCTCCATGTGGGGCCTATTCTAGAAGGGAGCCCTGGAGAGTCAGTTCTGAGAGTGACAGATATTAGACTGCTGCATACTTTCATGTCTTTACCTTGAATTCCTTGCACTCACCTACCATGGATTATCACTCAGCTGATGTTAGGTGTGTTAACACATCACACCTTCTGAAAAATGCCAGTTACTATTTTGAGGTTCACTTGTTCTTGGCTTCTCAGATACCCTATTGCTTCCATCTTTATTCCCTTATACTTGTGCCAATACCATACAGGTCTTGTGCTGCTGGTGAATTGTCCCCATGGATTATGTTTTGTAGTTCATGGGGATACCTTGTCACTTTAGGAACTTAGGTTCCCTATAAAGGCTGTCCTTGAGTTTTTGGTTTTTCCATTAGTTACTCTTTCTGTTTTTATGAGGCAACTCAGAAAGATAAGAAACAATGCTGCCACCACATATAATCTTTTAAAAATTTCTCTCTCTTCTCAAGATCCAGAAAGCAGTTGGAAATATTTACAGATTAGGACAAACTTAATTAGGCAAATTCAAACACAGCTGTGTTCCTGGCTATGGCATCTCTGATGGAGCAAATCAACATGGCCTTTGAGTTTTGGTTATTGACCTAGCACATTTTATTCCCTTCCACTCCTATCAGAAAAAATAATCAGAAGCAGTTTGCCTCCATAAAGCAAGAATAACAGTATTACTTTTACTGTCTTCTCTCAGAGCCATGTCACATCTTCTACTTTCTGGTATGAGAGAAACTGGAGGAACTTGGTCATCTCGCTGTTCCATAGAATATCATGCTGGCCCTAGACCCTGATGACATTTTTATAGTTGCATACTAGAAGGTGGGGGTCAAAAGCACCTGCTACATCAATAAATTTATGAGTGGTCTAGTGGTCTGAGGCCTTTTAGCATATTTGTTTTTAAGTGAGACATAACTTGCTGTAGCTTGTACTCTTCTCCACAAAGAAAGGGCTCACAGTATGTGGACCTCTTAAAGTATTACCTATGATATTTGAGTGTTGTGCTCTGACTCATGCATGGGGTAGCCCATGAGTTTACCTTTATTTATTTTATTTTTTTGCAGTGCTGGGGATTGAACCCAGGGCCTTGTGCTTGAGAGGCAAGCACTCTACCAACTGAGCTATATCCCCAGCCCTACCTTCTTTGGACTGTATTTAATTTCTGGCCTAATAACAGGAATATTTTTAAAAAAATATATATATTTTTTAGTTGTAGATAGACATAACTAAAAATATATTTATTTTTATGTGGTGCTGAGGGTCGAATCCAGTGCCTCATACGTGTGAGGCAAGTACCTTACCACTGAGCCACAAACCCAGCCCCTCCCTCCCTTTTTTTGCAGTACAGGGGAATTGAACCCCAAGAGCAGAGAGGGCTCTACCACTGAGTTACATTTCCAGTCCTTTTTATTTACTATGAGCCATGGTCTCACTAAATTGACCAGGTTGGGCCTCAAACTTGTGCTCCTCCTGCCTCAGCCTCTTGAGTAGCTGGGATTAGAGGTGTGTAAACTTGCAAATTTGTCAATTTTGAGCGTGGTTCAGTATAAGAAATTTCTGGGTAGCAGCCCAGATTTTATTTCAAATTGCCTCAACAATTTCACTATAAAATTCCGCACATCTAAAATCTGCAGACAGAGATGCTATGTGCGAACTCTGGAAAGCCCCAATAGGAGACTCCAAGGCAAGGCCGTGCCCTATTCTGTGGTCAACAATTTTCCCTGTTTAAAATTAGCACTTGACTTGCTAGTGGGCTCTGGAAGAGACTGAATGCCCTTGGACTCAAAGTGATTATGCAGCCTGGACTCACCTTGAACTATGTCCTAACTCCTTGATTAAACAGCAACAGTTGACCTGCAGAACCTCATGTCATTGCAAGATGCAAATAGTACCTATGAGGCCAGACCTGAACAGGCCCAGAAGGCATGAGTGTTTATCCATTGCTGTGTGGCAAACCATTCTAGAACTTAGTGGTTTAAAACAATGACTTCCTACTATTTCTCATGATTCTGGGTCCCCTGACAGGTAGGGCTTGACTGGGCAGTTCATCTGTTCTTTGTTGTGTCTCCATGTTGTGAAGACACTAACTTTGTTGAGCTAGATAGTCTTGCTATGGTTTGGATGAGTACTCCCAAATGACCAAGTGTTGAAGGCTTGGTCCCCAGGGTGGTCTACTGGGAGGTAATGGAACCTTTAAGAGATGGGGCCTAGTGGAAGGAAGTTAGGTCATTGAGGGTGTGCCCCTAGAGGGAATACAGGGACCCTGGCCCCTTATTTCTTCTCCTTTCTTTGCTTCCTGGCTACGGTGAGTAGAGAAGGAATTCTGGGGACATCTTAAAGTTCTGTCATATTTGTCAAGAATTATTTTACTTTGTTGAATCATCTAGTCAATATCTCTAATTTTTTATAATATGGGTCATTCGGTTCTTTTATTTTTTTCCCCATGCTAGTTTTAGATTTTGCTAAACTGGGATCCTAACACTATTTACAGTGATCATCATCAAGGTCAACAGTAGACAAAATTGAAGTATGCTCCCCTTTCTAGAATATTTTTCTCACTTTATAATTTGCCTAACTTAGCCAGTCATTTAGGTTTTTATTTTTGTTTTTTTTTTCATTTTGGTGCTTGGGATTGAATCCAGTGTTTTGAGCTAGTCATTAACTTTTAAGGGCATTTGAAGGCATTCTTATTTTTTTTAATTTTTGAAAATTTGTTATTTTTGGTTTGCTTTAGTAAATTGGACATCTTTCAAATATAAACTATGAGAAAGCAATTCTGTTTTAATGGAAGAGATGCTGAAAGATTCAAGATTAATATTATCTATTATTAGCATGTAAAACTGAGGGAAAAATCTGTGAATTGTGCTCATAGAATTTTCCCCCATGGGATACATAAGGGTCAATCCAAAGCCATCAATGGAAAGATGAAGATAGACTCTCAGAGCATGGGTTTCTGGCTAGAATTTGTTCCTTGCTCACTATGTCAATTTTTTCTCCCAGTCCCCTCAAGCTGATTCTCTAGCTTAATATGGTGATCATGTTTGCTGTAGTAGAGAAAGGAAGTGATGGGCTGAACCCAGTGGCAGTGTTGAAAAGCTTGCAAGTCACACTTGGCCCAGGCTTCTCCAGGGAAGATGGACAGAGGGAAAGGAGGTGCTGACACCAAGTGAGGGCTTGGCATAGGGCTCTGGAAAGTTCAGAGGAGCTGGAGGCCCAGGTGGCAGGACACACCTGGATAGCAACAAACTCCTATGGCCATGAGAGTCTGCAGTGCCCGTGCAAGGGACAGCAGTCCAAACTCCATCATGCATAAGCAGATGGAGACATAGGGGGAATGACAAAGGGACTTGCCATAACCTGTCTCCCATGTGGGACTGACCCAGCCCCATTAAGCTCATGGTGGGCAGCCTGGGAAAGTGAAGGTCAGGGTAGCCCAAAGTTGGACAGGATACCATGGCCAACAGACCCCATCTGGTTTCTGAGGTGAGTTGGTTCAACTCCATCCCTCAAAGCCTTTGGACATGCAGAGCTAAAGGAGGTCTTGCTAGCTGAGAACTTTGGAAAGCTCCCTCTAGTGAGACTCGGCAGGGGTGATAAGGTGGGGACTACCTTGAGAAAGCAGCTGAGGAATGGATGGATTGGAATTTCCAGAGACTTCAGAGATAGGAACCACGATTCAATGCTCTGACTTGGGGCTAATTTGCCAAATGAGGTAGTTCCATCCTGACCTCTCTAGGCAGGGTTGGTCTGGGCAGACAGAAAACAGGCTTTCCCAAGACTCATGGAGATGAAAAGTGGCCAAGAAAAGCTAGATTTGGGCTCTCAGAATGCAATGAGAAAAACAGAGGGCTGTAAAGGATTCTAGGTGTAGGCTGAGCTGATGGTGTTACAGCCACAGAAAACAGATTGGAATGTTCATGTTCCCCAGGGAGATTCTCCATCGTGATTGGGAGAGTCAGCCCCACCCCAAAATCCCAAATCCCCTCCCTGTAGCCCGCCCCAGTCCCAAGTCCCCTCCCTATAGCCCCACCCTGATCCCTTCCCGCGTCCTATAAAAGTTGACAAAGAACTGGGGCACGATTTCCCCACACCCCGCTTTTAGGGGTAAGGGAGGTCGTTGCTGGCCAGTTAAAATAATAATAAAAGGCTTCTTTTGGCTTTACGTGATCGGCTTGGATGACTTTATTTCCTTGGGTACAACAATGGCACCTTCTATCCATGATTCTGATCCTGACATTGGCTTGGAGGCAGAGACGGCACTCCCCTGATCTTCCAAAGCCCAGAGATAAAGGCACCAGCTGGAGGATGGGCCTTGGGGCATCCAAGGGCACATGTGTATGACAGCCACCCCTATGGAACTCAGCAGGGACCACGAAGTTCCAACCTTGGTTTGTTCTCAGAGCAACAAGCACGGGATGGGATTTGGGGGGGCTTCAGTCTTGGAGACAAGGCCAAGGTTGTAGGTCTGCCTTCTTGGCCTGGGAATATTTGGGATCCTCCAGCTGGGCCATCCAGATCATTCTTCTGGAATTGCCAGCTCTCTCCTCTCTCCTCAGTGGACAGGAGAGTGGGTGAGAGGGCAGCTTCAGCCAGTGGGAGCCACCATGTCCTCTCCGTGGGACACCCAGCCCCTCTCCTGGGCAGGACCACCAGGGCCGCACAGGCCTGTCTAGATCTCCATGTCCACAGGGCGAATGTTGCCTGTTTTGTGCTTTCTGACCCACAGCTCTCTGTCTTTTCCTGGGTCCACTTTTCTAAGCAGTTGGTTCACAGGCTCAACTGTGCTTTGGTTGAACATGTCGGTCTCATTCTGCAGCTGTGTGTACTAGCACAAATGTTGCTGGATCGTCTCCACCCTCTCCACTTCCAGGCGCTCTAGTCCAAAGTGGTGGTCACCATCTCTTCAGACCACTTGGACTGGGCCTGGTTGTAGAGGTCCACACAGCACATGAGGTCATTACCAGCCTGTGTGGACTTCCTCCGTGCCTTCTTGATGTATATTCTCCTCTGTCTTGTTGCTCTGCTTGATCTCCAGCTGCTGGGTCTTCATCTCCAGGTCTCTCTGTGGCTCTTTGAGGCCTTTCCAGCCCTCTTCACCAACACATAGTGGCTGGCGAGTTGCTTGCAGAAGTCAGAGATATGGTGATCACAGTTTTTCATGTCTTTCTTGAAGTTCTCACAAAAGATCATTAGGGCTTCTCTACCTCCTTATGAAGCTTAACAGAGAACTTGAGATGAACTTCTGCTTCATCTGCCAGGCTCTTCTTCACCTAAACCCATGCTTCTCCCAGGGAGCCTTCCCCTTATGCAGCCAAGGAGTTCTGAGAGAGCTTAGACAAGTTCTTTGCATATTCTTCTTCAATCTTTATCCTTTCTTGGATGAATTCAGACATTTTTTTCTGCATTTGCTTGCCTTTCAATTGCTTTTGGAGCAGCAGTTTGAACCCTGCCATGGTGCCATTGCCTTGGGGGTATTTCTTATCAGCCCAGAAGTAGTCACAGTAGCTCCATTCTGTTGGCTGCTGTTCAGGCATTGGGTCTTGGTGAGGGAACATCATGCAATTTATCATCTTCTCTGTGTAGTCAACTTTATTTTCAAGATTATATATTGTCTTCATTGCTTGAGGTTCTGTCTTCCAAGTGGTCTCCTCTGTTGGTGCTACTTTCCATTGAATTTTTATTTTGGTTTATTGATTCCTTCAGTTCAAAGATTTCTTCCAGATTTCTTTTCAGGATCTTCATTTCTGTATTTAAGTTATCATTCATCTCCTGAAACATAGCTCTGATTTCGCTCTTTATATCCTCCTTAAAGTTGTGGAGCAGTTTTACTAAGTAAATTCTGAACTCCTTCTCTGACATTTCCTCTACTATGTTGTCAATGGATTCTGTAATTGGAGCATCCTGGTTTGTTTGGAGTGTTTTCTTCCTTTTTTTTTTTTTTTCCCCATTTTGTTTCTGTGTCCCCATCTAGCCATGGGGATCTGAGGCAGTACAGTTTCTGCCCTGTAGACTTATAGTGTCCCTGAAGGTTTCCAGTATCTCACAAATCTTGGTTTCAGATTCCATAGGCTCCACCATGCTGCAGTTCCAAGATGGCTCTAAAGGCACTTTTAAAAGCTAAAGTATAACACGTACAAAATATGCAAATCTTACCATAATTCCTTAAAAAATTTTTGTGTGTGTTTGTGTGGAGCTAGGGGTTGAACCCAGAGCATACTAGGGAAAGACTCTCCCACTGAGTTACCTTAAATTTTTTTTCAAATAATTTTTTTTTAGTTGTAGATGGACACAATACCTTTATTTTATTGATTGATTGATTGATTTTTATGTGGTGCTGTGGATTGAACCCAGTGCCTCACACGTGCTAGGCAAGTGCTCTACCACTGAGCTATAATCCCAGCCCCTATCTTAAAAAATTTTAAAGTATAAATTCATTTAACTTTCATCCAAGTCAGACATTGACCACTTCTAGCACCTCAGCTCCCTCTTACACTGTCTAGAAAATATCATCTGCCAAAGTAAACACTAATCTGATTTATTTCATATAGGTTAGTTTAGCATATTCTTTAAAATAGTAGAAATATAATTATTAATTTGTCATGTCCAACTTCTATCACTCAAAACTTTGTTTATGGGATTCATGTACGTTGTGTCTAAAATTTATTAATTATTTCTAACTGCTGTGTAGTGGTCTTTTGTATGAATAGAACACAATTTATGTATACATTATCTGTTTAGCAAACTGTTGAATGTTCCCCAAAGGCCTAAGTGCTTAGGGGTTTGGTCCTTAGGGTAGTGCTATTGGGAGGTGGTGGAAAATCTAAGAGCTGAGGTCCAGTGGGAGGTCCTTTTGTTTTCCAGTACTGAGGATCAAACCCAGGGCCTTGAGCATGTAGACAAGCATTCTGTCACTGAACTACATCCCTAACCCTTTTAATTTAATTGTGATGCAGGTTCTTGCTAAGTTGCTGAGACTGGCCTCAAATTTGGGATACTCCTGCTTCACCTCCCAAGTATCTGGGATTACAGGCATGTACCACCCAACCCAGCTCTAGTGGAATGTCTTAGGTCATTGGTATTGGGCTCTTGAAGAGGATTATCTCTCTTTTCTTCCTGACTATGAAATAAACTATTTTGCTCCACAAGCTCCTGCTATGATGTGTTGCCTTGCCACAGGACAAACACAATGGGTCAACTGATCATGAACTGAAATCTCCAAAACTGTGAGCCAAAATAAATCTTTTCTCTTTATAAGTTTGTTACCTCAGGTATTTTGTTAAAGTTATGGAAAATTTATTAGTGCATGAACGTATGAGTTATTTCCACTTATGTTCCTTTCATGAATGGTACGAGTATAAACAAGATTTTTATTTTCACATATTTTCAATTCTCTTTGGCATATACTTAAAAGTGGAATTGCTGGATTGTATATAATTGTAACTTAGGTTTAACTTTTGAATAATTGCTGAACTGCTTTCTCACAGTTGCTGAGAATGTATAGGGTTCCAATTTCTTCCCATTCTTTTCAACACTTATTTTTAAATATTTTCCCCTTTGATATTTTAGCTATCGTAGAAAGTATGAAGTACTCATTGTCATTTCAATTTCCACTTTCCTAATGACTAAAGATGTCAAACATGTTTCTATGTGTTTGTTGGTCATTTACATGTTTTCTTTGAAGAAATATCTACTCAAATTCTTTGCTCATTTAAAAATAGGGTTACTTATAGTTCCATTGAGTTCTAAAATTATTTTTAAATATTTTAATGCTCTTCTCTTGTTGGTAAAATGAGAAGACAGAAAAAGAGTTAAGGATGTTGAACACTATTGAGTATCTTGATCTAGTTGACAACATAGAATAGCGGTTGGCAAACTTTCTGTAAATGATCAGAGAGTAAATGTTTTATGCTTGTCAGGGCACATAATGCCTTCTGTAACATATTTTTCCTGACCAGTACAAGAATCTTACAACTTTTAATTTCATTTTCCCTTTTCTTCCTTGTGTAATTTGTGTGTAGTGTGTGTGTGTGTTAATGGGGATTGAACCTAGAAGCCCTTTACCACTGAGCTACATTCCCAGCTCTTGTTAATTTATTTTGAGACAGGGTCTTGCTAAGTTATTCAGATGGGTCTCAAACTTGTGTTTCTTCTGCCTCTACCTCCTGAGTTGCTGGGATTATAAGCATGCACCTCTATTCCCAGCCCTCATGTACTAAAATCGTCCTACATTGTTTTTACTTCTGCATGTATTTTCAACACGGAAACACATCATTATTGTTTTAAGTACTCCACATTTCTTTATATTTACTTTTTCTTGTGCTGTTCTATCCTTCTTGAACCTCTAGGTTTCTTCTTTGATCATTTACCTTCTTTCTAAAGAACCAGCTCTAATATTTATTTTAAAATAAGTGTTTTGACAATGAAGCCTGTTGGTGTTGTTGCTCTTTATTTTATTTTTTTGTGGTGGGATCTGAATTCAGGGCCTCATTTCTGCTAAGCACACACTTTATAATTAAGCTGCATCCCCAGCCCCTGTAGGCTTTCTTTCATAGAAAATATCTTTATGTTTTTCTCATTTTTGAAAAATATTTTTAAAAATTGGCTTAAAAGTTTAAATTCACTATTAATTTTAAATATTTATTGGGTACAATGTGATGTTTTAATAAATGTGTACAGTATTCAATAAAGCTAATGAACATATCCACAATCATGTTTTGTGAGTGGGTACAGACATTTAAAAATCTATATTCTTAGCACTTTGAAAATATGTATTACATTATTATTAACTATGGTCACCATGCTGTGCATTAGATCTGCATTCTTATCTTTTTTGTCTAAGTGAAACTGGATGCTTTGACCAGCAGGTCCCCTGTCTCTCTACTCATCTCCAGCTTCTAATAGGACCATTCCATCCTCTTCTTCTGTGCTCAACATCTTTAGATTCCACCTATAATTAAGATCATTTGTCTTTCTGGCTTATTTCACTCAACATAATTTCCTCCTAGTTTATTCATGTTGTTGCCAAAGGTCATTGAAGATCTGGAAACATGGGAAGAATATTTTTGTAGGATAGATCTTATGTTGACATTTATTTTCTTCCAGCATTTCAAAATGTCATTCTATTGTCTTTTGCCTTTCATTTTCTATTGAAAAGTTAATTTTTTTTCCTCTTTTGAAAGTTAGTCTTTCTTTATTATTGTACCTTTGGAAATACTGTGTCTTTTACCTACTACTTTTAATATTTCTCTTTTTCTCTAGTATTTATGACTTAACGATGATGTACGTAGTTGTGCTTTGTATTTGTCTTCCTTTCAGTTCAAGGTTTTTTTTTTTTTTTTTTCACTATTCGGTGCACATAGGGCCTTGTGCACATAAGGCAAGCACTCTATCAACTGAGCTATATCCCCAGCCCCTCAACAAGTTTTTTTGGATCTGTGGTGTTTTGTCTTTCATAAGTTTTGGAACTGATTTTTTTCTAGTATGGGGACACTGAACCTAGTCCTCTAGTACTGACCTACATCTCAGATATTTTTATTTTGTATTTTGAGGCAGGATCTCTCTAAATTGGCAAAGCTGGCTTTGAACTTGTAATCCTCCTCCTCAGCTTCCTGATTAGCTGGGGTTACAGACATGTGCCCTTGCACCCAGCAGATTTGGAAAATTATTGGTTGGTGATCATGTGAAGTCTCTTTATTTGAGTATTTGATTTTAAGCCCTTACTTCAAACACAATTTTTTCTCCATTGTAGGAGTTTTAAGTATCAAGAAGCAAAAAGTAACTGTTTTTTATTAAAAGGCATTTTTCTCCTTTTCTTTAATTTATATCTAATAGTAACCTCCTTGCTTATTTCTCCCACTGTTGCTCTTTTGGGAGTTTTTATCTCTCTCTCTGTTTGAATAAGCAAATTGGTTAGGTTTGTTTGATACATACGGCAGAATTATAAAACCCAAGGTTTCTAATTTGAAACAACTTGGACTTCAGGAATAAAGACAAAAAGAGGCAAGAAAGGCATTTTTTTCTTATTTAAATCTTCTCTTCAATTAGTTTTCTTTCTTTAATTACAGAGGAAATGATTATCTACAGTGATAAGATATGTTAAAATGTTACAATTTCTCCCCACAATGTGTTCATCCATTAAATTGCTTTGCTTCCTATACTAGCTCCAAATCTTCTTTGTGGATGCCTCTGCTTGTCTAAAACCCTCAACTATCAATAAGCCTTGGGATTCTCCCTTTTTTTGTTTTATTAGTGCATCATATTTACTCATAATATTGGGGTTCATTTTGAGATAATAGTACATGCATAGAATATAATTTGCTCTCTTTCAGTCCCCAGTGCTTTCTCTTTTCCTCCCCTACTCCCTCTGTTCCCTATCTTCTACTTTACTGGACTTCCTTCTATTTATTTATAGTTCTTAAAAATTAATGCTTTCACTGTGGTATATTCTTGTGGTGAAGTTCACTGTGGTATATTCATAGATGTATATAGCATAATTTGCTCAATTTCATTCTACTGTTCCTCCCTTTCCCATTCCTCTGCCCTCCCCCTCAATTCCCTTCATCTATTCCATAGATCTCCTATATTCTTGGCATTTCCGTACCTGCCTTTCCCTTTTTTTGGTCTAACTTTCACACAGGAGAGAAAACATTTCATCCTTGACTTTCTGAATTTGACTTACTTCACTTAGCATGATGTTTTCCAGTTCCATCCATTTAACAGCAAATGCCATAATTTCATTCTTTCTCAAAGCTGAGTAAAACTCCACTGTGTGTGTGTGTGTGTATACATATATATGTATATAATCATATTTTCTTTATCCACTTATCTATTGATTGGCATTTAGGCTGGTTCCATAATTATTGGCTTGGCTATTATGAATTCTGTTGCTATTATATACATATATACATATTATATATTATGTACATACATATATACACATATATTATATACATTGATGTGGCTGTATCAGTATAGTATGTTGGTTTTAGTTCTCATGATACATACGAAGGAGTGGCATTGCTGGGTGATACAATGGTTCCATTCTTAGTCTTTTGAGGAATCTCCATACTGCTTTTCAAAGTGGTTGTACTAGTTGGCAGACCCACCAACAATGTCTGAGTATACCTTTTTCTCCATGTCCTTGCCAAGACATACTATTTGTATTCCTAATGATTGCCATTCTACTGAAGTGAAATGAAAACTCAATAGAGTTTTAATTTGCTTTTCTCTGCTAGGAATTTTGATCATTTTCTCATGTATTTCTTGGCCATTTGCATTTCTTCTTTTTAAGAAGTGTCTGTTTGGTTCTTCTGCCAATTTATTAATTTGGTTATTTGTTCTCTTGGTGCTAAGTTTTTTGAGTTCCTGGCATATTCTGGTTATTTATCCCCTGTTGGAGGAGTAGATATGGAATATCTTCTCTCATTCTGTAGACTTTCTCTTCAGGCTCTTGTTACCTTTGCTGTGCAGAAGAGTTTTAATTTTATACCATCCCAATAATTGATTCTTATGTAGGTATGCATGTATTTATTTATTTGTACAAATGGGGTACAACTTTTCATTTCTATGGTTTTACACAATGTAGATTCACATGATTCATGTAATCTTACATATACATAGGGTAATACTGTCTCAATCTACTACTATCTTACCTTCCCCCATACCCTCCTATCCCATTTTCCTCTACACAATACAAAAGTCCTCCTTTCTTTGCTTGTCCCCACTGCTACCCCTCCTCCCCATTATGTATCAGCATCCACTTATCAGAGAAAACATTTGGTCTTTGGTTTTGGGGGCTTGGTTTTTTTCACTTAGCATGATATTCTCCAACTCCACCTATTTACCAGCAAATGCCATAATTTTACTCTTCTTATGGCTGAGAAATATTCCATTATGTATATATAACACGGTTTCTTCATCTAGTCATAAATTGAAGGGCATCTAGATTGGTTCCACAATCTAAATATTGTGAATTGAGCAGCTATGAATATTGATGTGGCTGCATCACCATATTTTGCTGATTTTAAGTCCTTTGGGTATAAACCGAGGAGTGGGATAGCTGGGTCAAATGGTGGGTCCATTCCAAGTTTTTTGAGGAATCTCCATACTGCTTTCCAGAGTAGCTGCACCAATTTGCAACTCCACCAGCAATATATGAGTGTGCCTTTTTTCCCACATCCACGCCAACACTTATTATTGCTTGTATTCCTGATAATAGCCATTCTAATTGGAGTTAGATGAAATCTTAGGGTGGTTTGAATGTGCATTTCTCTAATTACTAGAGATGATGAGCACTTTTTCATATATTTGTTGATCACCTGTATATCTTCTTCTGTGAAGCATCTGCCCAGTTCCTTAGCCCATTTATCAATTGGGTTCTTTGTATTTTTGGTGTAAAGTTTTTTAAGTTCTTTATAAATTTTGGAGATCAGTGCTCTGTTTGAAATGTGTGTGGAAAAGATTTTTTTCCCACTCTGTAGGCTTTTTTTTCACATTATTGATTGTTTCCTTTGCTGATAAAAAGTTTTTTTTTTAGTGTGAATCTGTCCCATTTATTGATTCTTGCTTTTATTTCTTGTGCACTGGGGGTCATGTTAAGGAAATCTGGTTATAAGCCAACATGATGAAGATTCGGGCCTACTTTTTCTTCTATTTGGTGAAGGGTCTCAGGTTTAATTCCTAGATCCTTGATCCATTTTAAGTTGAGTTTTGTGCACTGTGAGAGATAGGGGTTTCATTTCATTTTACTGCATATGGATTTCGGGTTTTGCCAGCACCATTTGTTGAAGAGGATATCTTTTCTCCATGCATGTTTTTGACACCTTTGTCTAGTATGAGATAACTGCACTTATGTGGGTTTGTCTTTGTGTCTTCTATTCTGTATCATTGGTCTACCTGTCTATTTTGGGGCCAATACCATGTTGTTTTAGTTACTATTGCTCTATAGTAGAGTTTAAGGTCTGGTATTGTGATACCTCCTGCATCACTCTTCCTGCCCAGGATTACTTTGTCTATTTCTATGAGGAATGTCATTAAGATTTTAATTGGAATTGCTTTGAATCTGTATGGCACCTTTGGTAGTATGGTCATTTTGATTATATTAATTCTGCCTATCCAAGAACATGGGAGATCTTTCCATCTTCTAAGATCTTCCTCAATTTCTTTCTTTTATGCTCTGTATTTTTCATTGAAGAGGTCTTTCATCTCTTTTGTTAGATTGATTCTCAAGTATTCTATTTTTTTTTTGATATATGATTTGTATTCCCAGTCATTTTGGCTTATTTTTGGTTTTTAACTTGACTTGGTTTCTCCTTTGATTGGCTTTTCCTTTAGGGTAGTTCCTCCCTTTGCTCACCTACATTGTTGTTTTTCTTTTCTTCATCATGGACTATTTTGCTGAGAATGTTCTGTATTGCAGGCTTTCAATTTGTAAATTCTTTTAACTTTTATTTAACATGGAAGGATATTATTTTGTCTTCAAAATCTGACAGTTTTGCTGGGTATAAGATTCTTGGTTGGCAACTATGTTCTTTCAGAGCTTGAAATATGTTGTTCCAGCCCCTCCTAGCTTTTAGGATCTGGGCTGAGAAATCTGCTGATATCCATAGTGGTTTCCCCCTGTGTATAATCTGATGCTTTTCTCTCACAGTCTCTAAAATCCTATTTTTATTTTGTATGTTAGGCATTTTCATTATAATGTGCCTTTGTGTGGATCTGCTGTAATTTTGTGCATTTGGTGTTCTGTGAACCTCTTGTAGTCGAATTTCCATTTCATTCTTCAGGTTTGGGAAATTTTCTGATATTATTTCATTGATTAGGTTGTTCATTCCTTTGGTTTGTATCTCTGTGCCTTCCTCAATCCCGATAATTCTCAAATTTGGTCTTTTCATGATATCTCATAGTTCTTGGGGGTTCTGTTCATGACTTCTTACCATCTTCTCTGGTCAACTTTATTTTCAAATTTCAATATTTTGTCTTCATTGTCTGAGGTTCTGTCTTCCAAATGATCTAGTCTGTTGGTGATGCTTCCCATTGAGTTTTATTTGGTTTATTGTTTCCTTCATGTTAAGGATTTCTGTTTTTTTTTTGTTTGTTTGTTTGTTTTTTTTGTGGTACTGGGGATTGAACCCAAGGCCTTGTGCATGCAAGGCAAACACTCTGCCAACTGAGCTATATCTCTACCAACTGAGCCCCTCTGTTTGGTTCTGTTTCAGAATCTCTATCTCTTTGTTGAAGTGATCTTTTGCTTTCTGAAGTTGCTCTTTCAACTGCTTACTGGAGTGATCATTCATTGCCTGCGTTTGCTCTCTTATCTCATCCTTTGCTTTGCAAATCATTTAATCATGTATATTCTGAACTCCTTTTCTGACAATACTACCATGCTGTCATTGGATTCTATTAGTATAGAATTTAGGTTTGTTTGGAACACTTTCTTCCCTTGTTTTTTCATGTTGTTCATGTATCTTCCCTTCTAGCTGTGCAGATCTTGGGTATTGCAGTTTCCCCCCTGTAGGCTTATGGTGCCTCTGCAGGTTTCCAAAACCTCTTCTTTAAGGGAGAGATCAATATTAGCAATACCCAGCACAGACAATATGCAGTCGTAAACAAAATAGCCCCTATGAATACATTAATAATATTGTCATAATAAACAGAGAGGATGAGTTCAATTATTATCTACAATGTAATGAATAGATTTGCAATGAGTTCTGCAGTTTCTAATGGAGGACAAAGAGGATGGGGAGGGGTGTAGGATGTAACTGTTCATGGGAAAAGAAAAGAGTATGAAGAAGTTTTAGATTATAGGTAGAGTGAAAGTGCAGTCAAAAGAAGTTGGATGTTAGCATGAGAAAAGGGAGAAAAAGACTTTGAGGAAACAGGTAAACGAAAGGAAAATAGAGAGCAAGAAAATTAAAGAAATAAAAATTTAAAAGTTTTCACGAAGGAGAAAAAAACTACACTATATTCGAACCTCCCAGCTAGCGATCCAGATGGTGTTCAGGCAGTCTGCAGGCTACCAGCAGGAATTGGCTGGTGAACCTCAGTCAGTGGGTGATGGGTAGGTGAATGGCCGGTGATGGGCAGGCCAGAGACAGGCAAACAGGCAAATGGTGGATGATAGGCGGCAGTCATGAGCAATCTGCAGTCAAAATGTATTTGATATGCTGGCAGTCTGTAGGTGATTGAGGGACAAATGGGATAAACTGTAGGGGATCAATGAGGAGCAAAGACTGCCTCACAGAGAAACAGATTTTTCTCTGCTTGAATCCTGAGTGCAACAAGGAATGAAGCCTCCCTCTAGTCCACCATCTTGGATCCAATCTGATTCTTTTTTTATTTGTTCTTTTTAGATATTCATGACAGTAGAGTGTATTTTGACATACTTATACAAACATGGGCTGCATCTTATTCTAATTAGAATTCCTGTCTGTGGTTGTACATGATGCAGAGATTCACTATGGTGCATACATGTATGTACATAGGAAAGTTATGTTAGATTCATTCCACTTCCTTTCCTATTCCTGTCCCCCTCCTTCTCTTTCATTCTCCTTTCTCTAATCCACTGTATGTACTTCTATTCTTCCTCTCCCCCTTGTTGTGTGTTAGTACCTACATATCAAAGAGAACATTTGACATTTGAATTTTGGGGATTGGCTTATTTCACCTAGCATGATAGTCTTCAGATCCATCCATTTAGTGACAAATGTCATAGTCATTCTTTTTTATTGCTGAGTAATATTCCATTGTGTATAGGTACCATATTTTCTTTATGAGTTCATCTGTTGAAGGCCACCTAGGTTAGTTCCATAACTTAGTTATTATTAATTGAACTGCTATAAATATTGATGTGTCACTGTGTCACTGTAGTATGCTGATTTTAAATTCATTGGATATATACCAAGGACTGGTATAACTGGGTCAAATGGTGGTTCCATTCCAAGTGTTCTGAGGAATCTCTATACTGCTTTCCAGAATGGCTGCACCAATTTGCAGTCTCACCAGCAATATGTGAGTGAACATTCCCCCCCCCCACCCTCCCCAACTTATTGTTACTTGTATTCTTTTTTTTTTTTAATTATAGATGAACAGAGTGCCATTATTTCATGTTTTTTTTTTAAATGTGGTGCTATGGATTGAACCCAGTGCTTTACATATGCTAGGCAAGCACTGTGCCACTGAGCTACTGCCCCAGCCCCTGTACTTGTATTCTTGATTGTTGTATTCACTCTGACATGCGTGAGATGAAATATCAGTGTAGATTTAATTTGCATTTCTCTAATTTCTAGAAATGGTAAACATTTTTTATTATTTGTTGACCACTCATATTTATTCTTCCATGAAGTGCCTTTTCAGATCCTTTGCCCATTTGTTGATTGGGTTGTTTGTTTATTTATTTATTTATTTATTTATTTATTTATTTATTTTGGTGTTAAATTTTTTGAATTCTTTATATATCCTGGAGAGCAATACTCTATCTGAGGTGCAGGTGGCAAAGATTTTCTCCCATTCTGTATGGTTTTTTCTTCATGCTCTTGATTGTTTCCTTTGCTGTGAAGCTTTTTAGTTTATACCATCCCACTATTGATTCTTGATTTTTACTTTTTAAATTTTTAGTTGTAGATGGACACAGCACCTTTATTTTATTTATTTATTTTTATGTGTGCTGAGGATCAAACCCAGTGCCTCACATGTGGTAGGTAGGCAAGCACTCTTCCACTGAGCCACAACACCAGCCCTGATTTTTACTTCTTGAGCTTTAGGAGTCTTATTGAGGAAATGTGTTCCTAAGCCAACATAATGGAGTGTTGGGCCTAAATTTTCTTCTAGGAGGTGCAGGGTATGCATAGGTCTTTTATCCACTTTGACTTTTGTGCAGGTGAGACATAGAGGTTAAATTTCATGTTGCTGCACATAGATTCCCAGTTTTCCCAGCACCATTTTCTCTAGTGTATGTTTATGATGTCTTTGTCTAGAATGAAATAATGGTTTTTATGTGTGCTTGTCTCTGTCTTCTGCTCTGTCACAATGGTCTCCATGTCTGTTTTGGTGCTACTACCATGCTGATTTTGTTACTATAACTCTGTAGCATAATTTAAGGTATTGTGATGTCTCCTGCTTCACTTTTCTCACTAAGGATTGCATTGGTTATTCTGAGCCCCTTATTTTTCCCAAATGAATTTCATGATTTTTTTCTATTTCTATGAAGAACATCATTAGAATTTTAATAGAAATTGCATTAAATCTATATAGCACTTTTGATAGTGTGGCCATTTCAAGAATATTAATTTTCCCTATTCAAGAACATGGGAGATCTTTCTATTTTCTAAGATGTTCTTCAATTTCTTTCTTTAGAGTTCTGTGGTTTTCATTGTAGAGGTCTTTCACCTTTTGGTGTTAGAGTGATTCCCAGGATTCCCAGTTTTGTTTTGTTTTGTTTTTAGTTATTGTGAATGGGATAGTTTTCCTACTTCTCTTTAGTAGATTCATCATTGGTGTTTAGGAACACTGTTGATTTATGGGTGTCAATTTAATAGCCTGCTACTTTGCTGAATTCATTTTTGCTGAGTTCTAGAAGTTTTCTGGTGGAGTTTTCTTTGGGTCTTCTAAATATAGATTTTTGTTGTTGGCAAATAGGGATAATTTGAGCTCTTATTTTCCTATTTGTATCCCTTTAATTTCTTTCTTTTGCCTAACTTCTCTGGCCCAGAGTTTCAAGAACAATGTTGAATAGAAGTGGTGAAAGAGGGCATCCCTGTCTTGTTCCAGTGCTTTCAATTTTTCTTCATTTATAATGATGCTTGCCTTGGGTTTAATATATATAGCTTGTACAATGTTGGGGTATGTTTCTACTATGCCCAGTGTTTTGAACATGAATGGATGCTGTATTTGTCAAATGCCTTTTCTGTAGTTTTTGAGATAATCATGTGATTCTTGTCTATAAGTGTATTGCTGTGATAAGTTACATTTATTGATTTCCACATGTTGAATCAACTTTGCATTCCAGGATGAACCCCACTTGATAATGATGCACTATCTTTTTAATGTGTTTTTGTAAGTGATTTGCCAGTATTTTATTAAGAATTTTTGCATCTATGTTAATCAGGAATATTGCTCTGAAATTTTCTTTTCTTGCTGTGTCTTTGGTTGTGGTATCAGGGTGATACTATCTTCATGGAATGGGTTTGGAAGGGTTCTCTCCTTTTCTATTTCATGGAGTAATTTGAGGAGGTTTGGGGTCAGTTTTTCTTTGAAGGTCCAGTAAAACTGCGCTAAGAATCCATCTGAACCTGCACTCACCCACTAGATCAGTTTGACAATGTCCTTGATCACTGATTTCTCCATTTCCAGACATGCCAGGTGCCACTTGATAAGCAGGTTTTCTTAGTACCCTTTTGATTTTCCTATGTTGGATCTGCATTAGTGGCTGCTGCTCTAGCGGTAGGTTTCCTTTTTGTTTGTTTCTTTTTCTTTTTAAATTTTATTCTATTCAAACTTCTGGGTCCCTAGGCTGTTCTGAGAGTTTGGGTATTAAACCCCAGTAAGGTTTCTCTTTCCACCCACCTGGAAGAGAAGCCGTTTGTCTGCTTTTCTGGTCTCACACCACAGAGCAGCTTAGAAAGTAACCTCCTCTACTATGTCGTCTTGACAAAATCCCCACTTTGTTTTATTTCTTGCACTTTGGGGGTCTTATTAAGGAATTTATGGCTGGGCCAATGTGTTAGAGTGTCGAGCTTATGTTTTCTTCTAGCAACTGGAAAGTTTCTGGTCAATTCCTAGGTCTTTGATCCACTCTGAGTTGACTTTTTTGCAGGGTGAAAAATATGGATCCAGTTTAATTCCTCTACAGCATCATCTTTAAAAAGACTATCTTTTCTCTAACATGTGTTTTTGTTACCTTTGTCTAGTATGAGATAACTGTATTTATGAGAGTTTGCTGCTATGTCTTCTATTCTATGCTGTGAGAAAAAGGGGGTTCTCCTGCCACTTCCAGCGTGGATGAGGGAAAGAGTTTCTGTCTAAGGACAGTGCTGGCTATCAATTGATCATCAAGAAACTTATCTAATCAAATAAACACAAGAACCAATAATCTTTTCAAATGAAAGAGGGTGTGGCGGACTGGGCCATGCCAGATCTGGCCTCCAACAAGATGGAGAAGCCCACCAGCTGTCTGAAACAGTCCCTCATGGCTGCCAGTTCCTGGGAGTCAGACCTCTGTATCCCATGGTTCAGCCAAGTCTGGTTCTGCTAAACAGGGATGGCTTCCCACACTAAGCCATTGGTTTTCAGGTTGGTTTTGGTGCCACCACCATGCTATTTACTAGAGCTCTATAGTATAGTTTGAAATCTTGGTCATGATGCCTCATTATTCTTGCTCAGGATTGTTTTGGCTATTCTGCATCTTTTATCCTTCCAAATGAACTTTAGGACTTTTTTTTCTCTAGTTTTGTGAAGAATATCACTGGTATTTTAATGTGGATTGCATTGAATCTGTGTGGTGCTTTTGGTAGTATGGCCATTTTGAGAATAGTAATTCTGCCTATGCAAGAACATGTGAGGCCATTCTCTCTTCTAAGGTCTTCAATTTCTTTTTTCAGTGTTCTGTAGTTTTCATTGCAGGGTTTCTTAACCTCTTTGGTTAGGTTTGTTCCCTAAGCATTTTATTTTATTAATTTATTTTGAGCTTATCATTAATGGAATAATTTTCCTTCTCAGAAGATTCATTACCAGAATATAGGAAAGTGATTGATTTATGTATATTGATCTTGTCTCCTGCTACTTTGCTGAATTCAATCAGCTCTAGTTTTTTATTTTGTTTTGTTTTTTGAGTCTTCTCAATAGACGATCATATCATCAGCAAACAGAGATAATTTTACTTCTTCTTTTCCTATCTGTATCCCTTTAGTTTCCTTTTCTTGTCTGATTGTTCTGGCTAGAGTTTCAAAAACTATGTTGAATAACAGTAGTGATAATGGACATGCATGTCTTGTTCCTGATTTTAGAAGAAATGTTTTCAGTTTTTCTCTAGTATTAACATTGGCTTTGGGTTTGTTGCATATAGCTTTTACAATATTGAGGTAAATTACTTCTATTCCCAGTTTCTCCAGCATTTTTACCATGAGTGGATTTTCTTGAATGTTTTTTTCTGTATCTATTGAGATGCTCATATGATTCTTGTCTTTAACTCTATTTATGTGGTGAATTACATTAATTGATTTACATATGATGAACCGACATTGCGTCCTTGGGATGAAACCCTCTTGATCATGGTGTACTGTCATCTTAATGTATTTTTGAATGCAGTTTCCCAATATTTTATGAAAAGTTTCTGTATCTATGTTCATCAGGGATATTGGTTTGAAATTTTCTTTCCTTGATTTGTATTTCTCTGGTTTTGGTAGCAGGGTGACTCTGGCCTCAGAATGAATTTGGCAGAATTCCCTCCCTTTCTCTTTCATGCAATAATTGAAGAGGATTAGAATTAGTTCTTCATTAAAGGTCTGGTAGAACTTGACTGAGAATTCATCTGATCCTGGGCTTTCATTTGTTGGAAGACTTTTTAATTGCTGCTTCAATTTCATTGCTTCATATGATCTGCTTGAGCATTCTATGTCCTCATGGTTTGATTTGGGTAGATCATATATGTCTAAGAACTTTTCAATATCTTCTAGATTTTCCAGTATATTGGAATATATTTTTTCAAAATAGTTTTTAATGATCCTCTGGATTTCAGAAGTGTCTGTGATGATATCTCCTTTTTAATCTCTAATTTTGTTGACTGTATCTTTCTTTTGGTTTGACTAAATGTTTATTAATCTTGGTTATTTTTTCAAAGAATCAACTTTTTGTTGCATTGATCCTTCATTTTAAAAAACTCTCAATTTTATTAATTTTGGTTCTGATCTTATCTCCTGTATTCTAATGATTTTGGAATTGGCTTTTTCTTTCTCTGGGGTCTTGAGGTGTAGTATTAGATTAATTATTTGGTACCTGTTTTTAAAATGTAAGCAATGAATGCTATAAACTTTCCTCTTAGAACTGCCTTCACTCTGTTCAGGGGTATTGATATGTTTCTAAGAATTTTTTATTTCTCCCCTGATTTCATCTACCATCCATTTCTCATTCAAAAGTGTATTATTTAATCTTCCAGTGTTTAAATTGTTTGTTTTCTATCTTGTCAATTTCTAATTTCATTCCATAATGATCTGATAAGGATGCAAGAAATTATTTCTATTTTTTTGTATTTGTTAAGGTTTACTTTGTACTCTAAAATATCTATTTAGAGAAAGTTCCATGTGCCACTGAGAAGAAAATGAATTTGGTCACCAATGGATGAAATATTCTATAGATGTCTGTTAGTTTCATTTGATTAATAGTATTTTTTGTTCTCAAAGTCTTTACTTAGTTTCTCCGGAAGCTGGTGACAAAGAGGTATGTTGAAATCACTCAGCATTGTTGCATTGTAATCTATTTGATTCTTTGTATTGAGAAGGGTTCATTTTATAGATGTTGGTACACCAATATTTGAGCCATAAATATTTACAATTATTATATCTTATCATTGATGATTCACTTAGCCCAATAAATGAACTTGTCTCTTCTGTTTAATTTTTATTTGAAGTCTATTTTGTCTCATATCAGAGAAGCTATCCCTGCTTGCTTTGGTCTCCATTTGAATCATAATGACTTTCCTATCCTTTTGCCCTCAGTCTGTGGATTGCCTAGAAGGTGGGTCTCTTATAAACAACTTATGGTTGGATTTTGTTTTTTAATCCATTCTGCCAATCTATGTCTTTTGATTAGAATTTAGACCATTAACAGTCGGTGTCATTATGGAGAAATGATTTTTATTTTCTGCCATTTTGATTTATTTCTAACTTGTAATTCATACCTGATTTTTTAAAAATCAACTATTTGTATAGTGAGATTCATTCCTATGCTGGTTTTCATTTTTACTTTTCATTTCTTCTGCATGAAATATTTCATTGAGTGTATTTGTAGTATAGGCTTAGAGATTGTGTATTCTTTTAGTTTTTGCTTACCATGGAAGGTTTTTATTTTATCTTCAATTCTGAAGGATAGTTTTGCTGGATAAAGTAGTCTTGTTTGGCAACCATTTTCTTTCAGGATTTGATATATATTATTCTAACTCCTCCCAGCTTTTAGGGTTAGAGCTGAGAAATCAGTTGAAATCTAGTTGGTTTACCTCTAAAGGTAGCCTGGTATTTTTCTCTTGCAGTTTTAAAATTCTGTTCTTATTCTGCATATTAGGCATCTTAATTATAATGTAGCTTAGTATCTTTTTTGATCGTGCCTATTTAGGATTATAAATGGCTCATATTTGCATTTTCATCTCATTCCCAAAGTCCAGAAAACTTTCTGGTATCATTTCATTGGAAAGGTTGTGCATTCCTTTCGTCTGTATTTCAGTGCCGTCATCTATGCCAATGGTTATTTGATTTAATCTCTTAAATTATCCAAGATTTCTTGAATATTCTGGTCATGGTCTCTTAACATCTTTTCTTTATTTTCAAGATTGTATTCTTTGTCTTCAAGGTCTGAGAACCTGTCTTCAAAATGATATAATTTATTGGTGAAACTTTCAACTGAATATTTAATTTGAGTTATTGAGTCTTTCATTTCTAAGATTTCTGTTTGGTTCTTTTTCAGAAGTTCTATGTCTTTATTGAAATGATCTTTCATTTCCTGTATTTTCTAAATTCATTCCTTACATCTTCTTTTAGCTCACTGAACATTTTAACTGTGAACTTTCTAAATTCTTTCTCTGACATTTCCTCCACAGCAGTGTCAGCGGGATCGGTTGTTGAAGTGGTGTGGGGCTATGTGGGATGATTCCTTCCCTTGCTTTTTCATACTGTGTGTATATTTACCCATCTGCTGGCATTATTATTGCTTGTACTTTTATGAAGGAACTATTTTGTAAGCTTATTTCTCTTAAGTAACTCAGGCTGGGTGAATATTGATACTCCCACTCATTCTGTATCCTTTGCTATTCTCAGTATTAGCACCACTTTGAGAAAAGATATTAAATCCTACTAACTGCAATCACTTCAGAGCAAAGTCATATACTAATAAAACTTAGGGGAAAAAAACTTCTTAAAAATGTTCTCCACAATTCCTCTAATTCAGGTATAAAATTGAAGTAATGTTCTTGAATAGGTTAAGAAGTTATTGTAGACAGTAAGATTACTATTACACTATCTAGGGGATGAAGGAGAGAAAAAAATGGGCAAAGAAAAATTAGAGAGAAAAGAAGAGACAGAAAAGAACAATACAAACCAAGGTAAAAAGTACAAAAAGATGGGTGGGGGTGTTGAGGCAGGAGCAGGTAATGCAAGGGGAAAAGAGAGACTAAGAGCAGCAAGTGTAAACCTGAGCTAGGGAAAGAATGATTGCAGTTAATGTTTTAAAACATTAGAAGAGATGCAATCTCTAATGGGTTGAGGGCACAATATCAAATAACAGTAAAATCTATCAATTCAAAAAGAAAAGTAATACATGTAAGATCCAAATTTACATTAGAGTTATTTATAACAATCTGTATTGAAGTGGAGAAATGTTGTACTGAGTCTTCAGGTTTGAATTTCATCAGGATTTGGAATCTTTAGACAATTCCCACCACTCTTCAGTTTTACCTTTGTTTCCCTGAGTTTTGAGGCAGTGATCATACCAGTTCACTGCAAATACAATCCTAGGAGGCTCCTGCTGATTTTTGGTGTGGTGAGGTACCTACTAGCTTTTTGTTGGGTTGGAGGAAATGGTTCCTAATTGTCTGTGACTTAGGTGCCTGGTTATTCCCTATTAGGGGGTGTAGTCTTATATACCCTCCTGAAGAAAAGCTGTATGTATCCAGGACTGTCAAATCCAGTGTGGGCTACCCTTTGTATATATCAGAGTGTGGGGTGTCGTGGTCTAAGATAGAAGTATTTTCTGTTTGATGTGGTAGTGGGTGGCCTATGGGGGGTGTAGGACTGCCACCCTCTCTGGAATGCACAGGTCACAGGTCAGTGGGTTTGTATCTGGGCACACTGGGTGGTGGTTGGTGTCTGTAGGGTGCTTCTCTGTAAGCTCCTTTGAGGGGTGAAGCGTTATTGTGCATATGTGACGTCCTTTGCTGGCTCCTTGGGCTTATCCTGAGGAATTGCCTTCTGTGGGTGAGTCTGAATGAGAATTGAATTAGCTGGTAATTTGGGGTCTCACAACTGTGGATCCTCCTAGAGGTGCTGGGACATGGCAGCTACTTCCCAGGTTGCTAAGAATTTCTAACGGGCCAGTTCTTGTTCATTAGCCCAGGGGCTAGAACATGCATGATTAGAAGGTGCTGTGCTTCATCTGTTGGCTGTTTGTGTTGGGTGTTGGGACACAGGATGCATGGCTCAGGGTTGTCACTGACTGCAGTGGGACACTGTGCACCCACTCCCCTCCACAGGGCCTTCTTAAAAGTGGCATCAAGCTTGGTGGGACCTGAGATTGTGAAATCCGTGGGTGGTCTATGGTGCGGGAGCCTCCCCCTGGCTGATGTAGACTAGTAGACTACCAGTGTACTGTCCCTGTGACTGGGATAGAGAGTTGGTTGACCTGCATATAGCTGAGCTCCTACTACCTATGGTTGTAAATTGTGGGCACAGGCACCTCCACTGGGACTTTTTCAGAGTGGTGCTACCTAAGTACTTGGTTGCTGTCTGCAACTGCAGGGCCTATGGGTGCAGACTTTCTCTGGCCACAGCTAAGAAAATGCAGTGCAATGCACAGAAAAAAAAGTTGTTATTCAAGAATGCGGTCAAATACCCAGAAATAAAAGAATGTTTTGTTCCCAAACGCAGTTATCTGATTGACTAACAAGTCACTGGGAATGCAGCACTTGGGCCAGTGTTTTAATGACTGTTCGTAGTTCTGCGGTGATTTGTGGTTTCAGCCACTCATTGAATTGGAGTTTTGTTTTGAAAATTTTTAGGTGGAGAAGAGTGACTGCTATAGTTATGTACAAACAGACATGAAAAAATGGATTGGCTGTATGTTTTATTGCAGGGGAAGGAAAAAATAAGAAAATAGGCATTTTTTAGGAAAATACCTAAGTTACTGTCAGTGACTTTATAATTTATGGGGTCAGGACTTTCTGTCCATAGTTTGAAAAATTGAGTTTTTTTTCTGTTCCTTTTCTTTCATGTTCATCCTTGTTTAAAATATTTTACCTCTAAAAAGCCAGTCTCTTCACTCCCTTTTCTCAAGAGGGTTTACAACCTAAGTTAAAGGAGACCAGGTGTATCTAAAATTCTGGGAAATGTGAGTGCACCTAATCCATAAAAGCCGGGTATGTTAAAATCTGGTCTAGAGTAGTCAAATGTATACTGGAGTTAATTAAAATGTAATCAGTTGATCAATAGGGATTTATCACCATGGACTAATTAGATTTCTGAGAGTAACTTGGGGAAGTCTATTTAGTTATGGTTGAGGTCCACAAACCCAAGTTGGATTTGTGCTGTGTTCTGTCTTCCACGGTGACCTCCTGGGCACATCCTGGGTCTTGCAGTTTTGTGCTGTAGACTCTGCTTGTATCGTGTGCCGCTTTCATATCATCTCATATTTAATGCTCTTATGAAGCAGATGTAGAATTAAGTTACATAAATTATTTTAGGTGGAGAATTCAAATCTTTGATGATGGGAATTATCAAAACTAAACCTAGGATACAGAATCAGTAAAGAGCCTTTCCTGTCACATCTAAAAAGTGTCCCTTGCTCTGCTTCACTGTTTTAGGGAAGAATAGCAACTAGTGATGCTTCTGACACAGTGCTGAGGCCAAAGAGCTCCCCAGTGGTGATGTTCTGGAAAAGTAACAGTGGCTCACCTCACGGAAGCCCATCTACAACCGCGTGCTCTTTCCCTGCCAGTAGAGGGAGATGTGATTTCACAGCAGAGGCGTCATATTCCTTTTTTTCCGGTAGAGGGCAGTAACGGCCATGCCATGACCCTGAGAATTTTCGGTTACCTTCGAATCCCGTCTAATTCCATGCATTGCACAGTTGACCGCTAAACCTTGCTTGGCGATAAAGCTCAGCCACACTCCCAGGCTTGATTGCTAGCAGATGAAACACTTTCGAGAACACAGCAATATTGTTGTCATTCTGCATTACTATCAACTCATTTTTGTTTTTGCTCATGGAATCAGTTAACTTTTAAGAGGTGATTGTGATTGGGACTGTCTATTTTTAGAAAATCACCTAGTACATGGTACATGAGATGGCTAAGGTTTCTACGAGAAACTTCATGGTACATGAGATGGCTAAGGTTTCTACTAGAAACATAAACTTTGAAATTCTTGACTTTAGTATATTTTCTTATCAGTCTTAATGTTCAATTTATCTCAGTGTTATCAAATGCTTTGCTTAGCATTTTAAAAAATTTAAATGGAGTGGATAGTGCACAACAGAACTCATACAGATGGAATTCCATTTCTTTTGAAAAATAAAACATTGTCCAGTATAAAGTATGCAGAACTTGGACTTGAAAAATTTGAATTTGAAACTTTATCTGTGGTTGAGTGATTTCAAGGAAACCACTTATCTTCAGTTTCTTCATGTGTACTATTGGAATAAGATATTTTTCATACAAGGGATGGCTTGAGGCTCTCATGAAGTAATGCAGGCAAAATGTTCTGTACATATGTTATGCAAATGTAAGATATTATTAAAATACACTTTATATTTTCAGCCTTACATATTTTAAATGTAAATATTACAGTTTTGGGAGAAATGATAAATTTTAATTGCAAAACAATGGAAACAACATTTAAAACTTCAGAGAGTACAAGTCAAAATCCCTCAAAATTCTCTTCTTAAGAAATGATCACTGTTAATATTTGAATATGCTTTAGGGTACCTTTATATGCACATATATAGTGTGTATATAAACAATGTTTCAAAATTCAAATTGTATTATACATCCTATTGTTTAAATGGCTTTCTCCCCCATTCAGCATTGCAATAACAATAGATAACATTTATTGACGTTTATGCTAGGCACGGCCTAAGCCATTTATGCATATATTCTTATGTAATCTCACAATAGTTCCATGGGATATGTACTTTCATTGTAAAGAAAAGGAAACTGTCTTGTCAGTGAAAGATTCAGAAATGTGAAATGACAATTTTTTTTTGCAATTTTAAGGAATATTAACTCCCATATTTATTTCTGCTTATAGTCTGTCCCAGTTTTATTGTTATCTTTTTGGTAATCTGATTGTTAATCAGAAGCAAAATCAAGAGGACTACTTGTTTAACAATGTTAGTTCTCACGCCCACAAATTCTGGGGGAAGAAACCCAGGAGTTGACAGTTTTTAAACATGTTCTTCTAGGAGGTTATGTGCATTATCATATTTGAGAACCACAGCTTTGGTTTCAGTTCCCAGATTGGGGCTGCTGAATCGATTTTGAGTTTGATACATAATGCCAAAGTGCCCTCCAGAAATGTCATAGCAGGTTACATTCCCACAAACAACGTGTGATTCATTTTGGCTCTTTTATGTGGGTCTCTTTGTGCTCCAAAATATTACCTTGTAAATGACTTTTTAGTTCGTCATTAGGTCAGTCACTTATTTGAAGACTTTTAAGCTCGCGTGGATGTGTGGGTGGGTGCATTTTAAAGGCTGGGTTCTTTTCTTTGTATATGTTAATAATTTTGAGGATTTCAGGAACTGATTGGCATGTCTTGTTTAATGATACACTCTGTCATCTCTTCAACACCTTCTTTCATGTTCTGCTCCATTTCTGTTCTCCACACCACTGTCTTTAGGGCAGCAAACCCTGCTTTTGCAAAATCATACTGGATAAGTGAAAGGATCCTTCAAACTGCGTAGTGACTGAGGGCATTGCTCAGTGGTTGAATCTGCTTAGTATGTATGAGTCCCTGGGTTCAGTCCTCAGCACCAAAAAACAAAACATCAGGACTAGGGTATAGCTCAGCGGTAGAGCACTTGCCTAGCACATGTGAGGCACTGGGTTTGATCCTCTGCACTGCATAAAAACAAATACAATAAAGGTATTGTGTCTGTCTACAACTAAAATTTTTTAAAAAATCTTTAAAACAACAATAATAACAAAAATAAAACCACTCTGCATAATTAATCTTACAGAGGGAAAACAAATTCTAGCTCTGTCTACAAGAAAAATATGATCTACCCTTTACAGTAATATTTGATCATCCTAGTTAATCCTGTTCTTTGTTCATGGTCTTTCTGCCTAATTCTTCAAAAAGTCTTATTCCTGCCAACTTCCAATCTGCACTGTGAAAACTAAAAATCTTTTTTTTTTTCTATGTGAATGTCATTCCTTTACTGGACCCCAGATCTTAAACTTTAGCCTGGTTAAAATTAGTAAAATGTCTGGTTTTGTTTTTGTTTTTAATAAAGCAAAGATATTCTGCTCATAGTGAAATTCTAATCAGAACTTTTTAGAAAATCATCTTCCTCCTCCCTAGAAAACTGAATTTCTTTTAATTTCTTCTTCCTGGTAACAAAGAATGGTTTTATCTCCTAAAGAAGACAGAAAGATTTTTTTTTTGTTAATTTATTGGCAACCCTTAACCATTAAGCTATAGACATTTAACAAGTTACACACAGACCTCGGCCTCAGGAATCATGTAGTCTGAAATATTCAATAGGAAGATGAGTCATCACAGACCTTCACATAAAGTTTACATTACTGTTATGGCAATAATTGTTTCTAATTGTCACTGGCTCTTTTTTAAACTTCAAAACTATGCACAGAGAACAAAATCATAAAACTGAGACATGGGTAGGTTATCTATACTTAATGTTGCTCCAAATTAGTATAGGAATTTTTCTGCTTCCTCTGGGTTTATTCAAGTGGAAGATTGTATTCTAGTGCAGATTTCTGAACCAAATCATTTTATAGAATGTTTCAGATCAGAGGATTTTGAGTCCATAAGTGATTATATTAATGGGAAAGAAAAGTGGGATAATATGATCAGAATATTGGGCTCCTGGATCTTTCCCTCCCCTTTTCTGAGTATTTATTTCTCTTTGGGGCTTTGACTCTATGATCCATAAGAATAATGACTTGAAATTCCAAGTACTTACTGAAGATATCATATAAGAAACTGGGGAAATCAAAGGACAATATTATTTTGATTTTATAGAGCAGAATTTCGTGCACAGAGGGTCTGATAAAAAGCTGTGCATTTATCCATTTTTGGCAGTTTAAACCATGTGTTGGATTTTGTTAAAATGAGGACACACATACACAGAAATGCCAGAGGATTCCTGGGGAATAAGCACTATGCTCTGCTTTCTAATTCTGCTACTTTTATTTTTCAACATTTAGCAAATGCCAATTTGGCTTAATTCTGGCTTGATCCCAACCTTGGGAACATAGAATTAAAATGAGCACAGAATTGTCTCAGAGACATGGATAAGTCATCTTCATACCCATTAAATTTTGGCCTAAAGATCTATCAGAGTACCTCCCAAACATTAGCTGATAAAAATCACAACCTCCTTCAGGAATTATGAACTGTATTATGGTTTCAGAAGAGAAAATCAAACTCTTTCGAGCTATATCCACTTACTGTCTACTTGAAGAAAACAACCTATTGTTCTGTCTATACAGATGAATAATTTGACTAATTTTCCTCTTGACTTGGCAGAATCTTTTATTAAACTGATTGAAACGACCAGATGTTTTGGCAACTTCTGTAGACATAATCTAAGAGACTCAATAATCGACTTAAGTAAACGTATCAGGATGTGGACTGGCAATGGAATTGGGGATTCTCTGTTCTCTGATGGCTTTGAATTCCTTTTAAAAAAGCAGGCTGCTTGCGTAATTGAAATGCATGGAGATTGGCACCATTTCATTCATTTACTTTAGTAGTTTACAGCTTATTTAGATATGTGCATCCCTATAACTTTTGAAAGTAATGAAGGAAAAACCACAACATTAAAGGTCTATAAAAATTGTCCTTGAGGGTATCTGCTCAGAGTGAAGTAAATTATTTCTCTGCATAAATTTCTCTGCAAAAATCCTCGAACCAAAAAAAAAAAAAAAAAGGAAACGAAAGTTCATTTGTCTCAGATTATCCCCCAAAGGCTACTTTAGCATTTTCTTAAGTTTTGAATTATTTCATATGAGGATATTTAATACCAGAATTTCCCACATTTTTTGTTTCTTTATTTTGCCTTGAGTACATTTGCTGTGCTGTAATCTCCATTGATGATAGAACTATTCCTGATAAGTAGCTCATAGAGGTCAACTTTCTCTTAAAAGCACATATTTGTAAGAAATATTTGAAATTGTGGAGTATTTACAGGAAAAGGAAATAGTCTGCATAGCCCAGGACAGAATAATGAATCGGGAAGCTTTTGACTGGACAGTTTGCTCAGCTTTATTTTTTTTTATTCCTCCTGTAAAATTGAGGATGTCTCTTGAATTTGCATAAATAACATTTTAAAATGTGTCTCCTTTCCCTTTTTCCTCTTTATTCAAAAAAGGAAGGAAGGAAGGAAGGAAGGAAGGAAGGAAGGAAGGAAGGAAGGAAGGAAGAAAAAAGAAGCAAACAATAGAGTGGCCACAGGTACACACAGGGACACATAAACACATGCAAACATGCAATATATAAGTGCATGCACACACCCCCTCTGCACGTAGACTTAAGTAGGTGATTAGCACCTATGTACAGAAGTTTGTACAAACTTCCTCTTTCTTAAGGACCTGGAACAGACCATTACATTCCCTGATTGGCATCCTGCACCCAGTGTTCTTGGTAAATATTGTTCTGTATTAGCATAGTAACAATCATGCCAGCAGATTTCCTTACCCATCTAAAGCTTTCTGGGAGTGTTGTTACCCTTCGTGCGTTTAGAAGGCTGACTGGCTCCACAAGTCTTTCCCTGTGCTGGCAGACACAGGAGCCTTCTGGTTCTTGATAACAACTGATGCTAAGGACTCACTGCTTCCATGTTCACTTTGAAATTCGGCCTTACTGGGTTGCTGACTTGCCCTGCATTGGGGAAGACTACAGGGAATCTTATCAAGGACTGCTTGAGGCCAAGGAGAGAGCAGAAATATTTTATGAGATGATTTGGATGAGATGTCACTGGTGGATGCAGGATTATGACTTTTTTTTCCCCCTGGCAGACTAAAAAATTCAAGAACCATAAATGACTCAGTCTCCTATAAAGTGTTGGTCAGACTGATTGACGTCTATAAATGTGCTAAGTCTATGCCTGTAGGGTCAGATGTTAAGTGGCACTTAAGGACCCTAGGTGTCTAGGACCACTTTCTTTAGTTAACCATAGTCCTACCCTCCTATTCCTGCCTTCCCATTCTTAATGTTGGCTGATTCCTGGGTTTTGAACACTGAGAAAACCCAGTACCAAACACATGGAACAGCAGAGGCTGGTTCTGGTGCTTTTTAAAGTGCAGGTTTATTTTGTGCTGGTTTTTGATAGCAAATAGCTCATTTTATTGAAAAAACGAAGATGGTGGGGAGAGAATCTTTCAGCAAACCTGAGTTGGTTCTCCTTACTCACAATTCATGATTAGGGACCAGGGGAAATTACTCAGTGATTGGGTTGGGGAAGGAACAGGTTTGCCTGATTCCAAAGTTCATCTTTGTTTCACCCCACAGACAGCCAGGACGTTATTCCATCACATGTTTCACACTGCTGCTTCTTTCTTTTTGAAGCATTATTACTTAAGGGATATGAGGTGGAAGGAAAAAAATCAAAACCAATGATGCTCCAGTATTTCCACAATATTATGGCAAAGTTCAGACAGCTGAATTTTATATTCCTGGTTACATCAATTAGAATAATTGAGGTGCAAAGGATATTGGCAGAAATACAACTGTTTGATGTCAGCATAGCACAATTAAAAAAGAGGATTCAAATCCTCAAATTTGAATCCATACACTTCTCAAAATTTGGCAACATCTGGATGATTTACTGAATTTTCCCATCTTTACATAAACATTCTGTGCTCTGTAGACACAGTCATTATCTTTTATTTTTCTCAATTTAAACTGGGCTTTTGAGAAAGGATAGAAGGTGCTAGTCATTCCTAAGTCCATTTGTCAAGTAGACTGCATTTGTGCCCTCTCTTAAAAAGATGCCTTACAGTGTATGAGAGCAGTTTTTGTAAATTAATATCATCATTAAAAATAAGCTGGCCTCCTTGTACACCTCCTTTAACTTGTTATTCGAGGCTGCTGTGCCCGTCTGCAGCCAGCAAGCAGTTTTGGCATGGCCCTGGGGCCCTGGGGAATATTAACTTACAAGCCTTTCCCTATTTTGCTTTTACATGTCTGAAACTATTTCAAAACTTGGTGGCTGAAATACAAGTTACTAAATACACTTGATGAGAATATAAGAAGTGCTTTTGGCCCTTTCTTCCCCCTTTGGTAAAAAGATGTTTGGAAAATGAATTATTATAAGACTTATGTCCTGGCTACTTCTGTGTTTTTACATCAACACATAATTCAAGATTATAAAAGGATGGTTAAACTCAGAGTGAAGTTGAGTCCATCTAGGGTTATATCATATATGCAATTTAATTGCCACCTAGGATTTTTAAAACCATTTTGTATTGGAGACAGTGGAATGAAATTGATCAAATTATACTGTTATATTGTGTGCATGTATGAATATATACAATGCACCAATAGTAACATTTTGTTTTATTAAATTTCAAGAATTCTAGATAAGTAAAGATATTGGGTGTGAGATCGGAAAGAGGGATTTTTTTGGTTTTTAGTTATTAGAGCCTCCAGCTCTAACATTGCAAAGGTGGTATCTGTGTTCCTGTCTCTCTACTGGTCTTTGTCCTCAGGAATCAGGTATTAGACTGAAGTGGGTGGGAGGGCTGATGCATGAAGCCTTCTGGGAGTTGTGAAATTTTTTTCCTTTCCATGCCTGCCTAAATGTAGCTAAGTGCAGACCAGTGTTTTCCTCTCTCTGTGTGTTCTAGGAGCATAGGGGCAGACACTGCCTGGGTACAGTCACAGGAGGTGGGGAAGTGTCAGTGGGTCTCCAGCTGCTGGAAAGGGTTTGGGCCCCTTCCGCAGATGTTTGCTGTTCCAGACACTTCATTAATGTTGGAAACAAAACCCTGGACTATTCTGACCACAGTTCTACTTTGTGATTGACAGCTGGGGTGTGCTTCCTTCCACAGAAGTTCTTTACAGTCTTGAGAATGCAGAGAGGGAGGGAAAAGAAGAAAATGGGAGCAAAGAGGGAATTGGGCTAGATGCCATTGCTAAAAACCCAAAATTATCAAGGAAAGAGAAGGAGACACTCATTTAAAGAGAAAGACAAATTTAGTATGACTAATTAAGATTTGATGTCCCTTCAAACACATTATACAATTTAGTTTTCCCAGTTGTCATGCATTCATTTATTCATGACACATTTACTGAGAACCAACCGTGCGCCAAGTGCTACGTGAGTATATTGGTGATACAAGAGGAATAGTGATGCATTGGGTTCTTGCTCCACGAGGGTTTCATTTTCCAGTTGATGAAATAGACATGCAAAAGTAAAGAAAATGTTAGAACAGAGGTAGGAACAGTGACCAACAGCTTTGGGGAGTGGAGAAAAGCTTTTACCAAGATGTTAACACTCCAGATGAGTCCCCAACTAGTTTGAGGGCAAAAGAGGGAGAAAATGGGATGCAGAAGGCATTCCAATGAAAGGAAACAAGCTTGTATAAAGACATGGATTATGAAAGACCAATCTTGTGAAGTAGGTATTATGATTACCATTTAAAAACAAAAAAATAAAAAACAAGAACAACCTGAGTCTCAGCTTATGTTATGAGGTAGAGAGGGGCTGGAGTTTCAGAGTCCAAGATCTAGAATCTCTTTTCTAGTGGCCCGGGCGGTGAGGGGCGGGGGGGGACTCTGTCCACCAACTCCCTCTGAAATTTCTTGCCTCTATAGTGGAAAATAGAAAAGATGGAAAATTCAAGGAGTTGGTTGGAATGTTTTACTTCTTTAGTGTGTGTGGCTGAGTGGAAACGGGAAGGAGTGACAAGGCCGAAGGATGTGGAAAGCTGAGGAGAGGCGGGTCTGAGAGTGGAGTCCGGTCCGAAGGCGATTTCCGCCTGGCAGGACCGCTGGTGTTGGGCGCTGGACCCTGTTCTTCAGCTGCTAAAGCCTTCCGCGTGGTAGCGCCGCCATCAAGGGTACCCACCGCAACTCCAGACCCGGTTTGGAGAGAGGGGAAAGGGAGAGGCAGAAAAGGGAACCAAGCAAGAAAGAAAATGAAACAAGAGTGGCCTATGGAAGAAAGAAGAGAAAGGAGAAAAGGGAAGGTGGAAATTCGATAGAGAGGAGGAGGCCAAAAGTGCGAGAAATAACTGGGGGAAAGGGGGACGGGGGGGGGGGGGGGGGCGGATGAGAGTTCATGGCAGTTCAAGAAATGGGAAGAGCAGGAGAGAAGAGGTTGAGGAAAAGGATGGCAGTGCAAATATAGGGCGCGGAAGACTGACCCAGAGCTCTCCCCCCGTGAGCATACTCAAGGGCCTGTGAAAGCCTAAACGCATAAAACTCAGCCAGCCCTTCGCTGAGCATCGAGTCGCGATGCGTTTGCTCAGGTGCTGGGCCCCGAGAGCACCAAGTCCGCTTCGCGGTCACGTCTGCGGGTAGGGTCGCCCCCAGGCCACGCGCTTTCTGACTCCTCCAAACATTTAGTTTATTCGCGGCTGCTTACAGCTGTACTCTTTTCTAGGGGCAAATCAAGCGCACCGTCTAGGATTGCCCTCTGAAAGAACGCTGCGCTCTTAAGATCCGGTCCTGGCTTATTGCGCAGTGGGTTCCAGCTCCACCTGCGCTCCCGCCAACACTACGGCGGTGGCACAGAATTGTCAAGTCGGGGCTGAGCAGGGAGCGATCCCTAGTCCTGAGCTCTGGGATCCGGAAGGCTGCAGGGTCCTGCCGCAAAAAAAGAGGGGGTGCGCATGGGCTCAGTGAGGCGATTCCCGGGCCCGGAGTTGGGAGTCGCGCCACGGCTGTGACACCTGGCGGCAATGCTCATGGGCCCTCAAGCCGCCTCTGCTTGAAGGAGAATAAGTAAAAACAATTTTAAATAGAGAGCAGGGGAGGCACTCAAAAATACTTGGGAGAATGAAGTTCCTCAAATACGTATTGAGGGCCATGGCTAATGCGAGAGTATGACTTGATTAATATCTATTTTCTCTAAGTGCCTTATTATCAGTCCTTCAGACACGTTCCGTTCCTTGAGTCTAACCACCCTCTCAGATATGCGCGTCCACTTGCTTCGGCGATTATGCGGGTTCCTGGGCAAGAAGCTCCGCAGAAAGCCAGCTCAGACTCGCGCTCATTTTTAGGTTACCAGCGGTGAGGAAATCTCATCCGTCGATCGTGGCTATAATTCTGTGTCCCTGTGGTGCCTTTTCTTTCCAGCCACGCGCATACCAATTCTGAGGTAAAACCGCGGAAACTATTGTGCACCCTGGGTTCGGTCAACAGCGGTGCGCCGGACTGGGTGCTGGAGCCGTCCCGGGAGGCGGAGGCTCGGCTGGGGTCCCTAACTCAAGGATTCTGATTGAAAACAAAAGTTTGTACAGATATTCATTGGGACAGACTCGGAGATTAGGAGCCCAGAAGGAAGAAATCAAACCTCCCAATAAGCAAGGATCTTTGAGGCTATCGGGATCCTATGGTGTCGCGAGGGACTCGGGAATGAAATCTGCGAAGACGGCAGGTTCCGACGCTGGAAGCCCGAACTGGGCTGATGTCTTGAAAACCTGCCAGTACACTGGAATTGTGCTGTGCTCTTCTTTTCCAGCAAGGAAAAACGTTTCATAAACAGAATTTAAACATAAAAAAGGAACAAGCGCTTTTATTATTTTTTTCCAGCTTATTAATGAGGTAACGGACTGAGCTATGGTCATTTATGGTTTGTGATCGTAGTGGAGCGGTCAAGTTTACAACCATGGCACAAACTCCCCGAGTTCCAACAGCACGAGTTCGTTGGGTCTTCCGGGCTACCAGAGGAGGGAGGAGAAACTGTGGACTTGAGGAAACGGTCCACGCGGGGAAGGAGAAAGGCACGGTGGTCTACGGCGGAAGCCTGTGCGGTGGCCTCGGTAATCCTGGTGAGGACTCTCAACAAGAGAACTGGATTTACCCACCCGCGGATTACAGGGATTGGGAGCCCGGCCTGCGGGTGCAGGATTGGCTCTGAGATGCGCGCAGGGTACGCGGCTTCGAAAAGCAACCGGCGGAGGTCTTGGCCTTGGGAGGGGTGGTGTGCACTGCTGGTATAATGCGAACACACGCGCGCGCGCGCACCCCCATACACACACCTGGAGCTCGTCCCAGGGTGGGGGGCGGGGAGAAGAGCCAAAGCTTAGTGTCTTAAAATAGAGAGCCAGGCAGAGAAGCTATAGACACCAAGAGGCGGGAGGAGGCGACGAGAGCGACTGGGCACTAGGCGCGCAGGTCAGCGCCCCGGTAGCACGGGCGGACACGGGAGGACAGGGGCGGGGGTGGGGGCCACCGCCCCTAGGCTCGCACTCCGCACCTGGCCCTGCAGGAAGTACGCGCTGATTGACAGCTGCGTTGTCCCAAAAAGGCTCGCCAAAGATGCTGATCTGCGGGTGGGTGTAGACGCGCAGCAGGCGCGCCAGTGCCCGCTCCCCTCTGCGCGCCTCCGGAGCCGCGCCGCCTCTCTGGCTGCGGAGGAGCGGGGCTGAGGCCCCCACCTGCGCGCCAGCCCCCGTGGTCCGAGACGGCCGGGCACTCGAAACCGCACTCTAGTCGGCGGGCCCTGGTCCCGGCTCACCATGCACTGCCACGCCGAACTGAGGCTGAGCTCGCCCGGCCAGCTCAAAGCAGCCAGGCGGCGCTACAAGACTTTCATGATCGACGAGATTCTCTCCAAGGAGACCTGCGACTACTTTGAAAAACTTTCCCTCTACTCCGTGTGCCCGTCGCTGGTGGTGCGACCCAAGCCCCTGCATTCCTGTACGGGTAAGACGCCCTTCTGGTGGGTAAGTGGGGCGCGGCAGCTCTAGCACCAGTGTGGGTCGCTTCTGCTTTCCGATGCGAGGGCGAGATGAGGAGGCTCAGGGATTTTTGTTTGTTTTTTTCCGCGCCCCTACAAGGAGACTAGATTCTCCAGCGGTGGGCTTCGCAAAGGCGTCTACAACTTGACCGGGAAGCGCCAGGCAAGGTGTTCATTGCACCATTGAAAATCAAGTAAAGGCAGCACGGCCCAAAGTGCGGGACGCTTCTGCAGAGCCAGGTCTTCCTGATCCGAGACCTCTTCCTCCTTCCCGGCTGCTCTGTGGTTTCGAGTTGGAAAGTTCAAACCCTTGACCTGATTGAGCGCCTAAATCATTGTTTCAGGAAGTGAGGTTGTGGGTTTCAGCTTGAGTTTGGTGGCCTTCTCACTTTGAGTTAGCTTGTCCTACTGTCTTCTTTGGGAATTTTAGGAGAAAGTCAGTGTCCTGAGGGTCATGAATTCACTGCTTTTCACTTAAAATGATAGCCCTCTGGGGAGAGTAGTTTTGGAGCATGTTGCATTTGTGGTACAAGCTTGAACTCTGTCCAAGTGACTAAAATCAATCATAATAACAATAGAAACATTCCTCAAATCTGCTTTCCTCTCTCCACGAGAGCTAAGAACAAAAGGAAAGAGAAAAAGAACTTAATAAATATATTGAAAAAGTTACAGGTTTGCGTAGAGAATAAATCTAAATATATTTTAAAATCTTTGAGTGTTTTATGAGAAGTTCCAACTTTTTAAAGTGCTTTGGCATTATGAGGATTTAGGCTATGGAAACGTGGGTGTTGGAAAAAAGTTGAAGCAATTTTTATCAAAGAAGTTATTGACTCTGCTTTCCATTAAAGGCAAACATTTCTTACTTCCAAACCAAAATAGCTTTTGAGGTTGTTTGTTGTATGGTTGGCATGAAATAAATTAATTTAATTGTGCTTGTATTTAAAAATCGAGGTGATGAGTCAGCAGCGGTTTTGAGAGAATATTTTGGAATATTCATGCTGAAATCTGTTAGTACACAATGCTTGGAATCCCACATTTTCTCTTAGTTTTATTGATAATCCCTATAAAACAATCAGTAGATCTATAATAAATACATAAAGTTCTTTTAAAATCAAGTTGTTCCTACATGTATTTGGTTGTAAAATGAATACTATATTCAGTTACACTTAAAGTACAATGTGTCTGCAAGGTAGGATGGGCCTGATATTCCACAATGAACCTTGTAATACTGAATTTTACAAACTAAGAAATATATGAAACAAGATACAAATAAGGGAATTTTAAGAACCAGATAGATATCCTTGATGTTGGTATTTTTACATTTGTGGGTTTGCTGTGTTGAGCCTTTGATGAATAGTTTGCATATATGTTGGTCAGAGAAGTAGGCTAAATGTTGTTTTCAGAACAACCATTTGCTACAATAGCTAAAATCCTTTTGAGGAAAAAGACAGGTTTCATTTCAATCACAAATCTCAATGCAACCAGTTCAATCATTGCATATTAGAGATGTTCCTAGGGCAAAACGTAACTTCTCCGAAGCACCAAGGCATTGCCTAGTACTGGCATAATTTTCAGTGACTTTGCATTAATTTGAAGACAACTTTTCCTGGCTTTAGGAGTCACAGAATTGGATCATAGAAGAAAACATACCAGTAAAAGAGTAATAAATAGGCTCAGAAAATAGTCATCCAGTCCATTGAAGCTGAGTAAGTTTTATGATTTATTGAGGCTTGCGTGGGGAATAAAACAGGAAAATATAATGATTCATAGGCAGTTCTGTGTTAAAAGTGAATTTACATATCACAAGCTAAGTTTTTGCTCAGTTTTGTGCTTCTGGACGTTCATTGATGGTTTGTGGCAGAAGGTGGATGTTGGCAATGATTTTCTTGCCCTGTTTTTCCAGTGCTTGCTTGCTTTAGGTTGATCCTTTCAAAACATGTCTTGATTTTCCTCTAGTTGAGACTTAAAATATAGAAACTAGGATTTGCTGGTGGAATTAAACTCATAAAAACTGGCTACAATAGTCCATGCTTTCAGATCATAAACTTTCAGTGGGTTTACAATTACAGTTAAAGCCTTACATGTATTAGATCATGGGAATCCCATTAGTGACTTCTCAGGGGTTTTGCAAATTCCATGCTTTCAAGCATTTTTATTGTTTTTAACAGTTAAATTTTGTATCAAAAATATTAGATTGAATGAATATAATATTTTGTAATTAACTACAAATAATGACAATAAGTTGCTGACGTCCTTAATCATACTATTTTTGCGGGGGAGTGGGTAGAGATAATACTTAGCACTTTGGGTAGAACTGATGCACAAAAAGTTCAAGTTAAAGACCTAAATTGGAATTAAAGTTATTGAACTTTTTTATTTGCTGACTTCAAGTAACTGCAACATAAATGAATTTTGAACTAAGATTTAAAATGTCCTCGAACTCAAAAAAGGTATCATTATATATAAGAACACATGGTTGGGATGGAAAGAAAGCTAATACATTTAGAAAACCTCCACATAATTAAGCAGTCCTTATTGTTTAGATTTAGTAATCCAAATGTCAATTTATGATACTGAATTTCCTCAGGTGAAAGAGCATGCATTCAAGTAAACAGGTAAATGGAAATATTTTTCATTAGGCAGATAATCACCTGACTGTAATTTATTGTTTAAAGGCCCTTATTATAAATGTAGTAATGTTAGTCCTAGAAAGCTATCTCTCAAATTCTTTTAAGTTTCCTGATACACCCCCTAAATTACTTTAATAGGGGTTGAGAAAGGGAATTCTTTCCTTCTAAGCCAAACTAAAGGGAAGTTTATTGTTAAATTTAAAATAAAATTTAAATAACTAAACCTGAAAAAAAGCCTCTATTTAAAAAAAGCATTTGTTATTGAGACCACGGGTGAGGGGAGGAATACGTTAAGAATTAATTTAGTGTATGACACGATGGTCTTATTTTTAAATCTGATGACAGTAATCCCCGTTTGGAATGGAAATATATTGCCATTTAGAAATCAGTAATCATCTCTCATGAACATTAGAATGGTGACAGTGATTGAAAGGGCTCCCAAATGAGGCGCAGTCTATGATAACATCAGTGCTATTTAACTTTAGGGTGGACTGTTGTGTTTTTCTGGTTGTGATTAATGTTTCTTGGTGGAAACTTCGGTTGAGTGAAGCTGCCTTCCTAGGATGGAGGAGTCTGCAGGTAGACTGTGCCTTGAAGTTTACCCTTTAGAAATAGGCAGAGTTTTGGCAATGTTTGAGCAATGTTTGGGGGAAATGGGTACACTTGCTTCACAAAAATAAGGATGTAACAGTTAACCCTAAGGGTTTTCATATGAAGATATGATAAGCAGACCTATGATGCTAATTAACTTAAAATTTATTGTACTTATTTATACTTAGAACCTACATTTGCACAAACATGTTTAAGCAGAGGTGAGTGTAGATATTTGGACTTTTTACAACCTGTGACTTTTAATCATTTCACGAAAATTTGTAGTCTAATTTCTTTCCCCTTCTCTGGCAGAATGGTTCTGTTGAATCTCTCTGCAACATTCAGCAGTCTGTCCTATGGACTGATTGGGAATGTTAGAGCTGGAAGAGGTCATAGAGGCCAATCTCCTCAAGCAGAAGATCATTTTTTCTCAAAGTGCCAGGGTCACATCAGTGCTTCAACATAGTCTTAGTCCACTTTTTTGCACCATCGTCCCTGTCAGCATTCTCAGAAATCAGTAAGACTTTTTCATCTTGGTTACACACCCGGGATAAACTCTTGAGTCACACCCAGGGGGACGGTCAACCAGCCAATTAAAAGGGGCATTTGGGGAAGGGTGATTATCTTAGGAAATGGTGTTGAGAACATTTTATCCTTTGGTGGGTCCACGAGAAACAAGTTCTTTAGGGTGTTGTCCTTGAGTGCATTTTTATCACAAAGATTGTGTGTCATCCCAGTGAAAAATTAAATGAGGTGCGGACATGCAAAACGACTTCGTTGGGAGTTAACGAACCAGCTACTGCTTCACTGAAGTCAGTTCCAGTGATTTCTCCAAATCTCAGCTCAGATTCTGGTCTTTTAATTGGGGACCCAAACCGGTAGAATCTTGGGAACTTGAGAGTTGGGCACTGGAATGTTAATGGAGACATGTAAACGGGGTCTGGGAAAATGATCTTTATCAACACACATTTGTATTTCTGCCAGAGGCAAATAGGCTTTTATTAGCAATTACTCAGAACTGCCTCTCCATTTCCCATTCTAAGGGTAAAGAAATCGAGGGACCCATAGGGATCAGAATATATTTGGAGCTGAGCGGTTATCTCATTACCTGTTAAGTTTTGTAACTCCTCTGTTAAACTGAGATGCCTAGGAACTCTTGGGAGTCAGTTTTAACTCGCAAACAGTTCATCAGCAGTGGCTCTGATTTTTCTCATAGCAAATGGAACAATGATCAGAAATTTTGTTTGCAAGTTGAAATGTCTCTCCAAATGTCTACCATCTTCAATATCATTTAATTCAACAATTGAATTAACACACACATATTTGCTTGGTGTATTATATTTGTATTGTCATTGAGTCCATTATTTTTCAGCTTTTTCTAGGTCTTTTAAATCGAGCAGTTGGGGTGTTCTTCAAACCCCATTGAACTACTTACTTGGCGGGCCACTGCAAGCACCCTTTTGCTTTTCTCTAGAGTATGATGGGCAGTTTGAAATTGGGATAGTGGAACATTATGACAATCTAACACTTTCGCTTTCTGCGTGGAGTTTTCTCTTTGAACTCTACTTACAGAGTGTTATCAGTAGCAAAGTTGTCAAATTAGCCTCATTAAATACAACTCAGATGAAACTGTGTATATATAAACTATTTTATGAGACTGATTCTTATGAATATGCCAGTTATACAGCTGGATGGAAGACGGAGTTTGTGATGCAAGTGTGGACAGTATCAGGTTGCTAGTTTTAGCTTACCCCTGAAATCAAAGTGAAAAGATTTTCAAAATTAACATATCCCAGACATCTATATGAGAAGCAATAGGACTGCATACGGTTGTTTAAACCTTAAGGAGAATTCAAAGGGGGAAAAAAGAAACGGGGGAAAAAGAGAGAGGGTTTCTTTGAAATTCTTGACGATGCTCAGATTCAGCCTTGTAGTACATTGACCCCAGAGTGGCTACACAGGCAAAATAAAGGTGGCTTCTGAAATTCTTCAGTCTAGCCACAGATAATAAATGACTAATGTGAATTCTTCAGAGACACATACTGAGGCCCCTTAAGGGGGATTCCTGGAGCCTGAGCACTGCCCAGCATTTAGCATTCACTGTGGAGGACTAAATAAATGTTAAACCAAAAGCATTTTGAGGTGTTATTTGCACTTTGTTTGGAGTCCAGGCAGGAGGAGGAACAGAGATGAAAAGTCATGTAGGTCAAATGGTCGCAGGCTCCCTTTTGTGTATTAGGCTTGTGACTTTTTATGGGTGTTGCTGAGCTCCCTTACCAAACTTGCCATTTGTTCTGCTCCAAAGTGAAATTAGTGGTTCCCAGAGCTAAACTCAGTGACCAACTCTTAGCTGGAATATAGTTAGAGGACTGCAAATATTAGGATGGAGTCATAGATTTAAGCCTTTTTTGCCTTGTCTTTGGGGAATACATTTTGACACTCCAGTCTTGTTGAGTGGGTGTTGCTAGTGTGATTCTACAGGTGGACTCACAGCTGAATTAGCCAGCCGTTTTTTCATATGAACTTGATAAAGCTCGCAGGTGCTCACAGAATGGTCATGAACCACTCAGATGCCAGGGCATGCTTCTCCTGGAAGCAGCACTCAGAGAAAAAGATGGATTGAGGAAATCTGTGTGAAAATTCTACATATGAAGTCCACCTGGCTGCTTCATTCAGTGTCTGTCTCTGTTTTAGCTGCCTGAGAACTTGTAATGGTGGTTTCCCCCTGTATAATACAGAGCAGAATTAGGATCAGCATTTGAATTTATGAATAACAAGGTTCAGATCAGGACCTTGTGCAAACATGGTGGCATTAATAAAATACTCTCCAGGAAAAGGTGTAGTGTTTGATTTTTTTTTTTTAAATAGAAAACCTTTGTAAACTGTCAGGATTTAATTTATTTTTATTGTAGTTTAATAACAGAAAAAAAGTCTTGTTAAAATAAAATGCTCTAAATAAAAACACAGTTAATTTTCCATTACAGTGTCTAATTACTCACCACCGTCAGGGCATTTTTATGTGGCAATTTAGCTTCTTGAAAGTGGAAACTTGGCATGCATGTCAGGACGAAAGCTGTGCACCTAGATAGATTCACAAGATGGTCTAATTATATTTGGGCTAGAGTCGAGTCTTGCATATGACTGCTCTGAAGAAGAGAGGAGGAGAGAGTCTTTATCCAAAGTGACTAAAGAAAGTCTCTGGTTTCTGTAGTGTCAGTTGAAATTGAACACGGAGCAAGATAATTCTGAACTTTAGATGATGTACAAGTACATCTGAAAGGGGCCTCTGCCAGTCGCCAGTGGAAGCTGACGTCAGGACTACTCGATCAGCCTGGAGCACAGCTACGTATGCTTCCTGACTGCACTGGCCTCTGTCACCAAGAAGAGCACAGCCTTGCTCCAAAGAAAGGTCAGGATGTTGCTGAAAGAGGCCAGTCTAGAAGGCTCTCCACAGTAAACCAAATATGTTGTGAGTCCAAGCAGATGCTAATTAGATTCTTTTTTAAAATCTCATCTTTCTAACCTAATGTGTCACAGGAACGTGTTTTTCTCGATAAGGGGGAGTGATCAGTATTTTCAGAGTGTGCTTCCTTGGTGATATCACTGTACTTTTGATCGTTATTTTAAAAGTCCCCAACTTAGGTCTTCGATAATTGATACATCATCCTCTTTTGTTATTCAGGAATCAGTTGTGACATGTGGTGAATGGAGAGTTCTTGGACCTGGTCACATTTTATTAAGGCCTGGCTATATTTTCTGGGATGGTCCCTACCAGCCTCCACTTCCACCTTCCACTTTTTGGGAGTTCCTGTTACTCTGTGACTTCACCAATGCCTAGATTCAGGATAAGCGTCATTTTGTAAACAAGGTCACAATCACTTGTGATTTGAAAGAAGCATAGCTTTGATGCTTAAACAATACATTGGGTTGTCAACTTTGGGCATTTCCCTCCTGGAAACTTATAAACAGCAGAATACTGATAGTATGTCTTCTTATCTACGGGAAATATCTTGGGCAAGGAGAGTTCAGAGACTCCTCTTTGCAAGTCCTACAGTATGTGCAAAGGGAGTCACAAACATGGGAGAAATGCCAGAAATACTTTATATCTCAAACCTTCTTTTTCATATGTATAAAAATAAGTGATACTGTTTTTTATTAATGCATGTTAATTATACAGAATACTGGTTTTCATTGTGGCATATTCATACATGCATATGCCATATTTTGATCATTTCTACCTCCTTGTTACTCACCCTTACCCTCCCCTCTCTACTCCCCAAGATCTCCTTCCTCTTCATTTCATTAGACTATTTTTTTGATTGCCTAACATTAATAGGCACTGGATTAAGTGTTTTTTGATCAGCTTCAGAATATCCTTAAGAGATAAATATTATCTCCACTTTACTGATGGAAAAACTAAGAAGTTGAATAACTTTACCAAAGGTATAGAGAATACCTATAAAGGTATACCAGAATATATAGAGATTTCTATAAGGGGATCAAAAAGCAAGAAGCAAGAAACAAGAAAGCAAGTAGAAAGATGGGCAAAGGCTGCAATTAGGCAGTTCACAGAAATGAAGGTCAGCCTCACTGTGGTCAGTAAAACCTAAAGTAAAATGAGAAATCATTTCACACACATCAGGCAAAAATTAAAGAATTCAGTATTCTGAATTATCATAATGATGTGGAGTAGCAGACATTCTCAAATATTGGTGGTGGGAGTGTTATGGTATCATTTCTTTGAAGAGAAGTTTGGCAACATTTAATAAAGTTGCAGAAGCACATACCTTATAACTCTGCACTTCCACTTTTGTGACTGTGCTATTGTAGGTGTGCAAAAGGATACATGCATAGAATGCTAATTTCTGTGTTCTTTAGGTTAAAACAAGGTAGCTGCTGTTTCAGGGGATAAAATAACTTGTGATATATATATATATATATATATATCTCACATGCAATATATATATATGCAATAAGTCTCTATGCAGTGATTAAAAGAGGCAAACCAGATCTACTTGTGTTAATGTGGATAAATTTTAGATATGCAAACGCTGGGAAAAATAAGTTGTAAGTTGATACATATAGTCTAATGCCATTTATATAATAGTTGAAAATATGCAAACTAATTGCATATTGGTTAGGGAGGCAGGGGCATAGGATTTGGGAGTGTTACCCACAGGCTTTTATTTTCCTATAATTACTTAATAAGAAATAAAAGACCTAATGCAAGTATGGCTAAGCATTAAGATATAATAAAACTTGATCGTGGATACACAGATGTTCACGATACTATTATTTGTGCTTTACTGTCTATTCAAAACTTTTCATAGCATATACATTGAAAAGTGAAAGGCTGAGAGATCACACAGACCCATGAAACCCTTAATCTTGTGGAATTTTTGATGGCTTTCTTAAATAGCCTTTTTGGCCTGAAACAGAAGTTTTTAAATACAAAGCTTATTGTACATATATTCCCAGACCCTTCTGTGAATGCTTTTAAATTAGACACATGTACAGCTTACAGTAGAAAAACCTTTGGGCTTCTGTAATTGGCTTTTGGATCTTAACTAGCCTTCTTTGGCTGGTTTTGGATACTATTTATCACTAAGGTAACTGCCATTCCCTGCATAATGCTGGTGTCTGAGTGGGGTACTTGCTCTTGAAAGAAGTATTGGTGAAGTGCTGCACCCTTGTATGTTAATAATCATGCAAAAGAGAATTGTTAGGATTTTTCTTTTTTAATGATGTTTAAAGTCATAATATACTACCTTTCATTGCATCTTGCTTTCATAGGTGTTTGCTGATATGGTGATATTTTACCCTAGTTGTTAGATCAGTGGTCCATTGGTACTGACAATTTAATTTACAAAAATTGTCTAAAGATGGTTGTGATTAAATATCAAATAATCTAATATTAAATGTAGCTTCTTCATAAGGAAGAAGAATGTTGACATTGATATGTAATCTATCCAAGTTCTCTTTATATTCTGTAACTATGATTTGATTTAAAAACTTTGTTCGATGTGTGGTGTCAGGGATTGTTGGAAGGGATGAGCAGTTACCATGGTGATCCACAAAGGGATGTCTGTTACCAGTAATAAATGGTCATCTTGTTGTTTGGAGAGCTAATCTAGACCACATTATTCCATAATGACAACTGTAGTGGCAGATGCTTTATTCAGCCTATCTTAACAGGCTAGACATTTTTATTTTCTCTGCAAAATAATCCCAATTTAGAAATGTTGCTTTTAGAGACTTTGCCCCTTGGGGAACTTGTCCTTCTGTGTCTTCCCGGAGGCAAAGTCCTTTTTAGTGTAGAGGAAGCAGTTGTTACAACTGAGTTTGCTAAACCATTTCTCCTCCCTAGACTACTCCTGTCTGCCCAAATAAATATGTAAGCAAATAAATAAATAAATAATGGCACTCCACACCCTCATCTTACCCAGACCTGAAGCCCATGTCTCTGTGCTTTCTTTGGTGCTTGACTGTGCAGTCATGTTCATCAGGAATGAATGACCACGTCTAGAATATGTGGCCAACTGGAAAGATAATGTATCCATCAGCCTTGTTGCCAGTATATAGTCTATTGTTGGTTGTGGGAGAAGGTCTTTCTGCATTCTACCTTGTCCATATAGTTGTCCAAGGTGACTGGGGTCAGTCAAATGGACTGAAACTTTCGCTTATGGCTCCATCAACATTCTGAATTTCTCCTGTGAAACCTTATTTCTTATAAAATGGACTAACCAGGTTAGGTACTTGAACAGAGGAAATATTATAAAGAAATACCATCATTCCCCCTTATCCAGTTTCACTTTCTGTGGTTTCAGTTACCCAAGGTCAACCAAGATCTGAAAATATTAAAATATTTTAATATGGAATATGGAATATGGAAAATATTAAAATATTTTAATATGGAATATGGAAGATTCCAGAAATAAGCAATTCGTAAGTTTTAAATTACACACCATTCTGGGCAATGTGATGAAATCTCATGGTGTCCTGCTCCATTTAGCTCAGGACATGAATCATCCTTCTTTGCAGCATATCTACATTGTATGTACTACTCATCTGACATTGTCAGGCCTCAGCAAGCCAGGATCACCCAAAGCAGAAGACAGACAATAGTAGGCCTAGTGCTACATCTCAATACCTTTATCACCTTATTTCATCTCATCATTTAGGCACTGTATCATATCATCACAAGGAAAAGAAAGGTGAATTCAGTACAAAAAGATATTTTGAATGTAAGAGAGAAACCACATGCACATAACTTTTGATATAGTATGTTGTTATAATTGGTTTTATTTTATCATTAGTTATTATTGTTAATCACTTGCTCTGCCTAATTTACAAAGTTTTATTTATTTATTTACTTGTAGCACTAGGGATTGAATCCAAGGCCTCACACATGCTAGGCAAGTGTTCTACCTTTGAGCTACATTCCAAACCCATAAATTAAACTTTTGGTTGGTATGTATGTTGGGGGAAAAAGAGTTATCTGTAGGATTTGGTACTATATGAAGTTTTAGGCATCTACTGAGAATCTTGGAACACTTTCCCCATGCATGAGAGGGACTACTGTATTGTAAAGAGCTGTAGTACAGCCATATATATGTAAGAAAAAACTTTCTCCTGCAAACTATGAAAGTATGAAAGTTGCTCACTGGCAGTACATCTGATAGATTCATTTTTAATCTTTTCTTTTGAACTACTTAGGGAAAGACCAGTGGAGATTTAGGATACTTAGGGTAGATTTTAAGCAAGTTTCACTAAGGGAGAGAGAGGAAGGCATTTTAATATGGTTCCAATCTAAGTCCCTTCTTTTGAATGACTAAAAAAAATTTGCTGAAATATTTGCCCTGTTATCCCAGAGGAGATTTTAGGAGAGTGTTGTTAATTTTGTTATCCTTGGATATCATGGTAACTCATTAATGCTCTTAGCACATTAGACAGCTGTGTATATTGGAAGCATGTTTTCAATAGTCAGTTTGGAGCATAGCATAAAGGAACGTCCTATCAGGGCACTAGCTCTTTGTTTATCCACTGGAAGGTTAGGCCTTTGGTGTTTAGATCAATTAGCTGCTTAAACAGAACATGGTTTCACTATTTAGGACCCTGCAAAATAAAAATAATAATAATAGTAGTAAATGATAACCAAGTGCCAGGCACTCCAGTAAGTACTTGTATGCATAAGTGCATTTGAACTAAAAGGAGATCCTATACAAAATAGTCATTATTACCACTGCCTTTTAGGTGAGAGAAGTGAAACTCAGAGAAATCAAGAAATGTCAACAAGGTCACCCGAGTAAGTGGCAGAGTTGAGGTTAGAACTGATGTCTCTTTCAATGTAAAGTTCCATACGGTCTGTTATACAAAAGGATATAAATTGGAACATAAATCTGTCCCTTTATATTGACATATGGATGTGTGTGTATAAAATATGTGTGTATGTATCTATAGCAAGTTCCAACTTATAGGTCATAGATATAGTTGTTTGATGTATGCCAGTCATCTGTCATTTTCTGTGATGATTTGGGTTTCTGAAAGATTCCAGAAAATTTTGAAGAGACAGCAGGGTTTTTTGAGAAAATGAGATAGCTGGTAGTTGGGAGATGGTAGACCTATTGCCATCTGGTTGTGTGACTATCATCTCATTTCCTTTGGATGCCAACGTCCTCTTCTGGGTGACATTTGCTAAGGCCTTCTTGGTCCCTGTTCTTCTGTGAGCTGTGAATCATTGAATAAAGCTTTGTTTTTTAAGGGAGTCAAGGGCGGGATTCTCATTCCTTTGTTATTATGACCAGGAGAGAAAATGCTTAACAACTAAAAGCCAACCAAATGCCTTGGAATATTTGTCATGGAATACTCATTATTAAGTTTAGTGGAAAAAAAAAAGTCTGGCCATTATTTGTTTGTCATGACTTAAATATAAGAGTACGACTAATTTTTTTACATTACATCTGGTCAGGCTGGGGTGAGTTCTGGGAATCTATTTTTTTTAATTTTTGATTGACATTTATATGAATTTATGAGGTGCAGTGTGGTAATCCAATACATTACACAGTGTCTAATGATCAGATCATGTAAGTAGCTCTTCTTTGTATGCATTACCCTTTCTGTTTTGAGCCTTTGAACTCCCCTCTTCTAAATCTTTATAAAATATATAATAGGTTGTTGTAAACTGTAGCCATTCACTATGCTGTAGAATGCCGGAACTTACTTCTTCTATCTAACCATATTTTGGTTCCTATCATCCAACTTCCCCATTTCCCTCTTCCCCTTCTTAACATCTTAGAAATCAACTTTTTTAGTTGCCACATGGAAGTGAGAACATGTGGTATTTTTCTTTCCACATTTGACTTATTTCACTTAGCATGATATCCCCCAGTTCTATATATTTTATTGCAAATGACACGATTTATTTCTTTCTTTTTTAATACTGGGAATCTCTATTTTTAAAAAGCTTCCCGTGTGATTACAAATTACAATGTCAAATTTGGGAACCACTATAGAGGACATAATAGCTTAATGATGAGGTTAATGTAATTTGCACCCCTTGACTCAAATACATGGAACCAGTTAGTGGAAGGATCCTGGTATACAGGTTTTGCATCAGACAGTTCTGGGTTTGTCTGTTTTTTATTGTCTTTGTGACCTTAGTTAAGTCGCTTAACCTCTCTGACACTCAATTTCCTCATCTGTAAAATGAAGATAATAATAACTACATAATAGGGCTAGTTGTGTAAGTTAAAGGAGATAATGTATACAAAGCTCTTAGCAGAGTTCCTGGCAACAAAGTGCTCAGTAATTGATAGCTTCTATTAAAAATAATTATAATAATAACATCATCTTGGTTGACTGAATCACAGCCCTTTAGGGAAAGATTACTACTATTGGTGAATTAAACTCAAGCAAAATTAAAAATCTTTTAAAAAAAAAAAAAACCCCACTTACTCTAGGGCATTCTTCTGGGCTATGTCATTGCACTAGCTGCCTTTTAAGGCAGCCTGGGTGGTCTGTGATGTGTTTGAGTTCAAATATCTCTGAATAGCCATGCTTCATTCCTCCCACCTTTCTGTTTTACAATGTGAATTCTCAATTTTGTAAATTCATAACTGAGTGGCACAAACAGGTCAACATTATGGCATCACAAAACGTGCTTTGTTGCTTTATTTATTTATTATTTTTTTATAAGAGTTGCTCAGGATTAATTGCCCTTGGGAAATGTTGCATCATGAGACTGTAATGATCTCAAGAGCTGTCTTAGAAAAGTGGTCGAACTTCTCAACAAGAAGTCTGATTTCCAATTTGAAGAGTAGAGTTAAAGATAGTCTTTTATTTCAGAGAAGAATAAGGATATTCATATTCTCTTATCTTAGAGCTCTGGTGGGGGGGGAGAGAGAGAGAGAGAGAGAGAAAGAGAAATAACTCTGTTGAGACTTCCTTTTCTAATTAGATGATAAAAGTAGATGTTTAAGGATGAATTGCTTTCCTGGTATGTTGTTGGGTCTGTGATCAGAGTGTGTTCCAGATGAAGTCCCTATTTTGCAGTTTTTGAACAGCTGTTGGGGCTAGTGTGTGGTGCCATTCTAAGTGGTAATGATGAGTGACAGTTATGTTAAAGGGCTGCCTGAATAGGGGTTCTGCAAGGATACTTCTGGAATTGTGTGTCTGAGTTGATCACTAGTATCTTATAAAGTCTGGTGTCTGCTGATGAAAAACTTGAATTGGTGAATCCCCTCCACAGGGTGAGAAAAAGTCTCTTGAGTAGTTCTTACCTTTTGTGGTGTAAAGGGAATCCTGGTGAACAGGGTGATATTATTATAAATGGTCCAACCTTTTATCATAGTGATTTCTACAAGTCATCTCCAGTGACCTCATCCAGGTTCAGGGATGGGTAGGGGCAGGTGGAAGGAAGCAGGTGGGATAAAACACATGGGTGCATAATGGCTATGGTAGAGTGGCATTCATCTGTGAAGAGTAAAACTGACTGACTAGGTTAAGGTTCTCAGACCCATAGAGTCAGAATTTTTTGACTTGATGAAATTGTACTCAGTTGAAGTTACAGGTCTTTAGTCGTTGTTTTTGTTTTGTTGTTGTTGTTGTTTTTGAGAGTGTTCTGTTAAATCTATTGATTCAGAAAAACAAAGTGCATGGGTTTGTATTCCCCTAGGAGAAGAGTAGGCAGGAATGGGGTGGGGTGGGGTAGAGAAGGAATGTTGGCCAGTGGGGAATGAGAGTCAGGAATAAGGAAACAAGTTAGTCTACAGAAGTGTGGATCCTTAGATGCTTGCTCAGCACTTGTTTTCCCCAGGAGAAAAACAAATTGAAAAATGAGAATGGCTGGGTGTGGTGACATACATATGTGATCCCAGTGACTTGGGAGACTGAGACAAGAGGATTGCAAGCTGGCAAGCCTGGACAATTCAGCAAGACCCTGTCTCAAAAGAAAAAATAAAAAGGGCTTGGGATATAGGTCAAGGATACAACACCCTTGAGTTCAACTCCCAGTACTGCAAAAAAAAAAAAAAAAAAAAGAAGAGAAATCAAAACACAGAAAAGAAAAAGAATTTGCATTTGGAAATGGCCCCAGGAGTACGTGCTGCTTTTCAGAGGCGTTCCTTATAACCAACAGTGGTCAATGACTTCTGATTGGGCAACATCCTGCAGAGCCACACACATAGCCTCATTAGCATATATATTAATGATGTATTAAAGAGTATCATCATCCTGGGTCACAAAAGATCATTATGATTGTGTTACAATACAATCATGGTATTCATAGAGTCCACACAGGAAATTGTGTGTACTTAATGTGGAGAGGTAGTGTACAAGCAGATTTCAGAGAGGAAATCCTGTCAAAAATCCTATCTTCCTGGGTTGGGGGTACAACTTGGTGGTAGAGTGCTTGCATCCATAGGGCCCTGAGTTTGATTCCCAACACCTTGAACACAATTAAACAACAAAACTAAAACCAAGCCAAACAAAAACCCTCTCTTCTTGGGTCCTTTCTTGACTTGTTCTGGGATGTTTCAGTGCCTCAGTTTCTGCTATTGATAACACAAGGCCCACTTCTCCAGTTGTTGGGGAGGAATGGATGGTTAAGGAGTATAAATTTATTGCTTCGAAAAGATAAAAATATTGTGAACATGCAGAGACTTAGTGGGAGGGCAACTGAATGGTCTTTGGGAATTGTGTTAATTACTGTGTTTGTTCACAACTGGACAGAGGCTAGCTAAATATGGCCTGAGATTTTTCTACTGCTGCAAGCTAAGCATTGTTTCTACATTTTAAAATAGTTACAAAGAGATTCAAAGAATGTTTTGTGACCTGTGAAAATTATATGAAATTTAAATTCACTGGTGTCCATACATAAAATTTAATTGAAACACAGCCTTGTGCACTGGTTTATGTATTGCCATAAAGATATTATGATATGGCATTCTTGCTATAATGGCAAAGGTTACTGGTTATGACAGTGACAGAATGACCTGTAAAGGCTAAAATATTTACTCTCTGGCCTTAGCAGGAAAAATTTTTCCAACCCTTGAACTAGACTCTTGGAAGCAAGGCTCCTCAGTTGTGAAATAACACAACATATGATGTCATTTGAGGCCGCAAAAATACCTCCTTTGATCCATCACAGACCAGGGTTCTGCTGTCATCCTGTGATGTGTGAAAGGCCAAAAGTGGGAGTTTAGTGGGGAATTTTGCAAGGACTCTCTTAAATTGAGATCAGACTTTTGGCTCTCAAGATAAATTTCCAGGCCTTTCTAGAAATAACTTTAAATTCTTTTTGCACTCAGGGGCGGAGTGTCAAAAATATTTACAGTAAGGTGATTGTGATTCAGCCACAATAAAGTGGTTAGAATGCAATGAAGTGGTTGGGGACTTTCTCCTTGCTATTGCAGCCCACACTGGTTTTCGAAGAGGGAATCAGTGGATGACAGTTAAAGACGTTGGGAGTATTAACATTACTAACATTTTATATTTTTTCATTTTGAGGTTTGGGTGACAGTATGCTTTTTAATTGACTTTAAGTTGTCACCCATCCCAAGAAAAAAGAGTAATACAAATGAAAGTTACACAATCACACCACCACAGTCCTGCCCAGAAAGAGTTTGCATAGCTGGATAAAGGACTTCATTGAGATCATCTATTCTACTGTGGAAATGCCATCTTTCTGTGCCCACAGATTTTCAACTTATCCAGGGTTAGGAGCTACCAGATTTGAGGATGGAGGAAGCATGATTCTCCTGTTGCCTCAGTTGCCTTCTTGTTTACATTCAGGCATTGAGCCAGAATGAGGCTCACCAGGGAGTGGGGATGCAAGGTTAATCTGATTTGGCTTAACCTCCTATGCATGTTGGGTTTACCCAGCCAATAGGCAGAGAAACCCTAAGGTTTTGCCCTCACCACTAGAATGGAGTTGGAGAGGGGTGTGCACAAGTGGGAATTCAATCAGTTGCAGAGGAAGAAAGCATTGATGTTGGTGGGTAAAATTCTACTTCAAAATTTGTAAAGAACTTAAAAAACTTTTCACCCAAAATACAAAGAACCCAATCAATAAATGGGCTAAGAAACTGGGCAGACACTTCACAGATGATAATATACAGGTGATCAACAAATATAAGAAAAAGTGCTCATCATCTCTAGTAATTAGAGAAATGCACATTAAAACCACCCTAAGATTTCATCTAACTCCAATTACAATGGCTACTATCAGGAACACAAGCAATAATAAGTGTTGGTATGGATGTGGGGAAAAAGGCACATTCATACATTGCTGTTGGAATTGCAAATTGGTGCAGCCACTCTGGAAAGCAGTATGGAGATTCCTCAAAAAACTTGGAATGGATCCACCATTTGACCCAGCTATCCCTCTCCTCAGTTTATATCCAAAGGACTTAAAATCAGCAAAGTATGGTGATGCAGCCACATCAATGTTCATAGCTGCTCTACTCACAATAGCTAGATTGTGGAACCAACCTAGACGCCCTTCAATTGATGAATGGATAAAGAAACTGGGGTATATATACACAATGGAATACTAAGCCATTAAGAAGAATAAAATTATGGCATTTGCTGGTAAATGGGTGGAATTGAAGAATATCATGCTAAGTGAAATAAGCCAAGTCGAAAAAACCAAAGGCCGAATGTTTTCTCTGATACATGGATGATGATACATAACGGGGGGTGGTGGCAGGGTGGCAAAGAGAAGAATAGAGGAAGTATGGATGGTGTAGAGGAAAATGGGACAGGAGGGAGTGGGAGAAGGAAAGATAGTAGACTGAGATAGTAGACTCAGACAGTATTACCCTATGTATATGTAAGATCGTATGAATTGTGTGAGTCTACATTGTGGAAAAAAATAAGATATATTGCCTGCTGTATAATTATATCAAAATGGGTTCTACTGTCATGTATAATTAAAAGGAAACAATAAATAAAAAAATTTAAAAAATAAAGAAAGGAGAAGCATAAGGGGTACATGGTAGTACAGATTTTCTTACTCTAAGGTGAAGTTTGCAAAAACAATTATCATTAACAATAACCCACACATATCACAGCAAACACTTATATAATACTTACTCTGTATAAGGCCTTATTCTGAATGCTTTATGTGACTTAGCTTATTTAATTTCTAGGACAGTCATGGGGAGATATGATAAAGAAGGAAACAGATGCAGAGGGTAGGGTTGACAGGTCCTTGGGAGGGATAATAGGAAGAGGAGACGGAGCTAACTTTCTGAGTTGTATACAGATAACAACACTGAGGTTAATTTCTAATTTCTGCAGTACTAATATAGAAAAAAACCTACTGAAATATATGGGTAGAGGGGCAGAAGAAAAAATCTAAACCTTGTTACACATAGGGAACTTTATAGTCTAATCTGGATCTTGTTCTCCTGAAGAATTTATTTTAAAAAGGATTGTGCTGGGTAAAGAGTAGATCCTCAGCAATATTTTTAAAAAATGATTCTGATTTTCTTTAATTTTTACTGATTTGGTTTTTTCTTATCTAGTTTTTTATTTCTAGGGGATATCAAACTGTTCCTAGAATGATCAGGACACCTTTGTTTTTTCTGGAGCTATAAAAGTCTCTTAGCTGAAGTCTGAGGGACTTTATTGGTGTCCAGATTTGTAAAATGAGTTCATGACAGAGACACAGTTCAAGGTCTTATCCATTATACTTCACTCCTTAGGCACTGTTACAGGATGGATATGATTAGGTAAATTTTATCATGTTGTTAATATGTTTTAAAATTAAACATTGAGACTGAGGGTGTGGCTCAGTGGTAGAGGGCATGCTTACCATGTACAATGCCTTTGGATTCAATCCACGCACCCAAAAAAATGTTTTTTAATATAGATTAGGTAAAAGTATTAGCAAAATACAAGTAATCTACAAAAAGTAGCTATACAATGAACACTTAGGCACCCATTGACTACTTTAGGAGAGAGAACATTTCTTCTGATGTTGCTCAAGTGCCCCTGCCGTTTGCTGTCCCAGTTAGAGGTCGAAGTGTCTCAGTTCTGTGTTCAGACTGCTTTTGTCTGTAGTTCCGTCACGTTTGTATCCCTAGATCACATCTGTTTCGTTTTGAATTTATCAGTGTAATCATACTGTATGTGCTCTGTGTGACTTTCTTTGTCACACAGCATTGCACTACCAAGATTCCTGTTTGCTTCCTGAGTGGCTGCAGCTTACTTATTTTCATTGCTGCACAGAGTACAGTGTATAAATATACCCCCTCTACTCACTCATGCTGGGTGGACTTTGAAATTGTTCAGTTTTTACTGTTACAGATATTGCTGCTTTGAACATTCTTGCTAAATTTTTTTCAGTCAACCGTTTGAAAGACTCATTTGAATAAACTAGCTTTTCCTACAATTTAGTCAAAATTATAATATATATTCTTTGCACAAATAGACGTAGTTTTTACTTTGGGACATAAGTTTAATTTTAATTGCTTTTTTTGTTGATTTTACAAAATTGAACAGTGATTTGTTTATTTTATTTTTGAAAGTCATTCTAGACATTTATGGTCAAAGTCATTGGAAAATAAGTCTTTACAATTTAACAGTGAAGGTTTAAAAAATATTTTAGCAAAATGTATGCATTTAGATATATTAAATAATTTTATTTAGAATGCAAACTACTTTCTTCTTTAAACTAGATAAGCTTTCTCATGTGAAGCAACAAACAAAAAATATTGCATTGTGTGGATAAGAGTATCTCTGCCCCACTCATGTTTATTTATGGACTGGAGAACAAAATTTTATTTTACTTTATTTTCTGTTTAAAAATTGTAAACCCATTCAATTCTGAAATAATCTATGGAGTTATGCAAAGGCATAGAGATTTAAGGTGGGCAAGAATTTATTGTCCTTTCAAACTTTTTTTTTCAATGGAGAAGAAAACCAAAACCCAGAGTAATAAAATCACTTAACAAAGATCACATGAAGCCCTGCTATATACCCTTTAAATATAACTTCTTTAAAATAGTTATATGAATATTTCATTTTTATGTTCGAAAGCCAAAGCTTCATCATATTTTTTTGCTTCAATGCATCATAATTTAAATTATTTGTCATTTGAAAAACAAAATCATTAATACAATCTATAATGACAATTTGAGGTTCAATTTTTAGAAAATAGCTCTTCACCAAGTTGACTGTGCTGAGCCTAGAGAGATCTTGCTCCATCTGGTAGCCTGGGTTCTGGCATTGACAATATTTCCATTGTCTTACTACTTGCCTACCGCCAGGGGTGTTCAAGACAAGCACCAAGCTTGAAGAATTCTGCTGTTGTAATAACAAATAACGGCACAGGCATCTCCACAGCTTGTCCACACACTGTCCTGGGGCTTTCCTTCTTGAGGAAATGGCAGGTTTGCAAGAGAGGCCTTAATGAGGTCATTTGGATCAGACTGGTTTAATGGTCAGAGAGGTCCGAGCATTTGGGGCTGGGTATGAGGCTTTTTGTGTTCTTGGAATCTCCCCTGACCCTCCCTGTCACACCCCTCTAGGGCCACATCCAGCTCTCTCTTGTGCCCCCATCCTGAAATAGCTATGGTTCAGCATGGAAGAAATTCGCTCCTCTAATCCCTTGGGAGCTGGTGAGCTCTGCATTTGCCGGGGTTGGTTTTGACTTTCTCCTCTCCTTAAGGAATAATCTTTGAATGTTTAAAATGTGTTTTAAGAACTTAATAGGAACGTAACCTGATTTGGAGTCGGATGACGAGGATTCAACTTCCAGCCTGCCACACACTTGGTGACCTGGGGAATTGGCTCAAAAACTTTGACAAGCTGCTTTTTCCTTCTCAGCTGTGAAATAGGTGTAAAATCACCTCTGCTCCTGGGTTTGCTGTAGGCATTGAATGAGCCAAAACTTCTGAATCTCCTATGGACAAAAGATTTCGTCTATGAAATACATTTAAAAAAATCATAAAATTCTTTGTTTCTGCATCAGAAAGCCAGAAAATACAATGTGCACGAATCTAGAAGTAATAGTGATTGCCAGAATCGTACACCAGCATCCTCTTTCCCCATGCTTCAGCAGCACCAGCTTATTTAACACACTATCTTGACATTTTTTTTTTTAGATTGTCTCTCCTATGGGGCTCTCAGATTCCTCCAGGCGGGGATTATGCTTCCCTCAATCCCTATCCCTGGTATCTAGCATGTATCTTGGCACTTAGTAGGTGCTAAAAACAACGTGATTTTGAACCTTACTAAATTGTTGAGAATTGTCTCTGCCTAGTGTTCCTTTATAATACTTTTCTTACTGTAGGCACTTCGTTTTGCTGTTGCTCAATATCCCCCTACTTCCTGTGTGTAATCGAACCTTTTCTCCTGACTGGGGATCCTTGCCCCACTGTGGTTTTCAGATGTTGCTGCTCCACCCAAGCCCCCCCATTTTTTTTTTTTAAATCTAAGAATTTCCTAATATGCAGCTGGTCACACTTAGCTAATAATCCGTATTATCTGAAATAATCTGCTCCAGTTTGAAAATTCTTAAAATTTAGGGCCTTATTTATAGATCATAAAGTGTTTGCTGGTGGTGTTTAAAAAAAAAATCTCTAAGTTCCTTTTGATTGTGCTTCATCATGAGGGATAATGGTTCATTTCAAGTTAATCTGCAAGACTGAAGTGTAACCTATTGGGGGGGAGGGGTTAAATGGCAGCTGTTAAACAGTGCATAGCAACTCTTCACAACAGCTTGAACATGAAAAAGGAACTGGAGTAATAGAATATGCTGGAATTTGATGAGGACACTAAGAGCTATGGGACATAGGATTTGAACTTGCAGTTGTAGACAATGACTATGTCTTCTAAGACTGGAACCCTTGAACCTTGCCCCACGATGCCCCAGAAGAAAGACTGGTGGAATTACCAGCATGAGTCCATCCAGCTCATAGAGCTTTACACCCTGTTGTGGCACATCAGCCATTTCTTTCTTCTCAAGTTAAACTTTCATAGAGACTGAGTAGTTCTTACCACTTGGTGTCCCAGAAGACTGATGATAAGAAGAACTGTAAAACTTTAAAAATATATTTTTTTTTTTTTTTTTGGTGATGCTGGGGTTTGAACCCAGGGCCTTGTGCATGTAAGGCAAGCACTCTACTGAGCTATATCCCCAGTCCCTTAAATACTTTTAGAGTTGAAAATGATAAGAAACAAAAAATTAGACACCAAATATGTACAACTGGTATGAAACATCTTTTTTTTTTTTTTTTTTGAACAGAGAGTGAACTCAGGGACACTCGGCCACTGAGCCACATCCACATGACTATTCTGTATTTTATTTAGAGACAGGGTCTCACTGAGTTGCTTAGGGCCTCGCTAAGTTGCTGAGGCTGGCTTTGAACTCGCAATCCTCCTGACTCAGTCTCCCAAGTCTCTTGGCTTACAGGCGTGCACCACCACACCTGGCTTTTTTTTTTTTTTTTTGGAAAAAATCTGACCTAGGCTTGCAGATATTGTAAAATGCCCTAAAAATGTTTATAGTATTATTTAAGAGTGCTGACCCATTTGGAAATAAAATTATTAGTGAGTTATCTTGCTTCTTTTTATGCAGAGGAAATTGTATAGATGACTGTGGGTTTTTTTTATTTTATACAAAATCAAAAATTTGAAACTTTATCAAAAATGTGTACCATCCCTATTCTGAAATGTATTGACCAAAAATATATTGACCATCTGAAAATCTCCAAATCTGAAACATTCACTCAAAAAGTTCCAGGTTTTGAGCTGGGCTTAGTAGTGCATACTTGTAATCCAGCTACTTTGGGAAGCTAAGGCAGGAGGATTGCAAGTTTGAGAGCAACCTGTGCAACTAGAGAGACCCTGTCTCAAAATAAAGAATATAAAGGGCTGAGGATGTAACTCAGTGATAAAGCACCCTGAGCTCAATTTCCCCCAGTTTTTTTCCAGATTGTGGAGTATTTTGGATTTGGGATTTTGGGATCAGGAATGCTCAACTGGTAAAGCCTATGCAAATGATCCAAGATCTCAAAGACCGAAATCTGAAACATTTGTGGTTCTTAGCATTTTCAGTGAAGGGATTCTCAACTTGTATCTCCATTAAAAAGCTTAGTGAATTAAATTTAACTCTTGAATGATAGAGCGATCCACATTGAACTTTATGATTAAAACAAAAAAAGCTAATAGCCCTTATTATTTCAACTAGAGTTCATTAATTTTTTTTTTCTTGAGCATTTAACCCCTCCTCAGGTGCTGTGCTAGGATAGAAGAGACTGTGACATGTGTTAAGTCCCTGCCCTCATTCTTGTGGGAGATGCAGACAAGTAAATCTGCAGTTACTAGTACAATGTCACATGACAGAGTCCATGATGGGGGAAGGTGGGTGTGCTGAGAGGCACCTAATGCAGCTGGGACTTGGAATATTTAGGGGAGGCAGCCTCAAAACCAAGACCTGCAGGAAGAAGAGGCAGGCTAAAAGGAATGTTCTAGCAGGGGCAGAACATTTCTAGATCAAGTTCCATTTCCTGAATGCTGTGATGAATGTAATTGAACAGTTCTTGATAGCTGAGGATCAACTGACCTGCAAGGTAATTTTAAGTATTTTTTATGTATTTTTTATTTTTTTATAAAAAATATATTTATATATATATATATAGTTATATATGTCCTTGTATTTGACCTAGTAGTCATGACATATGTTCATAATATGATTTCAAATTCATGATTAACAAGATGTGTTTTTAAATGTGCAATATTGATCTAATATTTGTATTATAGAGACTATTAGGGTGAATGGTGTATGTTTTTGTAGGGTTTTTTTTGTGTGTGTGTGTATGTGGTACCAGGGATTGAACTCAGGGACACTTGACCTGTGAGCCACATCCCCAGCCTTATTTTGTATTTTACTTAGAGACAGAGACTCATTGAGTTGCTTAATACCTCAGCAAAGTGCCTCAGCCCTTTTGTTGAAGCTGGCTTCGAACTTGCCATAGACTACAGGTGTCTCAGCCTCCTGAGCCTCTGGGGATTACAGGTGTGCACCATAGCGCCCAGCTGTTTTTGTAGTTTTTGAGTCTTGACTTATTGCTGCTTCATAAAATCATATTTTTTTTTTCTCATTTTTGCTCCCTTGGAAGGTCAGGGTATTACTGGTGTAATGAGCCTTAGACTGACATGGGTTTCCCTTCTTTTGGGAAAAAAAAATAACAAAAAACTCTCTCTCAATAAATCTTTTTTTCTCTCTCTCTCCCCTGGAAATTGAACTGCAAGGCAGGTACCCAGTCGACTGAACCACAGCCCAAGCCCAATCTTTTCTCTTTTTGAAGACAGATATCAACTTCATTGGTGAAGTACTTGGAGAAGAAATTTCAAATAGGAAACTTGGGGAAATGCAAAATATGATTCTGGACAAATATTTGCCTGTTTTGAGCAGATGCTCAATAAATATTTGCTGAAGTAAATTTAACTGAGAGGTTAAACATTCATAGTTCATAGCAAAGCATTAGAATCCTAGTTGTAGCAGGAGAATTTAAAAACTCATTGCTGTTCCCATGAGAATTTTAGAGTGTCCTACTTGAGTATTTTCAGTTCTGGTTCATACATCATTTATTTAGCTAAGTTCATCAAAATTCTGGATGGTAGGTCAGGAAATGTGTTAGATCACTTTGTATGGAATACAGTTCAGCACCACTGGTAAAAGCTGAGTTTAAGTGTGGTTCTCATACAGTTACGGACTGCATAAAGATGTTCCTGTCCATGATGGACTTTATGTGCAGTGGTGGTCCCTATCTGTATTGCATTTGTAACATAGTGCCTCAGTTCTGTAGGCTCTCCAGGAGTGTGTTAATTATGTAGCTTATTGTTTGCATTGTTGACCTCATGGGTAGACTTTTAGATTGACCAGAGAGGCGAAGTGGGATGGCAAGTGGTCTGGAGAGCCAATACAGCAAGTGTGACTTTAAGCCAGCTACTTCTCCTTTCGAATGTAGAGTTGGTTCTTTGATTAAAACCACAGACCTTGATACTGAAGGACACTTATGACTCATAAGCACCTTCATTTGGTAGAGGAGAAATGGAGGCTTAGGTCAGTTCTGAACACATTCATTGAGTGCCTACTCTTTGCCAAGTTGAGGGAACAGCTATCAAGATGAATTAGTACCTCATAGAGTTTGCTGAGTTGTAAAAGGGTACAAGCATATTAGAAGTCAGTGTAAATACTCTGGAGAGTGCTGTCAAAGAAGCAATGAGAACAGAGGTCCTGTGGAAGTACAAAGGAAGGGATTTCGTCCCATCTGCAGGAGGGAGCAGGAAGATGCTACAGAATGTCTTCTGGATGAGAAAACCTGAGCTTAATCTTACAGAATGAATAAGAATTAGCCAGGGGAATGAGATTCCTAGTGTGAATCTGGGAACATTCTGAGAGTGGAAAAAATGTGACCAAAGATGAAGTGATTTGAAACAGCAGAGTGTGTTGTAGAGAACTAGTGGCAGGCAGGTCAATATTAATAGAATCTAAAATATAAAGAGAAAGTGTTGAGAGGTGAAATTGGAAAGAATGGACTGTTCCATGGAGGTTTTGTTCTACAGGCCCTGGAGAATCACCAGATGGCTTTAAGCAATATAATTGGATTTCGGTTTGGGGAGAATCATTGTGGAGGATAACTTTGGGGAGGCAAGACTGATGGCAGGAGAACCTCTTAGGAGGCTTTAGCTGTCATCCAGGCCAGAGATAATGAACTAGGGTTGTGGTGTGGGTCAAGGATGGAGCCTTGGGGAAGTCCAGCATTTAATAGGCAGGAAAGTTTTAGGAGTCTGAGACCCCAGCCAGAGAGATAAAAGGAAAACCAGGCAAATGTCAAGAAGAGAATTTCAAAAGGAATAAAAGACCAATAGATTAAATGTAACAGAGGGATCCAGTTGAATAAAGACTGAAAATGTTTAGAGAGGCACTGCTGGCAGTCCATGGGCCAGCAGCACCAGCAGCATCTGGGAGCTTGTGAGAAATGCAAACCCATGCTCTATACTTGGAGATATCTCCTGGATCTAGAAATGGTCATTGATGACCTTCACATATCATTTTTTTGCATATTTTTTATTGGTGCATTATAATTGTACATAATAGTGGGATTCGTTGTTACATATTCATAAATACACACAATAAAACAATATAATTTATTGTCATATTTTCATTGGAATTATTGGGACAGATTCAGTGTTGTAATAAATTTAGGAGTTAATGGGAATTGAATAAATAGAGATAATATAGACTTGCAAGAAACTTGGCTAAGGTAGGAAAAAGAGAAATTGTTTAGATGGATATAAGTCAAGAAAACATGTATTTAGTATAGAAGAAAGTTGTGCACCTGTCTTTTGGCTTAAAGAAATGCAGGGAGATTGAGGTTTATGAGGAAGTTGGATAATAGATAATAGTGGGTCCCAGAGGAAACCAGAGGGATTGAAATCAAGATTACAATAAAGTGGCTTTATTTCTTTAAATGGTTCAATAAATATTTCAGACTTCAATAATTTGATTATGCAGTTTGTGGTTAGAAAAAAGTTATATGGATTGCAGAGTAATATAAAACATGTAGAAAGAAGATATGAAAGAGCAACTAACTCTAGCCTGTATTTTATACATAGTGGTTAATGAAAGTTTGGTCCATTTGAATAGAATTACCTGGGGTACCTTGTAGGTAAAGGTTTGTAATGAGTAGAATAAGCATTAAAGAAATAAAGGCTAATTTCTACTACATGTGGTTGACTTTTTTTTTTGAAAGAAGGAACATACATACAGGAGACAAATCTATTTACATAGAAGTGTCTGAACAAATATAAATTATTTCAGTGTTAGATGTTGTGAAATGACTGTTGTCTGGAGTCATAAAGCTTGGCTTTCAGGCCTGGCTCTGTCTTGAGGTTTCTTTGAAAGACATCATTGTACATTAATAATAGCTACAACTTTGGAGGCACAGACTTGGTTTGAATCCCCAGTCCCTTAGTGTGTTAACTTGTGCAAATTACTTAGATACTCTGAAGTGTTTGTTTCCTCACCGCTAAAAAAGGCACACTAATACCCACTACACACGGGATTGTTAGGGTGATTAGATGAGAAAGTGTGTAGTAAGCTATCTGCTTACTGTACCACTACATATAGACCTGGCAAGCAGCCAGCAGCTGTTTGAATGGATGGAAAAGTGAATGCAAAAATCAGTGCATGACTAGGAAGGCCATTTAATATTAGAATGTCATAATTTTCCCAACTCTGCAAAAGGATCAATAATAGTGCCCTTTCATTTGGAGGCTTTAATAAAGAGAAAAGTGGGCTACATAGAAAAAAACACTTTTATGAAATTTAGTGTTTCATAAGTTAAAGGAATCACTCTAATATGTTTGTAAATATGAAGAGAAACATCAGTGGTCAAAAGGTTAATTGACTAATTCCTTTTGTCTCAGGTTCCCAGTGAACCCTCTACAGGAGAAATCAGTCACTTAACAGCTGCTAACTGAATGTCTGAAGGATGTAAGACACCATTGTAGACACTGAGAGATCCAAAATAAGCCCACAGCCACCATAAAAACTCCACAAGTCAAGTCCTTATCCTTGAGGAGCTTAAAGTCTATCAAAAACTAAGACATTCCAGGAAGAAACTGACTAGGCCAAATAAGAATAAAATAGTAGCAGTAAATAAGTTGCTCAGAGCAGGAGGGAACTTGCAAGTTATTTCTACGTGCGAATGCATGTTTGGAGAAATAGGCATATAATAAAACTGTGGTGCAACGATAATGGTGTCCTTGGAATAGTGGGTAGCAATACTTGTGTTGAGAGACCTTGCCTACAGATTCACTGCTTTACACAGTTCCCAGCTCCATGGGGTGTTTATCAGTCTCTTTAGATTTCTTAGTCAAGAGTTGGCTATTTGGAATGGTAGTCACTGTCAGTCATTTACTTTGAAATTGTTTCTTCCTTTCCATTACTTCTTGCCTACAGGAGAGAAGTGGATGTAAGAGAGCAGTGTTGCATACTTAATTTTTATCAAGGAAATTGGGTGATCCAATTTATCAAGGAAATTGGGTGCATTGGCTCATATGTAAAGGATTGTGTGAAATCCATATCTGTCCCTGGATGGTATTCACAGTTAATCTGCAAGGCTCCTCCTGGTTTACCAGCCTTCTCTCTTGGACTTTCATTTCTCAACATGTCTTACTGTGTTTGGCCCCATGTCCTTCCTCTGCATTCTGAGAGTGTTTCCGTACCTCACTGTCTATGTTAGGGTTATCATACAATGGACTGGAATTTCCTGCTGTAGATTGCAGATGGAATTGCCAATATTTGGATGAGAAAGCAGCAACTTAGCCTTCACCCTGTTTCTTACTGAGGTAGTATTGGTTGCTTCCACTGCAATTGGACTTTGGATCATATAACAACTTGTTTTCTGCAGGCATAGTAAGGTCAGTGGGTTTAAGGACAGTACCTGAACAAGGGTTAGGGTTCTGGACTGGATACCCACTCTACATAACAGTTCTATCACACATTCCATCAGAGAGAATCCAGTACGCATTTCATCCCAAAATTTCCAAAAGGGAGATATCAAAACCCCAAACCACACATGCTGCTGCACAGATGTTTTTGTTATAGTACTGATTGCCATTGCCACATCCTGAAACAAACCCCAATCAGCTTGGAGAGGACAGTGAGGGAGGCCACAGGCTGATGGGACGAACAATACGCCATTCACAGCTTACAAGGGCACACCTTGTCTCCTGCGCCAACCAAAATGGTGCTGGGAATAAATGTCACTCAAGAGTCATGCTTCAGGTGATTAGAGCCAATTAAAAGGGTGACATACTAGGGATGGAGAAAGAAAACACAGAGGGTGTCAACTTTTTCCTCTTGGCCCAAGAGAGAAAGCAAGTGTTTCGCATCTGCTTACTTCCCAGGTCCACTTACAAACTGCTGGGTAACCTTTACTTTGTCAGTTGACCTTTTTGGTTTCTTTCTTTCTTCTTCTTTTTTTTTTAACCCCACTCCCCTTTGCTGATAAAGCAACAGTGATGCTACCTGCTTTGTGATAGTAATATTGTCTTAATAAACTTGGTGGGAACGACTCTTTCTCTTTGGAGAGCTTCAATGTTATTTCATGTTTCACTCCCGGGAAAGCACAAAGCCTTCCATTTGGTGTGAGCAGTGACAGGAAGATCCCAACAGGTGCCATCACAGGCTTTCTGGTAGGGGAGCCATTCGGAGGGCAGCAATCTCGTTTTGATCTTTGCTCAGATGGAAGGCTTGAGTGGGGCACTCTCTCAGGCTGGTTAGGGGACCCTTTGATCTCTTTGTGCCTAATAGGCAGAACTCGCTTCTCTGTTTCTTTTAAGGACGAAAATAAACAGAGAAGCTGAGTTTGTGAACAGCTGCATAAACAATGCAATTTGGAAGTATGCAAAAAATATGTGGGTTATATATACATTCATACACGGACCCTCTTGATCTGTCTTTTGCATCCTTATGACCATCAGTTCATCCAAGAGAGATTTCCATCTAATGCAATGAAATCCAGTCTCTTTTAATGATCCCAGGGGTTTAAGGCCTCAGAGTATTTGGGCAGAAGCATTTATTTCCCATGGATATGGATCATTTGGAAGATGTTACAGTTACAGAAAGCCCCCAACTTACATGGTCAGACTTAAGACTTTTTTGACTTCACAGTGGTGCAAAAGTGTACTTATGCAATCATTGTGTTTTTCATTTTCAATATACTATTCAGTAACAGGAGATATTGAACATTTTATTTATTTTAAATAAATAAATAAATTAATTAATTAAAGGGCTTTGCGTTAGATGATTTTACCCAATTGTAGGCTAACAAAAGCGTTCTGAGCACATTTAAAGCAGGTTAGGCTAAGCCTGATGTTTGGTAGGTTATGTGTATTAAGTGCATTTCTGGCATAGTATTTTCAATTTATGATGGTTTTATTGGGATATAACTGCACTGTAAGTTGAGGATCATCTACACAGTATAATAAAATAGCCTCCCTAATATGCTAAGAGTAGACTGCCCGTGCTCAGTGGGGAGGACAGCAGGAGTTGATTTTCTGACAGAAGTGAGGAGTTTACACTTTGCAAGTCTGAAACCAAACTCATCCTCTCTCCTCTCCCCTCCCTCCCAAGGACCTCTTTGTTTTGACATCCAGCGTTTATTTAGTGAGACCACCATTTGCCTCCTCACACACTCACAGAGCTTCAGAGTGTCCTTTATTTGTCTCCTTCACTCTGTACTCTGATCGGGTTCCATAAACCAGGTAGCTTTTCTTTTTTGTCTGTCTCTTCCTGCCTTCAACCATCCTCACTTCACAAACAGTTGTTTAATCAGATGCTTTCCAAGTTATATTTATTTAATGGACTTTCTCATTCAGTAAACCTTGAGTATAGTTCTGGATTAAGATACAATTTCTGGATTCAAACTCAATTTGGATACAAAAATAGAAATAACCAATAGATTGTGTAAGTGTTGTGACGGAAATGTATGCAAGGTGCTCTGCGACCACACAGGAGGCCACTTACCCCAGTTGCAGTGGAAGAGGATGGGGAGGGTGTCAAGGAAGCATTCCTGGATTTGGTACCCCAGTTAAAGCTTGCAGCACACAGAAAAGCTAACCAGAAAAAAATGGAGAACCAGGCAAACAGAACATTTGCAGGAGCACAGGGCATGAAAAGGCCTGGGGTGTTTGGGGAACTGAAAGTCTGACTAGAACAGTAGCTTCAGTGACGAGTGAAGAAACCAGAGGCAGGCAGAGCTTTCAGGCCATTCTTAGGAGAGTGCATTCTGTCCCCAAAGCCATTGGAGGAGGTGTTTAGATCTGTTGATTTAGCCCATTCCAGGTGTCAAAATCCCAATATGTCTACTTTTGTTTATAGCATGGAGGGGTTAAGAAAACTATTTTTATTTCTAGACAAATTTAAGATAAAAATATTTTAAAAGGAATAATAAAACAAGGACCAAGGCCCCTACTGTGCCCTGAAAGATAGCTGTCAATCAGCCTGAGTATGGAGGTCAGTGAGCAATGTGTAGGTCTTGTAGTACCTGCCTGATTCTGTGTGACCTGACCCCTGCCTCTCTCTCTAGACTCCTGTTTTGTTCATTCACATCCACTTTGCTGTTCTCTCTGTCTCTGCTCCTTTATGCATGCTGTTCCACTGTCTGGAACAGTCTTTCTTGAGCAAGGTCTTCTCAACCATCAAATTTCTTCTATAATGTCTTCTCAAGGGCAACACTTGTCTATCTTGGCCTTCCCATTCACTTAACCTCACCTGATATTCTCTATCACTCAACTCTGTTTATCTCTGTATTAGTCAGCTGTATTTTCTTTTTAAAAATATTTTTAGTTGTAGATGGACACAATAACCTTATCTTATTTGTTTTTTAAAAGTATTTTTTAGTTGTAGATGGACTCAATGCCTTTTTTTATTTAGTTTTATGTGGTGCTGAGAATCAAACCCAGTGCCTCATGTGTACTAGGCAAGCACTCTACCCTAAGCCACAACCCCAGCCCTTAGTCAGCTTTCTGTTGTTATAAGAAAATACCTGAGATAATCAACTTTTAAATAGAAAAGGTTTATTTTGGCTCAATTTTGGAGGTTTCAGTCCATGACTGGTGGGTCCTGTTGCTTTGGGCCTGTGGTGAGACAGGTGGGAGCATCATGACAGAGCATGTAGCAAAGCAAAACTTTGGCCAAGATGTACAAGAAAGGAAGAGGAAGACGAAGGGTTCCCACTATCCCCCTTCCAGGGTATACCCCCATTGACCTAAGCACCTCCCACAAAGCCCCACCTCCTAAAGGCTCCTAGTAGCACCCCCATAGGGTCCAGTCCCTTAACACATGAACCTTTGTGAGACACTTATCCAAACCATAGAAATCTCTTTCATGGTACTTGTGCATCTACATTTATTTACATACTTATTTATTGGATTTTTTTTAATCTCTTAGAGATGCTCAATGAGTGTTTCTGACTATCTGTTACATGAGGAGGTTTCTTTCCACATGAACACCCACTGATAGGTTTGAACATGACCCCTGAGAGATAGGCAGTGGCCTTTGTTGCCTTCAGCCTAATCGAAGGGGAGTTCGATTCATCATCCAGAATCTGGAGTGACTTAGCAGGACTAGAGGTGATGTTGCAAGAACTCTTAGAGGAGTCAAGTAAATTTTGAGCAACCTTTCTCTCTTTAATAATTTACTTTTTACAAATTGAACTAGAATGGGAAAACTTCCTTGCCTCTGAAAGACAGCATACTCTGGAATTTAATGCTTTTCTTGGGGGCAGGATTCATGTTTTCCATCCTGCTTGCTTTTCCCTGTCTTGTGTTTCAGGATACAAGAGAGAGTCTGCATATTTTATCAGTGAGTCTAGGCATGCTACAGAAATGTATGGGAACTGAGCACTTTAGTGAATTCTTCAATTTACTAATGATCCTCTCTCTTTTCTGCTCTCTCTTGCTCTCTCACTCTCAAGTATAATTTCTTGATAGTTTCTTTCACAACAACCCCCTGTCCCCTGCCAGATCACACTCCAAAGTCTTCGTAGTCAAGCTGACTAAACCATAGACTTGTCTCTTTTGAAAACCAGAATATTTTCTAGTTGCTTCAGTAACAAGAGATTATGTTTGATGGGGTAATTGCTCACCATTCACCATTTTTGGAAGTGATAACTTTGGAAGAGCTGATAAACTCTTCCAAAGTTTTCAGGCTTAAGGAAACTTTTACCAGTAAATGTTTTCTTTAATGATGCTATTATTATTATATCAAAAGTGCATGTGGCCTGGTTTGTCCCCATCTCCTTGGAAACTTTTAGGATTTTATTTATATTCTCAGTTTGCTGAAATTTTAGAATAATTGTGTACTTTCGGTGACTATTTTCATTCATTCTGAAGGGCATCTGGTATAGTTCTAAATCATCTTTAATTTTGAAACTTTTTTTACACTTTTTCTTTTATAATTGACTCCATTCCTTTTTCCTTTCTTCTTTTTGTAACTTCTATTAATTGGATATTTCAAGTCCTCAGTTGATCAACTAATTTTCTTGCCTTTCTCTTCACATTACTTTGTTTTTTTTTTGTTTGTTTGTTTGTGTTTTTTTGGCACTGGGGATTGAACCCAGGGGCACTCGGCCACTGAGCCACATCCCCAGCCCTATTTTGTATTTTATTTAGAGACAGGGTCTCACTGAGTTGCTTAGGGCCTTGCTAAGTTGCTGAGGCTGGCTTTGAACTCTCGATCCTCCTGCCTCAGCCTCCCAAGTGCTAGGATTACAGGCGTGCACCACCACGCCCGGCTCTTCACATTACTTTGAATCCTGACCCTACTGTGTGCTATCTTAGAACTGAGGACTTCATAACCTCACCTACAAAACGGAGGTATTGACATTTCCTTGTTATAAGAATCAAATGAAAATTAAATGTACTGTTAGTTTTCTATCACTATGACAAAATAATTGAGAAACAACTTATAAGGAGAAAGGGTTTGTTTTGGCTCATGGTTTTAGAGGTCTCAGTCCATGATTGGTTGGCCTGTTTCTTTGAGGCATGTGGTGGCACAGTACATCATGGTGGGAGCATATGATGGAGGAGACCCTCATCTCATGGCACCAGGAAGGTAAGAGGGAAAGAATAGGTGCCAGGGGCCCAACATCCCCTTCAAGGGTGTGCCCCTCAAGGGACTGACTTCCTTCCACTAGCCCCACCTCCTAGAGGCTCCACCACCTCCCAGTAGTACCACAGGCTAGGGGCCAACCAACCTTCAATACAAAGGCCACTGGAGGACATTCTGGATCCAAACAGCATGTACATTTACAAGTAAATATAAAATGTTTGTAATGGTACCTGACACTGTTGTTAAGGTTATTTTCTGCATATTTGATTTTTTGCTATACTGTTATTAATAGTATATTCTATATCCTTATACTTTTAGTCACTTTTTATGTTTTTCATCAACCCTATCTTCTAACTCTTGTTTTCTGTTTTGAAAAATTCAGCTATCATATTTTTATTTTCTAAAAGTTCAATTTTGTTTTTTAAGTGTTCCTTTTGTAAAATAGCATCCTATTACATGAATACAGTATATTTTTTTCTCATCTCTGAGGATAGTAGGGATTGAACACAGGGGTGCTCTACCACTGAGCTACATCCTACATCCTCAGCCCTTTTTATTTTTAATTTTGGAATGGGGTCAGTTTCATTAAGTTGCTGAGACTGGCCTTGATTTTGTGATCTTTCTGCCTTAGCCTCCCAAGTTGCTGGGATAGTAGGTGCTTCACTGTGCTTGGCTATTGATAGCTTTAAGTTTTTCTTCTGTTTCCTGCATTGTCTGTAATTACACCAATCTCCCCCGCTGCCCTTTTGATTTCTGTCTTTCATGTTTGAGGCTTTCCTCAAAGTTTAGTGACTTGGACTGTCTTTTCATCGTCAAGAATGAAACTCTAAGGCACTGAGTGGGAAGGTCCATTCGCCTGAATGAAAGTTGCAGCCCCCACCCCCTCAACAGTAGACTTCACCATAGGGTGTCCAGGCAGAGAGCTGGTTGTTACTGGGGGACCCATAAGTATCAATGCCAATAGATCTTTTGCTGTGGCAGTTTGGTTTCTCTGGAGAAGAATGCCCACGTTTATGTTGGCAGGTGGGGTTGGGAGAGCTGAGCTGCAGTGGGGCTGACTTCAGTGTACCCAGAAGTCCACTGAACCTCTCTCCTCACTCTGCCCAGCCCAGGACTGTGGATCCTGGACTGTTGAAATATGTATACATCACAGTATAAGCTGTGTGGCTACATTATAGAGGAGCCTGAATTATAACAAGATTCTTTCCAAGTACATTCTTGGACTGACTAGATTTGGCTCTGCAATGTGTGGATTCCATAGTCTCTCAGTGCTCTGGTGACAATGCCACATGGCAGAGAGTGGATATAATTGAGGATAACATGGACATGGTGAAGTTACAGTCAGCAAATAGCACTTACATCTTTGGGGAGCTGAGCTTCAGTGGCAACTCTGTAACTGAGTTGTAGGCTGATATGGTGGGTAGATTTAAGAAGAGGACAGTAAGAAATGGGATGAAGCCATGGAAAGGAAAGTTTAGAAAAAATAAGTTTATTAACCCAGAGACAGGTTTGTTATAGTTTATAGGCATACCAACCAGGGATCAACGAGGGCTTGGTGAATTACAGTTTGTGCTTGGGGATGAGATACTTCTCAATACTGGCTGCAAAATCAAATCTCCAGGCCCCACAAAAGCCCAATCAGAACCCCAGGTATGGGGCCTGGGAATTATATTTGTTAAAAGCTCCCAAGGTCCTTTTGATTGCAGTCTCCATGGAAAGGAATCAAATATAAAATAAGACTCCTGTCCTTTTAAGGTACACAATTGGAGCTTAAATTTTAACACTCAAAGTTTAAATGATGATATAAGGCATTTATAAATGCAAAACAAGTAGTTTATAGAATCTAATGTAGAGGAGCTTAGAATAGGGAGATATTTTTGTACTTGGGATAGTTAGAGACTATTAATTGAGTGCCAGTTATGTGCTTGGCCCTGAAATAAATTCTAAAGGCGATACGGAGAATAACACATAGTTCATGTTCTCAAGAAAATTCTATTTTAGGTAGAAGAAAAGAAGAATAATGGACTTGAAAAAACAGAGGTATTTACTACTAAATTATGTTTGGAAATTTAAGTACAATAGGAGTTTGAAGAGGTACTCTTAAATATATTTGGAAAAAGTTTCTAGTTATAGGTAGTTCTGAGTTTTGCCTTAAAGAACTGCAAAGAATTAAAGTAATAATTTAAAAAGTGAGCAAAGAGTATGTGTTACTTTCTAGGCATCATGCTAAGTATTTACATGGATTATCTCATTTAATTCTCATGGTATCCTTATGAGATATGTGTTATTATTATCTCTGGTTTGCAGGTGGAAAAACCAAGGCTTATCGAGGTTAAAGAAATTTGTCAAAGGTCACATAAGTTATTTAGTGTGGAGCTAAACTCAAAAGCAGGGCTGCCTGGCTCTTGAGCCAAACTTGTCACTACCAGCTGTAGGAAGAGGGTGAGTAGAGAAGAGAGGCCAAAGTGGACAAAGTGCATTTCTTGCACACTGAGCCAGTGGTCATTTGGGTTGAGTAGATATTTGACTAGAAAAGTGAGTTAGTGCCCAGTTTAATTTGTGAGGGGTATTGACTGAAATTTAACTTTATTTTCTGAATTCTGGGGAGTCCTTGAAGGTTTTTAAGTCAGAATGCAAAGATGGAAAGTATTCTTTTAGAAAGATTATTAAATAAAGCCTGGGGATGTGGAGACCAGTTTAAAAAGATATCTGTGTTCCAGGCCCAAAGCTGAGGGGCCTGAGCAGGGTGGGTGATGGTGGAATGGGATGGGAGCGCTTTGGAAAAGAGTGGTGGTTCTTTATTTGCAGAGACTATAGGGCCTGTAGAATGGACAGTAACTCATGAGTTATTTAGGTTTGGTATTAGTTTGAACTTTACATTACAGTAAGGAAGGGGATGGTGGTTTAGAGTTGAGAATGTATATTTTTCAGAGACTTAAATTAAGGAAAACTCAAATGATTATTTTTCTGAAACTAAGTTCTGTATGGATTAGTTATAAGCTTCTCAAAATTGAACGACCTTTGATTTAGCTCATTTCTAGATATGATTTAATTTAGGTCCCGAGACTAAGCTATTTTATGTGATTTTTCTAAGAGCTTCTGAGATAAAGGAATTATGTTAACACAATCTTTGTTTTGAACATCAGACTCTGGAAATATTTCTCAGCATGCCAATAAGCTGTTTTCTTATTTCCCTGTTTTCTTTTCTTTTGTGTTATTATGGCTGCTTGTTGAGTACAGATCTTTCTTTAACAACTGGAGGCCCTTCTCTGACCAGTGAGATCTTCTCCAAGTCTTGGATGAGAAACTTCTACACATCCTCTCCCCAGGCTTCCGCAATGCTGTATTTGTATACCTGACCTATGACTTTAAATCAAATGTTAGCGCACCATGCCAAGGACAGCAGTGGGGAGAAGCCAGGCATGAATCAGAGTCTGTTTATAGCTCTGTTATGACTATGGTCACGTGTTCGCTTAAGAAAGACCCTGGGCCTTCATTAGTAGTATCAAAGGTATGTGGAGATACTACCTGAGCTAGGTGTGAGAAATTCAAACACATTCTTACTAATGATTTTCATAAGGGCTAAAGAGTTTAGGCCAAAAATAATTAAAGTGAACAATAGCACTGTCAACAACACTCCCAAATAATGAGATAGCAATTAATGAATGAATGGGCTCATTGTTCTCTTTGGCTCTAGGCCGTCAGCTTCTCGTCATAAGTAGTGCAATATTGCTTATTTATACCTTTATTTAGTACTGTTATCTTAATTTTAATTTATTTAGCTTTCAATTTTTTATTTAACCGAATCTTTTAATTTTACAATTAGATGATTCCCCACTGCTCCTTGACCCAGTTATAAACTTTATGAGCAAGAGTGGTTTAGGTGCTTTGGAATTTCCTCAGTTCACTCCCTATGATAGGCCCCATAATTAGGCTTTTAATAAATGCTTTGATGAGCCTGGCATGGAGGTGCATGCCTCCAGTCCCAGCTACTAGGGAGGCTGAGGCAGGAGGATCACAAGTTCAAAGCCAACTTGCATAACTTAGCAAGAACCTGTCTCAAAAAAACAGGCTGAGAATGTAGCTCAGTGGAAGAGCACCCCTAGGTTCAAACCCCAGTGCCACCATGTGGGGGAAAAAAGGTTTGATGATGTTCTTGATGAGAGTAATGAGTTTAAGTGTGTTTGTATAGTTTGATGAGACAGACTCTTTGATGTGTTCCATGACTTTGTTGTATGGGGTCAGCCTGGTCATTCTTAGCCCAGAAGCATCAGGAAAAACTTTCCATCTTATTTTTTTCAGCAAAGCCTACAGGATGTCATTAACTACTCTAAGCAGCAAGCTTTCTTTCCTAGAGCTGTCTGGAGATTTCAAATGAGCACTAACGGCTTGTGGCGTGTCAATTAAATGCATTTCCCATCACCTTCAGCCTCTTTCCCTCTTCCTAGGAAAAATCAGCTACTTGCAAACTGTTTCCCAGATCACAGAGCATTTGGTTCTGGAACCTAGATTCTTCTTAGGCCTAAATTGTTCAAGGATCTGTAAACTGAGGAATGAATATATCCTTCCATGCATATGATGTTTAGACAAGACATTTATCAAGACTTGGTTTATGTCCATGTAATTGCAGATAGCAGGATTTCATTCTTTTTTTCTCTTGTGAAGTATACTGGTATGGAACCCAGCACCTCATGCAAGCTAGGCAACTGCTCTACCACTGAACTGTACCCTCGCCCCTCATTCTTTTCTAGGGCTGAGCAGTATTCCATTGTGTATATATATAAGATTTTCTTTATCCATTCATCCATCAATTGATGAATACTTAGGTTGTTTCCATTTCTTAATTATTGTGAATTGGGCTGCAGTAAACATGGGAGTGCAGATTCTCTTAAACATGCTGATTTAATTTCTTTGGGGTATATGTGGAATATAAAAAAGTTGATCTGATAAAAGTTGAGAATAGCATGATGGTTACTAGAGGCTGAAGAGATAGTGAGGTGGAAAGGAATGATCAGTGGGTACTGAGTTAAGATAGGAGTAAGAATTTGGTGTGCTATTGCACATAGGGGGACTATAGATAATGATAGTGTACTATAGATTTCAAAAAGCTATAATAAAAATTTTGATTATTTTCACTGTAAAGAAATGATCAGTGTTTGAGCATCGTACAATGTATACATGTATTGAAACATCACATAGTATCCCATAAATATATATAATTTTTATGTTTTTAATTTATTAATTTAAAAATTAACTTAATTTTTAACAATAATTGGTTTAATACCTCTCCCCAGCTCCTTCCTTAGCTTTGTGGCCTCCTTCTGAAGAAAAGTTGCCAACATGCCATGTTTGTATTCTGAAGCCAGAATACAATGACCCTCGATGATTTTGAAGTAAATTGGTGACTTAAGTACCACTAATGTACCTATGTCTTTCAAATGGTGCTGTTTCCCATTGCTTCTTACTGTTGGATCGGATATGACTTGGGCTTCTGTTTCCCTTCTCAGGCTCTTCAAAGTCCATGCCCAGAAAGACTCATCCAACCTTAGAGATGGAGATTTCATTAGAAATCTTCTGTCCCTTGTTTCATTTTTGTCTTTTATAGGAAAGATAGGATTGGATGGACTGGGAATTTTCCATATGGGCACTGGAAATGAAAGGCTTTTACATCCGTCTGCAAATGGGTGCTTGGTCAGGGCCTGGTATGTAGAAAAAGTCTAAATGTATTTTTTCAGTGTTCACACTCTTAACTACTGAAATCTGCCATTTTATCTTGCTGCGTTTGGGAATTGTGCTGGTATCTGGGCCCTAGATTGTTTACCCATGGGTGACACTCTGGTTGTTGTGGAGAGAGTAGGGTGTGGTTAGGGGTGGAGGACAGAACATTGGTTAGGAAAGACTAGCAGATATTCACATGTTGAAAAGTAGGAGGAACAGTGCTTAGGTATGGAGGAATTTGGCAAGACCGCCTCTTCCTACAGAAACTTTCTCAGAAGTTTCTCAGGAGAAATGTCTTGACTCAGTGTTTCCGAATGATTATCTTTGGCTGTGTTGCTGAGGAATTTTGAAACTTAAGGGTTACATAGCTCCTCACAGGTTCAAAATATTAAGAAATTGTGGAGTCTCTCAAAAATATCTGGTGTTAGTATGTGGGGGCTGAACATTTCCCCCTTGAACTCTGACCAGCCAGAAACCCTAACCAGTAAGTAGGTGGGTTGACAAGTTAACAACATTAATTTATACTTAATTATTACCTTAGGAAAGTGACAACTTGAACTTGACTCTAATGACTTCAGTGTAGATCTAAAAATGTAAAAGACTGACTGATTTTTCTTCTCCTCTGGAATGGATGTTTTCTACTGAGATTTTGGCATGCTATAATTCCATTGCTGCTTGAGGCTAATTTTGGAGATTTTTGTAGTATCCTAGGAGTGTATCTAGCCAGGATCTTTATTTCTACTTTAAAGGACGTTTCAGTGCTCCTGACTTCTGCTAGTCAGTTGCTGAGTTGTGGGGTAATAACATGGATGAAACCCAATGGAAGGTCAAAAGCTCTGCCTGCCTCCCTCTCACTCCATTCTCCAGGACAGGAGGACACTTCCCTGGAGAAACTCTCATCTGCTCTGAGGTGCATGGTGAGCGAGGGAAGGCAGGATCTGTTAGGAAAGGATCAGAGGATAGCTGGATGGAGAGCTCGTGGGCTTGGTCCTTCAGAAGGGAGCCACAGCTCAGTTCAAGTTAAGACATACCCGCAGGGCCAACTGCATGTTTAAATGCTTCTCTTTTGGTACCTATGAGTTGTTTTGTCAAAAACCCTCTTTTCTAAGCTGAAATGAACACACCTAGTAGTTGAAGGTATGGGGGTCTGCTGCAACATCAGACTTGGTCTATGCCATAGTTATTTTTGGTGTGGGAATTGGTTCTCTAATGTTGACGATAAGAAGGGGATGTTCTGGAAAGGCTTATGCTCATCTACAGGTCCCCTGTATTATGTCAGATAATAGTAACAGCCTACATTTGTGACTCCCTTTTCAGTTTATAATAGTATCTATGAAGTAAAATATTTCAAATATTATGTTGATGTTTTCATAATTTTCCATTTTTGGTAGAATTTCAAAACCTTCTTCTATTATCCATTTTAAAAAGTAGAAGAGAACCTAAGTTTTAAAAATATATGCTTTGAAATAATCTTGGTAAAATTTGACACTGCAGTTCATCAGCTATCTTTTTTCTATTGGGAGCACGACAGTTTTTGAGTCTATAATCCTGAGTTCAGTCCAGTGAGGAAAGGGTGTTTGTTTTTGCTCTTGCTTTTCTACAACATTTGGTAGCTAATTACCGTCTAGGGAAGTAAACTTGACTAATTAAGGAAAACCCAAAGCAATATTGATATGTATCTCCCAGAATAATGGTTGCAAGTGCTATAAAAATGCCTTTGTGCTTCTCACATGGTCAGTGGGGAAATGGTTTATGGAAAATGAGGAAAGACCTGAGCATTTGGCTGCAAATCTGAGTTCATTGCCCATGTGTGTGTCTTGGCTCTGCCCTTTGGACTTGGTAATGGGGTCATTATTTCTGTGTTAGAGGGATTTCAGAATGTCATGTTTTCCACCCCAATTGTTCCCCGGGAAACAGCTAGCTACTTGCCTTCTTTTTACCTGGACTGAAACCTGAGTACCATCTTTCTCCCAGGCAAGGCAGAGCTTCACCAAATAGGTCCTCCTTTATCTTTTAGAAACCAGTCGACTTCACTGGTTTTTCTATATGTGGGAATGTACATAACTATTTTTTGATTGTACATGTTTCTGTGGTTTTTCAGCATTGAAACCTTTTGCTTCCTATTATGAAAAAATTGTGAATAAGAAGAAATGAAAATGTTATTTGATTGTCTCTTTGGGAAGTTGGGCACCATGTAACACAAATTATGGAGCCCCTGAGATAAGTATGAATTGTTCTTAAGCAGCATAAGCCAGTGTGTGCTTGGCAGAGGCTCATAGTACATCCTGGAAGATATAGAATGTTTTAACAAAGTCTGAATGCACATCAGTTGCCTGGAATACTGAAGTATCAGAAAGGAAAGTCCCTGGTAACTTGTGCTTTATAATTTTGTAAGGTGGCATGGTATCATTAAAGGAGAATGGCCATGAGTCAAATCCCAGATACATGCCCTAGTCATTGAATAGTGTTTGTTAGGATAGGAGATATGTATGGTAGTGCTCAATAAATATCTTTCTTTTGCTTCCTTCCTCCATCCATTTCCTTGAGATTAGGGGTGGTATTTAAGAGTCTCATGCTTTGTTTTAGCAGCTTGTCAAAACTCTCTTCTTTTGGAGAGACCATTACCACACACACTTTCCTGAGGCCATTACCACAGGGGGTGTTTGCTGTTATCATTGTTAGTTTTTAGTGAATGAATCAGTGCCAACCTATGGCCCTGACTTATGCAGTCACAGATCTACCTTTTCTTTCCTCCATTCTTCCAAAGCATGTATTAACCCTATTTGGGAGAAATTTCCAAACAGAACTTCTTTGGATTCGTTGGTAATTTATCATATTATTAGCAGTGAATCTCTGACACACCCAAGCTTCCCCTAAAATAGATCACATGAAGGAGAAAAATAAGTGCCTGTGACCAAACAGTACTCAGCATTTGGTGGTCTTGGCCTAGAAGGGCAGTACATGAACAGAACATTTGTCCTCTCTGGAAGTTTGAACCCTGATCCTAGATCAGACCGTGATTTTCTTTGTGACTTTGTTTAATACCCTCTGCTTCATCCATCAAAGACAGGATTAGAAAAAAATCTCTATGTTCTGTTTTCAACATGTTATTAGCTATAAATCACAGCCTCCAAAATGTTAATTGTGCAAGGTGAGGATTATGCAGATAGAGTCATTTGCCTTCAGTAGTTAATCTGGATCACCTGTGGGGATATCAGATAAGTAAATAGTTTATCACCCCACTTCCTGTGAACTGAGAAGAGCTAGTAGAGCTGGAGTAGTTTATATGTATGTATTAGTAGTCTTATTCTTTGCACATTTCTTTCAGCTAATATTTGTTCAGTTGATATCCTGTGTAAAGTGTAATAAGAACAGATGGATAGAAAGACAAAGCAAAGACTTTGAATTGAATTGAGAAATAAAAGAGAGATACATTGTCTCTCAGTGGGATTTTACTCATAATAGTGTTGCATTGGGGTACCAAAAGGGACCTTAAAAAATCATTGACTTTTCCATTTACAGATGAGGAAATTCAAAGAAAGAGAGACCTCATTGTGTACCAGAGGCTGAGCAAGCTTAATGGAGTTGTGGGTGGAATTGGCTGAGTGTAGGGTTAGCTCAGGGCCTTTTTGCTGTAGGGAGCAATGGTCTTTGGTCCCGGTTGGCCAGTTGGGTACAATAATCTGCACAATTGATGTTCATTGTGTTGCAAAATCTTATTGCTGTTATCTCTTATTATAGTAAGTGCCTTCCAAAACAAGACTTAAACATGAGAAAAATATTCATATCTGATGTCCAGTTTTTCATGGCTGGGGATGCACAGGTTGCCTCTTGATCTTAATAGGTTGAGTAAGAGAGAAAGAAAGAGGAACTCTAATTCTGTCCATCAAGATCCTTCCATCAAAGACAGAGATTATCTTTCCTCCTCACTTCAACAGGGCAAATTCCTCCAAAGTTTTGACTTTTTTGCAACATAATTCTGTGTTCCCTGACCATTAGCTGTATTGTTTTAAGGGTACACTTTTATCAGGGAATGATGGGTGCCAGGAAGAGAAGATTTAACTGGAGGAATCATCTGACTGGATGTATGACCTCAAAACATCCTGATGGAAATGTTGTATGGTGCCAATCATGGCAGCAGTGGGAAAAATTCTGATCATTGGTTGTCTTTTTGGAACTTCACCAATGGTTTGCTTGAAAATGCTCACTTTATTTACTTAGTGCCTTCAGATTCCAGAGTTTCTACTTCTCCTTGCTCAGGGAAGTTTCAACATCAGAAATTCTCTGTGTATATTCCTCAGTAAGACACAAATGCCTTTTGGTGCATCATAATTGTACACAATGGTGGGATTCATTGTATATTTGTGTGTACTTACCCTGTAACAATATAATTTAGCCAATATCTTTCCTCAGTATTTCCCCTTTCCCTCTATCTTAAACTTTTAACTGTTTCCTTTTTGCTGTTCATCTTGGATTGGCATCTAAGCCAAACTTGTCCTTCAAAACTCAATTTAATATTGCTCTTCTAGAGGAAGCCTGACTGCCAGTATTTGATTGGATCCTATTGCTGAATATTCTTTAGAAAATCCTGAGCTCCTCTTAATAGTCTGCCTTCTTGGCCAGGCCATAAGCTTGGCAAAGACCCAGCCTGTCTTGTGTATTGTTTTATCCCCATTTCTTGGCGTAGTATCTACATTAGGTGTTCTATAATTTGTTGAAATTAATGGAATTTTATTCTCCTTCATGTAATTTGTTTCTAATTCTTCACAGCTAAGGCAAGCCATAGAGATTTCTAACTAGGGTAAGAATGAGTAGAGGAAAAGAATGAAGAAGTCAGCTTGGATTTTTAAAATTACATTTTGGCATAAGATAGTCTGAGTTTTAACCTAACATAGTCTCCTTCTGGGTAGTTGGGAGCTAGCCTGTGTGCTCATGGGGCCACTTGCAGAAAGGTACTCTCCTGGAGCTTTTTGTGGAAACCTTGCCCTGTGCCATGACATTATGCTCACCTTCCCAGCCTGCCTGGTGGAGATACCTCATCTGTGAATATAGGTCTGCAAGTGTTGGAGAAGGAGAAACTGTTTTAAAACTTATGTCAAAAGGGTTCATTAGTGAGTGACCTCACTGAAAGTTTATTGTTCTTGAAGTTCTCTTCGGCCATGGTTATTGACCTGTATCTTTTGTTTGTGTTCCTGCTTCGGAGGTGATAACATTTGTTTCTTTTATTGGTTCTATTTCCTTTTTCAGCCCTGTTGATGAAGCTGTACCCCAAGGCCCAGTTCTTTGTCCTCTGGAGTTCTTAAGGCTTTGTATTTGGAAGATGAATTCTACTTTCAACCCTTCAACTCCGGTTCTGTGTAAAACCTGCATTGGCATCTCAGAGCCTTTCTTGGGAGAACTGGTTGTGATTGTCCCTGCAATTTAGATATCTGATTGTCACCTCAAACTGCAAGCCTCATCTTTTCTCCCAAACATTCCCACATGGCAGACTTCAGATTTGTCAATTGTTCTCCAAGTCCAACAGTCACCACCAGGTTGCTGGGTCTTCCAGTTCCTTATATGCTCCTGCCTTTCTTCCCACCCCAGTCAGGTAGGTTCTTGGTTCCTGTTGGAATTTCCTTGATAATACCTCTGGAGTCTATGCCTTCCTTCCCGCCTATAACCCAGCTCCTCCTCTCCTCAAATTCTCCATTGCTAGGTAGCATGATCTCAAGAAGCCATAGTCCATCCTGAATTCCTATGGTTCCCATGAGGCTCGGCATTTGCCTCATACATCATTGTTTTCTTATTTACCTTTTAGTTTAATTTCTCATTTCCGCTGTTAGATAATAGGTTTTTGAGGGCAGAGATCAGGAATTACTTCTCTTTCTACCAGTTTAGCAGAGCTAAGTGACTGTTTAGTTGAGTTCTTTGATGATGGGGACAGTGAATCAGGGTATTCCTGCTAGTAAATGCTGTGCAAATCCAGGTCCCATGAACACCAGAACCCGAACTGGAAATCACTCAGGACAGGCATGAGGCAGCAAGCAAGGGTAGGTTAACACAAGAAAGCAGGGCTGTGACTTCTCAGTGAAAAGAGACATTTGTAAAATATGGAACTTCAGTTGGGTTTGCTAAATGGGTGTTTGAAAGAATTAGAGCCAATTTTGGATTAGTTCTTTGTTGAAGTTCATGCTTGTTATTCAACATTATCTTCCAACAAGCTTGCAGAGAAGTACTATTATTACCATCTCGTAGATGAGAAAATGGATATTTTGAAGTATGACTGGACCAGGGCCACAGAACCCAGTGGCAGAACCAAGTTTCCAGGATTCCTATTAAAATCAGTTCAATTAAGGCACATGGTATATGCTGGGAAGATGCACTTTTTGATTTTGTCTTGTCCTAAAAAAGTTTGAAATTTAGTGAGAAACAGATGGGTAGACAAATTAACTTGTAATTCAAAGTTTGAATTAAGTAAGGGTGAATAAGGACACAAACAAAAGGTGTGGGTACACAGAGGTAGGAGTGATTAATTCTGTCTTTGTAATAAACAACACCTGCTCCGTGCAGCTTTCCATCCGTGAGTGCATGAGAGGTGTGGACGAAAGCAGGTGTGGGTGTGTATAGACAACAGAATGGTTAGGAGGAGAAAGATCATGCCATTTCCAGTGTGTTCCTTGGCTGAGGGAGCTGAGGGATGGTGGAGGCTCAGGGTACATGATGACTTGGGGCGGTATGACATTTTAGGCAGGCTGGGGAAGTTCCAGAAATCATTCTACTGAGCCAACTTAATTGATCTCAGCTCCCAGCAAAGCCCAGTGTTTTTGAGAGCGTACACAGTTCTGATGACTATAGTAGATTGCAGGTTGAATGTGGTAAGACTGAGCTTGTCTTTACAAAGTAAAAAATCTGAAAAGTCTATGCAGTCAACCTGTCAGGGTTGCTTATTTTCCAAACTTGTTCATGTTTCCAAATCTTCCCAATATGTCTTTCCTATCCCATCTCTTTGCCCTTTATTTTTAAACCTTTTTAAGGTTTGGGAATTTTTTCAAGTTTTTTCTTTTTTCTTAAGTAGGTGGTTATTCTGGCATCTGCATCACAGGAATCCCAGGCAGATTTTGGAATAAATTTATTCTAATTCATTTACACTTAATTCATCAATGTGTCTCCCTACCTTTTAATAAGGTCATTAATAGTTAAGACATTTTGCAGCCTTTGAGTTAATAAGTTTTCTGTTTTCTTCAGTCACACCCCTCTATCACCTGTACATGGTGCATCCATTTTATTCACTCTTCTGCACTGGGACCTGTGTGTGTCATAAAGTTAAAAGAACATTCAGAGCCTCTTGGTATTTCCTGTCCTCTTGTTCCCCACTTTCCCATCCTATGGTCACTGAACTTTCATGATCAGTTCCTGCTTACCCTCAGTGCAGGCTTTCCTCAGCTCACTCTCAGCATAAGACAGGGAAAAGTAAATTGAACTACCCTATAACTGTCTTCCCTGCCGTTTTTAGGAAGTAACTGGTTTTATCTGGTGTCTCTTCAAATCCATTCTTCTTACCTGTTATTGACCTTGAGAAGGGCTATGCTGTAGGTCTTTCAAGCTGTTCTGTTTTTTTTTTTTTTTTTTATGGTGGTGCTGGGGATCAAAGCCATGGACCTGTGCATGTTATGCAGGCTCTCTACCACTGAGCTACACTCCTAGCACTGTTTTTTCATACAGGTCTGCAAAACCAAACTCTTTCTAGAGTTTTGGCTGTTTTAGAAGGAGGTCTGGACAGGTTAGCCTTTGCACTGATTTCTCTTAACCCTCTGGTTGCTGTCAATCTCAGTACATTGAAGACAAATGGGCAAGGAGAAACTGGCAAATTCTGGTGTTGCTGATTCTTGCTTTTCATATAAATACAGAGGTTAAGGAAATACATGTGTGGTTCACACAAAGGTCTGTTTTCTTGATAAGAAAACAGGGCCCTTTAATATGATTCAGTCACAGGGCACCAAGCAAGGAAAAAAAAAGGAACTAAAAGCAATCAAATGCCCACTGGGCACTTGGCATGTTTTAATGCATAATAACCTAGGAGGGAGAACTGTTACTGGTTGACTCTATGGATGAGGACATTGAAACTAAGAAAGTTTTGGTAACCTATGCAAAGTCACTCTGAGAGTCAATGGTAGAGGTCTTTTTTTTTTCTCACCTGAAATTACCAGCCAATTGGTAGGAATGGAATCCCATGGGAATAATTTGGTGTGAGTGTTTTGAAGTTTTTTCCTAAGAAACTCAGTTGTCAGTACCTAGTTGTTCCCCTGAGTCTCTTTCAGGCTGTCTGCATACCTCTGTATATCTGTATCTTTGTATGTGTTACTTGTGTCCCTCTGAAGCTTTCTGCACATGTAGAGGTCACATGTTCCTGGAACATAAATCATTCAGGATGACACTATAGAGATTTTCATCTACTCAGGCCTTTGGCCTTTGATTATGTTAACCAGAAATATGGGTGTGGAGAGTCAATCAGGGGATGGATATTTTGGAGAAAATGGAACAGAAGATGTATAGGAGCAGAAACGGTTGTCCGGGGATTCTGTTCTTGTTATGGTTTAAAAGCCCCTATCAATGCAGGAATATTTAGAGGTAAAATGAGTAGATTATGAGACCTGTAATCTAATCAGTCCATCTTAGTTTGAGTGGATTGACTGAGTAGTAACTGTAGGCAGGTGGGACATGACTAGAGGAAGTGGGTCACTGGGGGCATGCCCTGGAAGGGTTGTTCTTCCTATGGTCCCTTCTTCTCTCCCTCTCTCACCACTTCCTGACCTCACCATGAGCTGAGCAGTTTTCCTTCCCTAACTTGGCTCTTTCCCCATGATGTGCTGCCTCACTTCGACCTAGATCATGGAGTTGGCCATCTATCAACTGAGACCTCTAAAAACATGAACCCCAAATAAACTTTTCCTCCTCTAGTTGTTCTTGTCAGGTGTTGTGGTCACAGTGATGCCAAAGCTGAGTAAAATAGCTCTGAAATTCAAGTACAGATATAGCTGAAGGGGACTGGCTTCTGCCATGAAGGAGGACTTAAATGGAGGAGATGTGCCAGGAATCACCAGCCCTGAATGTGATGCATGTGCCTGGCCCCAGCACACTCACATACTAGAATTACGTGTAATTTGCACAATCAGAAAATACAGTCATCCTTTGGTATCCATGAGGTACTGATTTTAGGACACTCTCCCTTTGCAAATACCAAAACTCATGGGCGGTCAAGTCTCTTATGTAACATGACACAGTATTTGCATAGAACCTACACACATCCTCCCAGAAACTTCAAATCAATCCTAGATTACTTATGTGTAACACAGTGAAGATGCTATGTAAATAGTTGCTATACTTTATCATTTGGGGAATGGTGAGGGGAAAAAAGTTTGTCTGCATTCAGTACAGATGCATTTTTTTTATCTCTAAACATAAAGAACTTTATTTTTTTTCAGTGTTAAATAATGCTGTATTATTGGTTGACAGTGAATTGAAGTTATTTTGTTTTTGTTTTTCTATTTTTTCTTTTTTTTCTTTTTATTTAATTTTTTGATTCATTGAACACAAGTGGAGTACAGCAATTGTTTTTCTGGTTGTACACAAAGTAGAGCCACCCCATCTGTGCATTCATACATGTTCACAGGGCAATGATGTCTGTCACACACACTGTTATTATTCTTACCCCCAACCTCAACCCCACCCCTCCCTTCCCTCTATGCTCTCTATCCTTTCTCCATTCTTGCCATCATTCCACCCCACATTATGCATCATCATTCACTTATCAGAGAGACCATTTGGCAATTTTTTAAAAAATATTTTAATTCTGAGGTTGGCTATATTCACAGATGTGAAACCTATGGACCAGGAAGGATGACGCTGCATTTAGTCTACCAAATGTTCCACATCTCCCCAAACTCCCTGAATGTTCATCAGCCAACCACTTATAATACTCAGGTTTTACGATCTGAAAACAGATTTTCGAAAAGGCCAAACATTTGGCAGGAAAGTATTTCTAGGTACATGATACACACAGTCATGTGAAATTCATTCTATAGCAAAACATTGGTTAAGGGGATTGGCTACAGAAAAACAATGCTTAGAAAATTAATTCTGTGCGGTCATGTTTACACTCTTTTTGTCAACTGAAAATGTGTTTGTTTAAACAGTGTCTCTGGTTTATTATCATCATCACTCCCTCTCAGTAGCTGATAATGTGCTTGAGTTTCACAAGTATATGTAAATGATCCAGAGCAGAGGGGCAGCTGTCTTCAGTCAGCATTTTCACGTGGTGATAATTCCCAGGAATTATGCATTGATTTGTCATTTTTTCTCTTTTTTTAAAAACTGAAGTTTGATTTTTTTTTAGGCACAACAAAGATATATGGACAACTCAGTACTTTGGTGGGAATATGGGAAGGGGTGATGTGCAAGTGCTTTGTGAAATTAAAGCACTGGGCTAAAGCTATGTTGTTGAAAACCTGCTCACATATTAAAACATGGAAAGACAGAGAACAGCTGGCTAAAGTGTATTTTGTCTCATTTTTCTGCACCCTGTGGGTTTGCCTTTCAGGAGATTCAGTGCTTTACCACAGGATTGTGAACCACTGGCCCTTATTCCAGCCCTGCTTGTTCCTTCCGAATCTTAGAGGCATATGTCAAATATCCAGAACCCAAGACAGTGAAATTATACTTTATGTTATGTTATGTTTGTGAATTATAAATACTTCCATTGTATTTATTTGCAATGGTGGCCCTCCTGAAACCCCAGAATGCTTCTTGGCATTTTAGAGGCTTCATGTGTGTGTCCCCAACTCAGGAGGGTTTTCTCAGATGGTGGGGGAAGAGCATGATTTTGTCACTGAATTTGCACCAAACATTGGGTTAAGACTCTTGGAACTATAGACGTTGGTGATTCTGAAGTTACCTTAAATCACTGTAGTTGATCAGAAGTTGTGTATGTGTGTTTAAACAAAGTTTTCATTAGGTTTAATGTTTATGGAACCAAATTGCATAAATCTCCAAAACCATTTTTAAATAACCACCATTAATTTTCAAACTACCAGCGGACATGATCATAAAAAAATGATCTTTTCCTAAGTTTATCAATATGACTAGTGTATTTCTTATCATATTTTTAGTGGGGTTTGCTTTTTTAAATTTTATTTTTTTATTGGTTGGGATTTGTTTGCTTTTATAAAGAGCCTAACACATTGATTGTAAAGTTCAACCAGAAAAGTAAGTGAATAACTATAGCCAAGAAAATGTTGTAAAAAGAATAAAGAGGGGGAACTTATTCTATCAGATAATGGAACTCCCTGAAGAACCTGCAATGATTAAAGTAGTCTTATAATAGGATTATACATGGTTCAGTAGAACAGAACAGAATCTAGAAGGACCCATGTATATACACAATGTAACCCAACTATCTCTAAGGTCCCATGTGGCTCAGTGTATGTACCAAATGTGATTCAAACATGATAGAAATCTGTTTATAGACACCTTGCATATGATCTGTATCCTGTATTTTCATGGATTTTGCACAGTATACTCCTAAAATGTTGCCAGAAATTCTCTCTAAAGAGCCTTCACTTTCTCCAAAGTTGCAGACTCATGCAAAGTTGCAAACAGCCTCTGATAGATGCCCCCTTCTTGGTTCATGTGGCTTCCTGACTCTGTCTCATCCTTTCTACCCTTCCATGTTGTGCCCCTTTTTATGCCCCACCCCACAGAAGGCAGCCTTGGCAAGGGAGTTCTCTCCCCAGTTAGACTGCTTTTCTAGAGAGCAAGAGATTTTCAGGATTCTGGCAATGAAAATTCCCCAGCAGACTCCTTGAATTCTGATAAGTGAAAACTTCCAACTTAATTTCTTTGGGGATTTGCTGTACCTTAAACTTGGCATTTTAAGTCACGGGACTAGTCAAAATGCGGTGTTAGAATCATTGTCTGTTCACTTAGAATAAAATGAAGTGACACATTTTACAAAATAAACATTTTGTAACCATTTTAATAGATTAACATTCCTATTACTAGATTTAGAACATTTATATTTGTATGAACCCAGGAACAATTCTGTAAGTTTATCTCTTACCCCTTGGGGTTGGAAACAGTGAAGAGAGTTTTCTTCTTTGTATATTTCTGAATTGTTTTGAATATTTTTTATAACAAATGTGTGTTACTTTGGTAATAAAAAACAAAATAGCTAAAATACTTAATAAGGGGTGGGTGTGTGGCTCAGTGGTAGGGTACTTGCCTGGCATGTGTGAAGCCCTGAGTTTGATCCCCAACACAGAAACAAACAAAAAAGGGAATTTCTCTCTCTATAAAATCTAGTATATGAGAATATTTACAACTAAAATTTGCCTACAAATATTAGTAACAGTTTTTATTTTCTTTGATTCAGTAAAAATTCACCACTCTCATGTATAGATATGTTTTGATGGATGCAAAATGCTGCATAATCACTTCCTCAATCAAGATCCAAAACAGTTTCAGCACCCCACCCCACCAATTCCCTTGTGCTCCCTCACCCTTAGCTTCTGGCAGTCTGTTCTCTATCTCTAATTATGCCTTTTCTGGAATGTCCTGTAAATGAAATCTTATAGCCAACTGGCTGTTGAGTTGAGCTTCTTTCACTTAGCATTAACATTTGAGATTTATCCATGATGTTGTATTTATAGACAGTTTTATCCCTTTGTTTCTGAGTAGTATTTCATCATATGTATATATTGCATTTTGTTTATCCATCCCCAGTGGAAGAATATTGGATTGTTTCCAGTGTGGGGTAATTACTGTTAATGCTGCTATAAACATTTGCATATAGGTTTTTGTGTTTTCACTTGGGTCAATACCTACCGGTGGATTTTGCTGATTCATATTGTGTCTGCATGTTTAACTTCACATGAAACTGCCAACTCTTTTTCCAAAAAGGCTATATGATTTTAAAAACATTCCCACCAGCAATGTACGAGAGTTCCAGTTACTCTTCATCTTGCCAGTGCTTGATACTGTCAGTTTATAGAACATTTTAGACCATGCTCACAGATTTGTGGTGGAGCTCATTGTGGTTTTATTTTGCATTTTCCTAATAACTAATCACTTAAGCATCTTTCAGGGTTCTTATTTGCCATCTATATATCTTCTTTGGTGAAGGGGCAAAAACTTTTGTACATTTTTATGGGATTATTTTTAATTGTCAAGTGTTGAGAATTTTTTAAAATATATATATTCTGGATACAAATCATTTGTCAGTTGTGAGAGTTGCAAAAATTTTTTTCACCAGTCTGTAGCTACTTTTTTCATTTTCTTAATTGTATCTTTTGCAGGGAAAATATTGTTAATTTTTGTTATTGTACCAGGGAATTGAACCCAGAGGCACTTAATCACTGAGCCCTTTTTATTTATTATTTAGAGACAGAGTCTCTGGCTTTGAACCTTTGATCCTCTTGCCTCAGTGTCCTGAGCTGCTGCAGGTTGTTAATTTTGGTAAAGATCAGTTGGCCTTTTTTCTTTTATGCATCCTGTTTTTAGTATCATAGCTAAAATTCTCTGTCTGACCCAAAGTCACAAGATTTCCTTCTGTTTCCTTCTAAAAGTTTTACAGGTTTGAATTTACATTGGGGTCAGTGACCCATTTTGTCTGATTTTTTTAAAAAACAATTTTTGAGGTATAGGCCCTTTTTTTTGCATATGGGGGTACAGTTTTTCTAGTACCACTTGCAGAAAAGACTGTCATTTTTCCACATTGAACCATGTTTATTTGAAAGGAAAGAGTGTGATTTTACGTAGCATGAGAAGTCAAACGTCTTCCAAAATGAAGAAAAAGAAATTCTTTAGATCCTTTGATTCAGAAGTGACTTTTACCCAAGAGACCACACAGTATTTGTTTTACTGGCAGTGTTACAAAATGAAACATACTTTATATTCCATTTCAAGGATTTCTAGATTGGTTTTCTTTGCCCAGATTTTTAGAAGTTTTAACTATCTGTAGGTTCAAAGGGTCAGTGAATGCTAATCATTTTTTGACAAATTGAACTTCTCCTAGAGCTTTAGAAAGAGAATGAAACTCAAAACTTTAAAGCTCATTTAATCTAAATTTTTTTTTGTGGTGGTGGTGCTGGGGTTTGAACCCAGGGCTTTGTGCATGCTAGCCAAGCACTCTACCACTGAGCTACACCCAGCCCCTTTCCTTTTTTAAATTATAAAAATAACACAGTGATGTTACAAAATATAAATAATACCCAAGTATCATAGGGTATTAGGACACAGGGGCATGCTGGCTTTTCTCCTGCTTCTCTGTTCTCTCCTTCTCAGTCAGGAAGCCTGGCTCCTCTTCCTCCTTATGACCTCAGATGTGGGTGTGCCCCAGCCTCAATCCTTGGATCACTTATTCTTTCTTCCACTCTCTCTCTAGGTGATCTCACGCAATCCCATGGTTCAAAGTGCACATATACTCCATGAGTCAAAGCTGTGTGTCCAACCCCTCTCTATCCCCAAATTCCAGACTGGTTTGTCCAGCTGCCTCCTCCACACATCCAGGATGTCTAATAACAAGTTGTCTAATAGAAAAATCGTGATTTTCCCACCCAATCTTGCTCTTTGTCTAACCTTTCTCATCTTTGTAAGGTATACCTCCATTCCTCCAGTGATAAGGCCCAAATTCTAGTCATTGCCCAGTAACTCACTCCCTCCCTCCCTGCCTCCCTCTCTCTCTCTCTCTCTCTCTCTTTCTCTCTCCCTCTCTTTCTCTCTGACATGACATTCAGTCCTTCAACAAGTTCTCCTCACCCAAACTGTAAATGTACCCTGAATCTGACTGCCTCTCACTGCCAGGTTGCTGCGTCTCTAACCTGGAATGTGTCCTGGCCTCTTCGCTGCTTTCTTGCCCTTCACTCCTCTCCTGCAGACCCTGCCAGACAGTAGCTGTAAGGATTGTTACAGACATAAATCACATCATGTCCTTCCCCGGCTCAGCTCAGTAGTGACTTTTTTAAAAAAATCAAATCGTTGTTTGCCCTGACCCTCAAGACCCAACATGAGCTGATTGTAACAGATCGCTCCAGAATTTTCTATACTGTGACTTCTGCCCTTTCTTCTGCTTTTCTGCTATTTTTTGAAGCCAAGCTTGTTCCCCCCAGAGGGCTTTGCATGTGGTGGTCCTCTCCTGGGGTACTCATCCGTGTGTCTTCTCAAGGCTGTATTGTACAGAGGGGCACATACCTGCTGTAAGATCACCATTCCACATAGGTCTTCCCTCACCTCTCTCAAGTACCTGCCCTCCTCCCTACCTGCCCATCTTCACATTTCACTCTACTTTTCTTCATAGAATTTATCACTATCTGGCATTATATTATTTTTTAATTTGTTTGTTGCTTGTTACCTCTACTTAACTGTGAACTCCCTATAGGTGGAATTTTACTCTTTCATTGCTGCATCCCCAGCTTCCAGAGGAAAGTTTAGCCCATAGTAGATGCTCAATAAATATTTCTGGCAGATTAAACACAGAATGAGATCAATGCATGTAGACTCCTTTTCATCTATTTTACTTCCACCACTTTCTCAGAGGTTATTACTGTTAATAGACTGGTAATTAGGTTTGTGAGCTTTTAAAAATGTGTTTATAAATACAAACACTTGCATTCTTTTTATGATAATGCAAATTGTCCTACATCATACTTTTTCCTATCTTACTATTTTAGATAGATTCTTATATTAGTTTACCTATGTATTCATCTATTTATATCCCTTTATATAAATAATTCTTTTTAATGGCTACATTTTAATCCATATTGTAAATGTACCACTTTTTTTTAGTTATTTTCCTATTACTAGATATGTGAGTTATGTCCTTTTTTTCACAATTATAAACAAGGATGCAGTGAATATGCTTGTCCATAAAGCTTTGTACACATGGGCAAGTAGAACTCAAGCTATGGAATTGCCTGTTAATTTCTGGCTAGATTAGTAGATGGCTGGAAGGCTGGCTGGCTGGGTAGGTGGATGGATGAATGGGGAGGTGGATGAATGGATGGATGGATGGTTGGACAGATAGGTGGGTGGATGGGTGGATGGGTGTGTGGATGGGATGTTGCTTAGCTTCTCTTCTTAAAAAATTATACTCTTTTATACTCTCACCAACAATATATGGGTGCCTATTTCCCTACATCCTTGCTAACACTAGATATTACCACACTTTCAAAATAGTATTCCATGTTAGGCAAAAAAAGTTTACAAAAGAGAAAGATGATAAAAAGCCTCTCTTATAGGTAAGAAGTTAGCCATTTCCTAGCCTGATAAACTCCTGAGTTTCTAGATTATAAATTGGCCTGATAAAGTCCATTCTAAAAGAAATGGCAGACTTAAAGGAGTAACGTGATTTGAGGCAAGAAATACCTTCGGCCTGTGTAAGAAGCTTTCAGAGATGTTTTTTCACTTAATTTCAACTCCTGTTGTGTGCTGAGAGATCTAAAACCACAAGCCTAGTATCCTAATTTTCTTGCTATAAAATATTATTCCTCAGATGATTTTTTAAAAAAAGAATCCACAACACAAAACCTCAAGTGTCAGAGTTGGCTGGAGAGTTAATAGAAGTTGTAGCATTTGGTGATTTATCGTTATTTAACAACTTTGTGGTTTCTCCTGGGCCTGCTAGAAGGATACTCAAAGAACAAGAAAAGTTTATCTGTTTTAATAACTAGGACTGGCACCCAGAACAGAGGCATGGAAATGAATTAGAAGACAAATGCCAAGCCAGACGGAAGCTCTGGTTCACAAGTAGCTCCTGGAGGCTTCTATGACGTTAGTCAGTTTCAGCCCAAACCAGTGTGGATGTTGGTTGGCTCTTGTTGTCTTGTCCTTGAAGTCCATTGCCAGGACTGCCCCGAGACCTGAAGGGCGGCCCTGTGTCTTTTCTATTTTCATTAACTCTCAAACAGTGGGATGATGGGTACTTTTTTGGCATCAGTATACTAGGGTTTGAACGGTTCCTTGAAATTAGCTTCTCTTACTATCCATATGACAAAGCTGAGGCTCCGAGAGACAAAGTGGTGTACGTAAGTCATGATCTAGACATTCAAAACCTGATGCCACTAAATAGTGAAAAGAAAGAGGTCTTCTAATTGAATTTTAAAGATAGGTTGTTGGAAGGAAAAATACTCTTGCTTTAAAATTCTTTAAGCAGGAGTGGCATGTAACTAGCACAGGTACCACCATACCACTGTCCCCCTGCTTGCCCATGGCAGACATTGTTAATCAGCCTCTCCACTCTTTGCTCAGCCAAGCTCTTAACCAGCCTGGGGATCCTCCTAAACACAGTGCTATAGTCATACAGCAGTAGTTAAGCTGAGTTTTCATATGAATTAAAATCTCTTTGTTCCCTTTCTCTAAAGGTTATATCCAAGTGATTTATGATATGGGGCTAGCAGGACAGGACCAAAACCCAGAACTTAGTCTGTCTCTTTCAATCTGATTTTTCCTAGTTGTGTTATCTTCAGCAAGTCACTTGACCTTTCTAGGACTAAATCTACTTCGGAATTCAGAAATGTGCTTTTCTAGCATTTTTTGACTATTTCATTTCATCTGCTTGTTGCCATTGACCTGTATCCATGAAACCAGAATTTAGGTGATCACAAAGGGGAGAAAGGAAATGGGTTCACTTCAAACCAGAGCACTTGAGGGAAGCCCTTCTTGGCTGAGAGGGGAGTGAATGTTCCCATACAATCAAGCGGAGCACCTCTCCCTGTTGGCTGTCCAACCTGCAGCTGTAGGTCTCAAGTTGCTTTCTCTGCCCCCCTTCCTCCATTACATCTACCCATGGGCAGGAGACTCTGCCATTGCACAGGTGTCAGCAAGTGGTCCTCTTTGGGCTCCCAGCCTCCTTCTTCCCCCTGCTCCTGGCAGTGACCTTCCTCCCTGTTTGTCTTGCAGGTTCCCCTTCCCTTCGGGCATATCCTCTCCTCTCGGTGATCACCCGACAGCCCACGGTCATCTCACACCTGGTCCCCACCACCCCAGGAATCACCCCTGTGTTATCCCACCACCCAGCCACCAAGGCTACCTCTGCTGAGGCTCCTGGTGGCGAGGCTTTAGCCAGCAGCGAGTCGGAGACAGAGCAGCCCACACCCCGGCAGAAGAAGCCCCGCCGCAGTCGCACCATCTTCACTGAGCTGCAGCTCATGGGCCTGGAGAAGAAATTCCAGAAACAGAAGTACTTGTCCACCCCAGACAGGTGAGGATGCAGGGAGGGGACTCTCTGCAAGTATCATCAATAAATAGGGATGCTGTTCACCGAAGTGGGAAGGCTGTGGACAGGTTAGGTCTGGCGGGAAAACAGGGAGCTCTGTTTGGTGTGCACACACTTGGGGTGGACAGTGGAAACAGGTCTGTGAATTCTGGATTAATAACTGGAGTTCCCTAATAAAAAATGATTGTTTTGATCCCTGCAGCAGATCACAGGGAGTCTCATGGACTTGTGCAGCCAGGTGATGTGGGCATCATTAGTTAGGAGATTCAGCACACATGCGTAAAATTTAGGCTTATTTTTCAGAAGCCAGAGAATGTCTTTTACAGAAATGTTAGTTTTAACAAACCTCTTGGGACTTCCTTATACCTGCCCAGGCATCTCTCAGGTAACCTACACAGGATTGATTCACTTGCCTGGGGAGGAGGACACCATCTGGCCTGAACCCGCCCTCTCAGATGTTCCTGCCTCCCTACGTGACCAGGGCCATGAGCGCTCCCTCCTCCCACAGCTCCTGCCCTCCTCCTGTGTGTTTGTTTCTCTAGTTGCCTAGGTGATTCCATTTAAGCGAATATGCAGGGAAGTGAGAATTTGTAACGGTGGCAGGTAATGAGAGAAAGCTGATGACAGTGAAGTGTGTTTCTGGAGCCAGGAGTGAGTCAAGGATGCATTTTTCCCAAGTGAGCTAACACCATTTGCTAATGCAGTGGCAGTGCTGCAAACCTTCCATTGACTAATGCACCTGATGGCCTCAGGTGACCCATGCTGGGGAAGGCACCACAGAGCCCGAGGAAGGCCCTGGAGACCAGAAGTCTAGAGGATGGCCCCCTGAATTCTTGGTTCTTAATGAATGACTGCTTGGGACGCAGTGCTTCTTAACTGGAAGAACTAAGTTTTGTTGACACTGGGAATTTATTGGCTTGGGTCTGTTAATTACTTCCAATAAAACTGTTGGCTGCTAGTAGTCCTTCTACAGGGATGACTGGCTACATGTGAATGAAGATTTAAGACAAGTTCTGAAGTCCCTTCAGGCAGGATCCATTTTTATTATAAGAGACTTAATTTGTGCACTCTGGGCAGAACAAGGGGGCTGGGCAGCTAGTACCTGAGAACACCTGAGTTAGCATCCTGAACCTTGATGGCCAGTACCCATGGGTGCTGCTGATGGTTAGATATGATCAGGTAGAGAAGGTTGTAACTGAGAACTTGTATCTGAGGCTTTCCATGGCTCAGGTTTGTGGGAGACAATGGGCCTTAGATCCACAAGTGGATTCTTATAAACCTGGACACCTTCAAAAAGTCGTGGTTAAAAAAAAAAAAAAAAATAGTGGTTGCTGCCTGAGCTTGGAGCTGCAGGATGGTGGCTGATATTGACTCAAGGGGATGATCCTTCCTGGTGGTGCTCAGGTAGACCTCTGCTCTCTGCTCTTATCCACACAGGTAAATGGCAGAACTCAGGCCGGGAGCCTAGCTACAAACTTTCCCTTCTCATTCCAGTTTCTCCACTTGGGTTGTTTGCCACCTGCACTTCCCTTTGACAGATCCAACTTGTACAGAATTATGAGTGGGAGCGAGCCCTTGCATAAGAGGTAGCTAAGTCGACACAAGTGGATTTGAATTCCTATCTCTATTACTCCAGGATCATCTACCAGGGGTCAGAAAAGTTTTTTGGTACAGGACAAGGTAGTAAATATTCAGGCTTTATGGGTCTGTCACTACTATTCAACTCCGATATTGTAGCACAGAGGTAGTCACAGACAGTATGGGCACAAATGAGCATGACTCTTCCAATAAGGCTTTATGAAAGTCAAGTGGCATGCAGTTTTAGTCATAGTTGCTGAGAGATTTTAATCTCTCTCCAGGCCTCAAGTTTCTCATCTATAAAATGGGAACAATTATACCAACCGCACAGTGTGGTGAAAGAAAAGCATAAGATAACACACAGCAGGGGATTAGTGTGTGTGCTCAGGTCACTGTGTTGTTGCAATTAGCCCCAGCTGCACACTCCTTGGGAACAGATTTGACTTTTAGGGCTTTTCAGAAGGGCACAGAGAAATGCAGGATCATGATGAGCAGTAGCATGAAAAGCAGAAGGGGCTAAGGAATTAACATTTCATTTGGAATTACATAACGTTTAATTGTTTTTGACATTTTAATCATAATAACAGTTTATGGCTGCTACTGTATTTTTGAGCACTTGTTCTGGTTTTAGCAATGTGAGATGCACTCTTGTGGATAAAAATGAAGTGGAGGAGTTGCTGGTGAGAGAAATAACACATGTGAAATTAGAAGACAGTGAGAACATGGGGCTACTGTGGTGACTGTTGGTCTGTGGAAGGTGGGCAGAGGACACAGGTCAGGGGAGCTCGAATTTGAACTGGATCAGGAATAGCATTGCCATAGACCTACGCTTTACCTTTCATTTCAGGTTTGGACTTTGTGTTAAAGTTCACATTTTGTAGAGGAACAGAGTAAAGACTGTTGGATTAGGAAAAGGACTTTGTAAATGAAGGCTAAGGCAATATTTTCAAGTCCATTGCAGACAGAGAATGTTTCTGGCATGGGGACAGCCCCAGGTGTCCTTGAGTGTGGCCACCTGTTTCTTAACTTCCCAGAGTTTCCTCCATAGGATTCTTAGAAGGAAAGGAAAACCCTTTTGGGAAGAATTGGTTTAATGGGGCAGGTTTAAGCTTTGGTAGCAAGTTCCTGGAGTTAGTCAGCAGGACCCCTGTCTGTCTGTCTTGCTCTCTCCCATCTTCCTCATCCTTCTTTCGTATCTTGTACCTTCTAGGTTGGACTTGGCCCAGTCTCTGGGACTCACTCAGTTGCAGGTGAAGACTTGGTATCAGAATCGCAGGATGAAATGGAAGAAAATGGTAAGAGAGGAGAAAGTGGGTCTAACCATGTGCCCATCCTGATGAAATTAATTCTTAACATGGGGCTGTTGGGAAGCAGGAAGCTTTGGGCTGCAAGATGGGAAGGCCTTCTAAGATGCTGGCTGGGAGGGAGTCTGCTTGAACTTGACTTGGATTGCTTAACTAGAGGGATATTCTTTTCACAGTTTCCTTAGAAATCAAAGAAGGCCACAAGCTTCTCGGCTGCTAGTTTGAACCCCACCTGCCAGCCTCTTCAAACAACTTCCTTCCTCTCCCACCAAGAGCTAAGAATAGAAGTCAGTACCCTCTGGTTATAGCAACAGAGAAAGCACATCTGTTCTGCTACTGTCATCCTCCAGAGCAAGGATCCTCAAACTTTGTGGGTGTCAGAGTCACTTGGATAGCAAGTGAAAATGCAGGGCTCCAGGCCCTCTCCCAGGATTCTGATTCCAGAGGCCTGTGACAAGGCTGTTAACAGGCATGTTAACAGGCACCCAGGTTATTAGGAAGCACATGATCTAATGACCACAGCTTACATAATGTGTCTGTAGTGCCTTGCATATGAGCATTTTCATCTTTGATTTTTAAATGTACTGAGACTAAATGACTCTCTGTTGTGAAAAACATCATGTTCCAACCCTTGAAACACCCAGAAATGTGACTTCTGACCAGACAGATTAGCAAAGGGGAGAGTCATTTAGTCTCAGTACATTTAAAATTAGGGGAAAATTAGGGGAAAAGCCAACAAGCAGCAACCATTATATTCCTAGAGAGGAATTTGTGAGCAGATCACATAATTCCTTCTGGGAGAAACTGACCTTGAGATGGGAGGGTTTTTCAATGGAGGTGACTTGGCTCATGAAGTATGCAGGAAGTAAGGCAGGAGCCAGTTACATGTATAAACCATAATGTACCTTATGAAACAACAAATATAAAATTTGAAATTTCTTATGAATCAAGTTTTGTCCTGAGCACTGTAGGAGGTAATGAAATAAGATATAACTCCAGCTGTCTTAGAATTTATGATCTAGTTGGAGAAAGAAGGCCTGGGAAGCAGTAAGGGTGTACATTTTGAATAAGTGTTAGTTGTTATACATTGATAAGCTCATGAGTTCAGAGGAGAGGTAGTGAATTTCAGAGAAGCTGAGATTGAAGGACAAGTGAGATTCAGTTAGATAGATTGCCATTCCAAAAACTGTACAATGCTACATACATATAACTTATGGTGGAAACCTTTTGGGGGATTGTTCTCTGTAAGAACCACATTTGGGAGTGAGAAAGGCCAACCGTGTTCCTATACTTGCCTCTCCCTGGCTGATTTCGGGCAAGTCCTTTCAGTGTTTTCCCTAGGAGTTCCACCACCCACCTCCTTCCTCATCAATCATCATCATCGTCTTCGAAATCGATGTCTACTGAGTAGCAGAGGCATTGTTCAAATTGGTTATCAGCAATCTTCTCATGAGTCAGATGCTTAACGAATTGACAGGCAGCCCGCTCTGCCAGTACCGCCCAATATGCGCAGGAGGGCGCGTGCGCCTGGGTCTCTGACGTCACTTGTTTTTCACCAGCCACTCTGCTGGGGCACAGTTGTGGGCTGGTTGTTGATGGTTATCTTTGCCCTATACGTCAAGATGGAAGGAGCTTCGCGGATTTAACTCAGAGAGTTTTAAAATCAGGACAAAAAAATTCAGGTTCCTTTGGGAAACCAGAGCTTTTAGTTCTCATTGGTGATAATTTATGGAACACTTCGTTTCATTGGGCAGTGGAGAAGCAAAGACAAACTATGAATCTGTTCATTACAAAATAAAAAAGGCAATCAGTCAAGTGGGGGAGATAGAACTGAAATTAAATTATCCAGGCTGATCCGAGCAACAGCAAGAAGACTTAAGAGAGGGTTCAAAGTCAGAACAGAGAAGGGAGAACTTCACAGAGGACGCAGCATTTAAACGGAGACCCAGTGAAGGTGGGAAAGGGAATCACAGAGCAGAAAAAAGGGGCAGAAGCCCTTGGGGGCACTTAAGAACTTCCAAATGTGGGCTGTGTATATGAGGGATTGTGTTCAGCTGAGAGTCTAAATCCAGGCTCCCTCAGAACAGCACGGCATTGTTGAGATCTGATTGCTTCATATATTTTGCGGGTAAACCTCTTTCAAGGCTATCTCTTCAGGTACTGAGAGGAAAAGAGAAAGATAATTGGGTAATAAAGATGTCTCAAGGCTAGTAACCTAATTGGAACTGGAAAAAGATTAGCACTTGATTCTCAGACTTATTCACAGGGCTGCCAAGGACAATGCTGCCAAAACTGAGATAGCATCTCTGACTAGTTTTGACTGGTCAGCATTTGTAACCTATAGCGGGTTGGGTAAATTTAATCTTGCACATTAGATGGGACACTCACCCTCTATTCCATTTCTGTTGGCGTTAGTTCATTAGTATCCACAGTGTTTTGCAATAGGTTGAAAGTGTCTCATTATTCAGTGGTCTTTTTTCAGCTTCAAAATACAGTTTTCTTCTGCGAGAAGATCCAAATGGATAGCATCTCCCTCTCCCACTCACAGAATTTGGGTAGGCCACACACCAAGCAGCATCGTTATCTTTTGCATTAAAAGTCTTCAGATAGCAAATAATTCCGTGGCACTGTTACTGGTTGCTATCTATATAATCTTGAACAGGCTACTTAATCTCAATGTGCCTCATCAGTAAAATGCCTCACATGTACCTTGTAGGGTTGTAGTGTTAACTAAGCTAATTTCTCTAAAACATTGAGAACAGTGCCTGCAACACAGGATGCAGCGATGGATGTTAACTGCCATTATTGTTGTTATTTATCTGTCTACAAATTGCATATTATCAGAGAATCAGATTTTTTTGTGTGGTAGGGGATAACAGGGATTGAACTCACCAACACTTGACCACTGAGCCACATCCCCATCCCTATTTTATATTTTATTTAGAGACAGTCTTACTGAGTTGCTTAGCACCTAACTTTTACTTAGGCTGGCTTTGAACTTGTGATTCTCCTGACTCAGCCTCCTGAGCCCCTGGGATTACAGGTGTGTGCCACTGTGACCAGCTAAGAATCCAGATTTTTGAAGGCCAACATAGATAAGCTGCAAGTAGATTCTATAGGTTTCTGGGACCCTGTGCTTTTTCTTTTGGTTAAGAGTAGTCCTGAATGTTTGTCTGCTGTCAGAGCCTTGGTATTTGGGGCCCTGTTTGGGGTGTAATGGAACATCCCATCTTTGGGCTGAGACAGTCAGCTAATGTGAGCAATAATGGTCTGGGAGGAGATTCATGCTGGAGAATCCAAACTTGTTTCTCAGCTTTATGGAAAGGGTCATCAGTTATACAGCTGTCACTTTTCTATAAAGCTAAAGAAAGAGAGGGAGAGAAGAAGCAAAAAGTACCCCAGTTAATGAGTCTACTGCCTGGAGTCTGAGGGGAGATTGGGTAACTGCAGATAAACATTAGACACAGACTAAACAGTGAACCTTCTACATGTCTTTTGCACTTTACACAGAATGAAGTACTGGTAAAGGTATTGGATTCAAATGGTCAGGGTTTTATGTTCAAAACCCAACTCTGCCCTTGGCTCCCTCTTTGACTCTGAGAATCCCTTTCTGTCAGCTGTTTGCTATCTGAAAAGGGAGGGTGGAAGAAGGTTCCTCCCAGCACTGACATTCCATGCTCTCTAGCCAAACTGCCTGTCCCAGACCTTAGCACCTCTAGAAGGAAGCAGAAGGTCCCATCTTGACATCCTCAGCAACAGAACATTGAATGCCTAGTTTTAGAGTTTGAAGGAGAGTTGTCAGCAGGCATCATTAATAGAAGTTGGTGGTGTGCTAGGTGTTGCTCTGGAGGCAGAGGGAAGCTTGTGACCTCTCGTGTAATGAGTTCTCTGGCCTCTCTGGACTAAGGGGACAAATCGGCTGGAGGAATGATTGGGGAGGAGGGCTCTCGAGAGGAGGGCCACAGGGTGCATACGGTTGTGCAGCTCCTGGTGCAGGGTGGTTTTGAGATAATTGCATGTCTCAGGTGTGCTGGAAGGCAGGGGGCCAGAGGTCGATGCGGAAAGCAGCCAAGAGCGTAGTTATCTCCTAATTATTGCTTGCACTGGAATGTTTTATTCCATTTAGAAAATGGTCTGATTGTTTTGATTTTTTTTTTTTTTATGCTGTAGGAAAATAGCCAGGTGGGGTTGATCCAAGCTGTGTGGGTGGTGTTCTCTAATTGCTGGGCTGGACTTTCTTTTGCCAATTAGGTGGCTTCCTTAGACCTGCCCTTTTCTAACTTGATTACTCCATGGGGCAAGTTACTTTTGTATAACCTCTTTCATACCCAGTAGAGCTGCTTTCAACATGTGAATTCCATCTTGGCACATTTAGGTGCTTTCAAAAGCCTGGGCTCACACTGACATCAAAATCAGATACTGACTTACCTGAAAAGGAATACGGGGACCTCTTCTGCCCAGAGGTGGTTTCTGTCAGCATCTATGCCTCGTTAAAGGTCCCTTCACATCTCTGTGCTAGCTTTTCGGGTGGATTTAAATAGATGGAGCAGATTCACAGCTAAAAGGAGATGTTTATTGAGAACCTTTGGCTGGCCTCACAGCCACACACAAAAATGGACTCAGAGATCTAAATGTTTAAGAGCTAAAACTATAAAAACATCAGAAGAAAACATAAGAGTAAATATTTGTGACCTGGGATTAGACAAGACCTTCTTAGATATGACACCAGAAGCACAAGCAACAGAAGAAACATCAAAATGGATTTCATCAAAATTACAAACTGTTGTGCTGTGAAGGATATTATCAAAAAAGTGAAAAGGCAGCCCACTGAATGGGAGCAAATATTTGCACAACTTATGTCTGATAAAGGACGTGTGTCCAGAATATTTAAAGAACACTTGCAACAAAACAATAAAATGACATCCAAATTTAGAAAGGATAGTAAAGGATTTGAATAGACGTTTCTCCAAAGAAGATATACAACCTGCTGTTAAGTGCATGAAAAGATGCAACACTTCATTAGTTATCAGGGAAGTACAGATGAAAACCATGACAAGATACCACTTTGTACCCACTAGGATGGCTATAATCAAGAAGGCATAATAGCAAGTGTTGGTGAGGATGTGGAGAATTGGGATCGTTACATGTTGTTGGTTGGAATGTAAAACAGTGCAGCTGCTTTGGAAAAACAGTCCTAAAAATGTTAATCAAAGATTTGCCATGTGATTCAGCAATTCCATTTCTGGGACTATACCCATAGAAGTGAAAGCATGGACTTGAACAGATATTTGCACGCCCATGTTTATGGCAGCATTGTTTATAATAGCCAAACCATGGAAGTAACCTAATGTCCATCAACTGATGAATGAGTAAGCAAAATGTGGTGTATGCATAAAATGGAATATTGTTTTCCTATATATGCTGCAACATGGATCAACCGTCAGAACATGATGCCAAGTGAAGAAAGCCAATCACAGAAGTCCACATATTGCAATGATTCCATTTGTATGAAATGTTCAGAACAGGCACATCAATAAAGAGAAAAGGCAGATGGGTGGTTGCCTAGGGTGAAGGGCAAGGAGGTTGGGAGACGTTGGGGTGGTAAAAATATTCTGAATTTGCATGTAGTGATTATTGCCTAATTCTGACTATAGCAGACATTATTGAATTGTGCAATTTAAGTAGATGAAATACATGCCATGTGAATTATATCACAAAGCTCTTTTGAAAAAGAACTTATGATTTGATGAATTATTACATCATTCTTAAAGTTTAGCACCTGAAGGTTTTCTGCTGTTCTTGAAAGAAAGAGACATAGTCAATAAATATTTAGTGACTGCCTAAAATTTAGAGGTTCATAAGAGAGATGCAGGGTTTGCCTTTAAGGAGCTTCTATGCAAATGTAGAAGATAACATTTAGTCAGGTATATGCTATAGTTTGAATCTGGAATGTCCCCAAAAGGCTTGCTGCTCAGCTTGGTTCTGTTGGAAGGTGGTGAAACTTTTAGGAGGTGGCCAAGTGGAAGGAAGTCAGATCATCAGGGGCATGCCCTTGAAGGGAACACTGGGTCCCCAGACCCTTTCTGTTTCTCCCTCTTTGTTTCTGACTACCACAAGGTGAATGGCTTCCTCTAGCACACATTCCTGCCATGATGTACTGTGCTTCCACAGTCCCAAAGCAATGGAAAAAATGACCATGGACTGAAACCTCCAAAACTCTGAGCCAAAATAACCTTTACTCTTTATAAGTTGATTTATCTCAGGTGTTTTGTCACAGGTGTTATGGCTAGCACTATATATAAGTAGTAAAAAAAATAAAAACAATAACTCATTCCTGATTCACACTTGAATCCAAGTTCTCCCAAAGCCCTTTTTTTGTAGCTGTCCAGAGTACACTGAGCTGAAGTTTGGAGCCAGTGGAGGAAGGACTGTTGCATTCCAAAGTAATGTATAAATATTTTAAAAATCATCCCTGCCTACCTCATAGGATTCCTGGGTAGGTCACAATTGGGATAATTGCGAAAGTCCTTTGATGGCATCAAAGCCCATTTAGGGTGTGATTCTTTTGCATGCTTTATATCTTTTTTCAACTCTCTGGAAACGTTTATTGAGAAAAGTTAGTTCATTCCATAACAGTCTTTGAATGCCTGCTACGTGCAGGGACTTAGTGGGAGGGGCAGGCAAGTAAACACACAGTGACAGCATCTCATGAAAAGCACTCCTAGTGTAGATGGTGGAGAGAATTTGACTTACTTAGGGGAGCTGGGCAGGATTCCAAGAGAAGTCAGCAAGAAAGAGGCATGCTCAGATCAAAGGAAATCTACCATATCCAAGAACAGTTCTGCGTCTCTCATGTACAGTATGTTTTGGTCACTCTCATCTTCACATTGTGAGATAAGGCATTATCGTTCTGTTCCCATTTTATGGATTTGGGAAACTGAGGCTCAGAGACTTTAAAGGACCATACCAAAGGCAAAACCAATAATTGGCAGAGTTAGAATTTAACCTAGTTTTCTCACCTTCAAAGCTAGAAAACTTTCTGTGTCCTACTACTTCTTTGAAAAATACAAGACTGTTTAATAACTTCTTTTTTCATGATAACTGAAATATTCATACATGATCCTTGTTGAAAATTTAGAAGACACAGAAAGAACACAAAGAAAAAAGATGAAAATTATGCATGACTTCAGTACTGCAAACTAGGTGGTAAATGTTTGTCTAGTCTCCAAATTGAACTAGGCTTATCTAATGACCTGTTGTTCACAAAAACATATTCTTAGTATTTCCCATGTTGTTAAGCTCTCTTTTCTTTAATAATTGTAATGGTTATCAAGTATTCTGTCTTTGGGATGTATTACATTATCTACTCAATCATGTGGCTGAACCTTTAGAGTTCCCAGCCCAACTTTTGCTATTATAACTGCTATTATGATGAATATTTGTGTGGATCAACCTTTGTTTTAGTCTTGGATGACTTTTTAGAATTTATTCTAAGGAATTTTGGGGTCAAGAAAGGGAAACACATTTTATGGTTGTTGATTTGAACTCTTAGATTATCTTGAAAAGGTTGTACTGATTATACTTTTACACTAAAGTATGTTCATTTTCCTGCTTGCCACAGATATTATTATCCTTCTGATTTCTCGTGTGATAGTTACCATATTAACATTTAAGTTTTCACATATTTCCCTTACTGAAGTTGATTTTAATGAGTTTATAATCATGTTATAAATGCCAAAATGTATGATATTGACTAAAAAATACATCAAGCTGGAATGAAGTATCTCTGTAGACCAGAAGAGAGAAGTTTAGAACACATTTTGCCAAACCTTGTAACTTTGCTGCTGGGAAGGGAGACTTTAGAGTTTCTCTCTCTTTTTTTTTTTTTTTTTTTTCAGTGCTGGTGGATTGAATCCAGGGTCTCACAGGTGATAGGCAAGTGCTTTACTGCTGAGCCACATCACCAGCCCTAAGAGAGGGATTAGATGCTGTGTAAAGTCATACTGGAGAGCAGAGAAGTGGAAGGAAGGAGTTATTTCTTCGACTCAGTAACTCTTTTTCTCTTACATAGGTCTTGAAAGGTGGACAGGAAGCTCCCACAAAACCCAAGGGTCGTCCCAAGAAGAACTCTATCCCTACATCAGAAGAGATTGAAGCTGAAGAGAAACTGAACAGCCAGGCCCAGAGTCAGGAGCACCTGGAGCCCTCTCAAGGACAGGAGGAGCCCTGTGAAGCACAGGAACCAAAAGCACACGATGTCCCCTTGGAGGTGGCAGAGTCACCAGGCCAGCCCCAGGAGTCACCAGTAGCCTCTTCTGAACCCCCACCATTAAGCTAAAATAAAACTCATTTGGGGGAAGGGGGAGACTGGGAAAAAGGGAAAGGAGAGAAGGCAGGGAGACTAGGGGAAGTAAAACTTCTAACAAACTGGGGGAGAAGAGATCCGCCTGTCTCCCTCTCTCCCACAGTTCTCAGTGGTGTTTCCATCACAAGCATTTGATGAAGACGTGCTTGTCTTAGTCTTTTCTCTTCGTGGAAGGCTATGTAGTGACAGATGCCCTTGATTAGGGGAGACAGTGCTTTGGAGCTGCCTGTCCCAGCTGGGGTGACGGCAATGGGGCTGGGTAACAGAAGCCTGCCTGTGTCGCAAGCGCCATGCCAATGTGCAGTGGAAGGTGGCCCTGCTTTCCCTGCCACCCCTGGGCAGCCAGTCATCAAAGCAAAGAGAGATGGAGGCACTTGGGCAGCCTGCCCAGGCTCCTTGCTGACTCAGCACTTATTTCTGTAGTTTTAAAAGAGAATTTAATGTTTTGTTTTGTTTTTGCGGGGGGTGGGGCGGGGTGATGAGAGCAGGCAACAACAACAACAACGAGTTCAGAGGAAGAGAGTTGTGAGTTATTAGAAATGTTCTGAATCCAGTTTGTTTATTTGGAGACACGTGTGCCTTTGTACCCATTATAAAATGGTCAGGTGACCCAAGAACTGATAAGCCTTGTTTTTCTTGCTTCCTTAAGTTGCCATCCCTGAGGCTGCAAATGCAGATATGTTAAGATAACTTTTATTTTTTAACTAAAAATAAATCTTTCAAAAGAATCCAGTGCTTTGTTTCTTCTGGGGAGTGTATGTAACCATACCTGAATGTGTGCTATGGAAGGAGACCAGACAGGGAGCTGACTTTCAGGTCCTTTTTTTCCCCATCTATAAAATGAGACTGGCCTAGGCTACTGGTCCAGGTGCAGGAGCAATGGAAACAGTGCCAAGACCCTGGTGATGAAGGAGCAGAGTGCTGTGCTCTCCCCACCAGAGCATCTCCACTGTCAGCTGTTTTACATTTTCACTTTCCAACTCTAAAATTTTTTACTTTTCTGAAGAGGTAATACATTTACATGCTTCAGAAGTCAAAATGGCATAAAAAATTGTCATGCTTTTGCCCCATCCTTTATAGGTAATCATTTTTATTTGTTTCTTATTTGTCCTTCCATTTTTTCTTTATTGAGTGTCCATTTGGATGATTTGCTCTGCACCTTTGGACAAAAGAAAATTTGAGAACAATTTGGGTAGATGTGTGATTTTAAATTTAAAAGTGATGTCCTGGATGGACTGGGGTGTAGCTCAGTGGAAGTGTGTGCTTAGCATGTGCAAAGCCCTGGGTTCCATCCCTAACATGAAAATAATGATAATAATAATAATAATAAATAAAAGTGATGTCCTAATTTTAATAAGTGCAGGAAAGAGGTAGGTACCAAATGTCCTAGGAGGAGGACCTCACCTTCCGTTTTGTCTGATTCTCCTGCTTTCTTGCTCTGATCCCCACGGGGTCACCTTTAGAGTCCTTTCCCTGTGGTGTCCTGCAGGATATAATGCACAGTTAGTAGCTGGTCAGCCACTTATTAACCGTCTGCCAAGCTGCAGGCTTAGAGAATATTGGCCAGCTTTAACATGGGTTTCAATTGGGAAGCAGAACCTGTTACTAGTCCTGTGAAACAATCAAATAATTCATTACAAAGTTAAACAGGAAAGATCTGCGTGTTTTCAATCATCTGGCTGCCTGCGTCTCTCCGTTAATACAAGCAATCAGAAAGTGGCTGCAGTTTTGACATTGCCAAGGCAGTGCCTTCGCCCTCTTTGCTATAGAAATCAACAAAGAGAAAGCAGTCTTTCTTTTAACTCTTGTGAATAGACAAAGGACTTGGCCTCTTGAGAACCAGTTCACACAGACCACACCTAGCTGCCTGTGCAAGGTTGCTTGTCCCAAGCCAGCACAAAGCTATCTGCCTCACCTGCAGCCCACCCCACTCTACAGTTTTATGATCTGCCTACAGGTGGTGTGACAAGGAGCCAGAGTGTGCATAATGGCCCAGGTAAGAAGGTGCATCTGTGCCAGGTTAGTCTCACTCCTTAGGAGCTGTTCTGTTCTGCTCGGCCCAACCCTGAGAGCCCTTTTATTTGGATATAGGTTTCCTATGCTGGCTTTTGGTCTCTTGTTTTGGGCTCTCATAGCGTCCTTCCTTGCATTATCTTGACTGTGAATGTCACTGCATGGATCTCTGGGTATATATACCCATGCTGCCATTCCTGAGTGCTCGGTTCCAGGTGTTTCTGACTTTCAGCTCTTACTTGCTGGCTTATCCTCTTTAGTTTGTTTCTTGCCGCTAGGGGTTGAAGGTATTTCACTGGTGAATTTAATTAAGACCTCGGATTATCTTTCCTTGTGTTTTGTAAGGCCCAGCCCAAGGTTACTTCAATTTAGAAGTTCTCAGCTTATCCTCTAGCCTCAGTTTTGCGTGACTTTGCCCTGTGACTCAAAAAAGGGGCCAGGATGGATTTAACACTCGCGCACGCGCTTGCGCACACACACACACGACAGTGCTGGGGATTGAACCCAAGGACTTTGCACATGGTAGACAAGGGTTCTACCACTGAGCTATATCCTATGCCCCCCCCTTTTAATTGACAAAAGAAAATTGTATCTATTGGTAGTGCAAAACATTTTGAAATGTGTATATATTGTGGAATGGCTCCATTAAGCAAATTAACATCTGTATAACCTCACATACTTAACCATTTTTTAAAAATTTTTAATTTTTTTAAATTAAAAAAGTTTAGTTGTTGATGGACTTTTATTTATTTTTTAAATTTTATTTATTTTTTTGATGCATTGTACATAATTGGGGTACAACTTTTCTCTGGTTGTACGTGATGTAGAGTCACACCGGTTGTGTAATCATACATGTACATAGGGGAATGATGTTTGTCTCATTCCATTATCGTTCTTTTCCCCCATCCTCTCCCCACCCCATGGACCTTTATTTTATTCATTTATTTGTATGTGGTGCTGAGAATTGAACTCAGTGCCTCACAAATGCTAGGCAAATGCTCTACCACTGAGCCACCACCCCAGCCCCCTTAACTATTTATTTTTGGTGAGAACACTTAATATTTACTCTGGGCAATTTTCAAGTATATAGTAAATTATTAACTTTAGGCACCATCACCATGTTATACAAGAGATGTCTTGAAATCATTCCTCCTGTCTAATTGAAAGTCTGTATCCTTCAGCCAACCCCCATTTCATTCCTTGTCAGAAATGACACATCAGTCCTCATCCCTAGCCTCTGTTAACCACGGCTCTATCCCCAACCTTATTTTAGATTCCCTGTATGAATGACGTTCATTTCACTTAACATTAATGTCCTCCAGGTTCATCCATGTTGTCACAAATGACAGGATTTCCTTCTTTTTTTATGGCTGAAATAGTATTCCATTGTGTATATGTAGAACATTTTCTTTATCCATTCATCAGTTGATGGACACGTAGGTTCATTCCATATCTTGGTTATTGTGAATAATGCTGCAACCAACATGAAGTGCTGCTGTCTCTTTGACACATCGATTTCATCTCCCTTGGAGACATACCAGTCGTAGATTGCTGGATCATATGATAGTCTGACTTTTAATTTTTTTGAGGAAAGGGCTGGGCCTTTCACAATTGGTTCCCTTCTGCCCGTGCCTTGCTTGAAAGCCAAGCCCTGCTACTTCTCTAATCACATTTTTCCATTTTGTCCCCAGTTCCTAAGGCTTGTGACTGACATTCAGAACCAGCTTCACAAGTTTCCTCTGAGTTGTGAATTGGAGGTTGTTCCATGTGGGTCTGTAATTGGGTGTTCGGTGATCTCCTCTGTCTCTGATCTTTCCTGGGGGCCTTTTGACTTTTATTCTCTCTTGGTAGCCCTTGTGAAATAAAAGCATTCTCTCCCTTCTCTGGCATCCAGAATGGTGACCCTTGAGGGGTTCAGGGTTTCATTTGAGGGTCCTATCATTGGCCAATTTTTCAAGTTTTCCAGAGCAGGAGAGAGAGTTGAGGCAAGTCCTTAAGAATCTGCTTTGAGAAGCTAATCTTGTAGAGACTGTGGTCTTCTCTCTTTAGGAATGTCTCTGCTCTGGGAGGCTAGACAAGAGAGCCACTTTGGTCCAGTGCTGTTCTCTTGGACTGTGAAATGGGCCATTTCTTCCAATTTTACACAAGTCCAGTGATCAGAAAGAAGTGAATCAGAAAGAAGTCTTTCCCTGGGTCCCACAGTCACTGAGGAGCTGTTCTGAGGACCAAGTCAGGTGTCAGATTCCCTCCTGAGTTGTCATTGTTGGCATGCCTTTCCTCCTGCATATGGACCTGTGGTGGGCAGGCTGTCAGAGGGAAGGGGGTTCCCTGACTCCATGCATCGTCTCTGTCAGAGAGCAAAGGATTTCTGGTGTCGGTTGCTAACCATCATTAAGCATCCAAATTTGACTCTGAGTTTGTGTTCTGGAGCTCTGCGCACTCCAGATTGCTTCATGTCACCTACAAAGGTTTGTTAAAAACACAACACTGAAGCCGGGCGTGGTGGCGCACGCCTGTAATCCCAGTGGCTCGGGAGGGGGAAGCAGGAGGATCGTGAGTTCAAAGCCAGCCTCAGCAAGGGCAAGGCACTAAACAACTCAGTGAGACCCTGTCTCTAAAAATAAAATACAAAATAGGGCTGGGGATGTGGCTCAGTGGTTGAGTGACCCTGAGTTCAATCCCCGGTTCCAGAAAACAAAACAAAACAAAACATCAACAACAAAAACACAACACTGAGCCCTTGCTTGACCCAGACAGTAACCAAACAGGTCTCAACAGTACAAACCGTGAATCCTCAAACTAGTTTGAACACATCTATCAGAAGTCAGTCATAGAGGCAGATTTTTTTTTTTTCCATTACTGGGGATTGAACCCAGGGTCTTGGGCATGCATGGCAAGTGCTCTGCCACTGACCTATACCCCCAGTCCAAGTTTTTTATTTTGAGACAGGGTCTCACTAAGGTGCTTGGGCTAGTTTCGAACTTGCAATCTCCCTAGAAGTGCACAAGCATGTGCCTGACCACAGAGACATATGCACATGTATGAACTAGTCACACTATTTTGTGTAATTATAATGTACTAATAAATTTTTTTTAAAGAAATAAGTCTTAAACAGGCCAGTTTTGAGTTTTTCTAGAACTGTCTTGAAGACAGGTCTGAGGCCACCATGAGTCTTTCTTTCCTTCCACACTGTGAGAATTGACTGCCCTTCTCACAACCTTTCAACTTTTCCCTGTGGCCTTGCCTCACACCCATGGGCTGGGTCTGGATTGGAACTGGACAAAAATAGTGCTTTGTCAGCCCAGTCTGGGATTGTCCATTCAGCAGAAAACAAGTGGACACATAGCAATCACTCAGTTCCACATGGTCTTCACTATAGACAGTCCTCAGGGTTCTCCTTCCTCTTCTGCCCAAGTCAGTGGCTAGCTTAATTGCTGGATCCTCTGGATATTTTCTGTTGGTGCTACTTCAATCTTAACTCCATTCTATTTGAAAGGAACCGTAGAGGGGCAAGAAACATTGGGGTTAACTGAAATGTGCTTTGCACATAACTCATTCCTCACTATTTTTGTGCCCTTAACTGTCTGTGTGGCCTGAAGCCCAGAGTGCCTGCTGCTCTTGGTGAAAATATTTCCCTTCCAAGCCCCTCATTGCTCCTCCTCCATTGCCCTTGCTGTGATTGTTCCTCTTCTGTAGACCCTTTGAATTCAGTTCTGAGAGGTTGTGCCCCCACATGCTTTATGTCCAAGAAACTGTCCTTTTTCCTGCTTGGCTCACCTCTCCTCTTCCTTATGCCTCTCAGCATAATACTCTGAAGACATCTCTTCATGTATGTGGTCCTCAATTAACCTCACCACTTCTCCAGTTCAATCATTTAGTTCCTTTTAATGCACCTTTTGTAACTGCCCTTGTGGTCCTGCCATCTTTCCAAAGAGGACTTGGATTCCTTTTGTTTCCCTATTAGAACGTAAATTCCTTGAGGCTATTTTTCAGTTTGTGTGTTCCCAGTTCCTTTTTTGCTGCTGAGGTCTCCAAAGGCCTATAGATAAGCCATTAGAAGGTCTGAATTCTCCTGGTTTCCTACTCACTTCTTTCTTGGCAGTCCAGGGGCTTGCATTCTCAGCAGAAGAGTGGGTACAGCTGTCACAAAGCCTTGAGGCCCCCAATCATAAAATACTCTCTTGATCCTTGGTCATTATCAGAACTTTCCAGAGAAAAGAAGGATGGCAGAGCAAAATGGCACCCAAGGGAAATAAGGCTGGGCCAGTTTTCCCAAGGCAAGCCACAAAGAGAACCAAGGGTGGTCAGGGAGTCCATGCCTCAGACCCTTGTGGGCAAGGGGCAATTTGACACCTATTGTTATCATTTTGTTTGTTTTCTACTTCTTAGAGTTTGCTAATTTTTAAAATTTTTGTGCATTTTAATTATACATAATAGTGGGATTCAGTTCATACATGTGACTGTGCTAGTTTTAGAAAAGGTACTGACAGGGTTCTAAAGATGACCTTGCAGGATCGTCCCTCAAGGGGACCCTATATATTGTTGCAGTGGGCAGCCTGGGAGAAAGAAATGCCTACAGAGGCATCTGTCTAAAATTAAAATTAAAATCCTGTGTAGGCAAAATGATACAGGGCAGCAAGTGGTGGGTCATGTGATCTGTGATGTTAGGAGGTGACTGAGGGGAGATAAATTCAGTCTAAGTATCATGGAGTGGCTGAGAGGGCAAGTGCAAAAAGCTCCCTGATGTACCTGTGGCCTCAGCTTTGAGGACTGGAGTCAGATCTAAAAACTCAGGATGGACAGTAGTCAGAGACATCCTTTTAATTTTTTAGAAGGGGAAACTGGGAGAGATGAAAGTGACTTGAGAGAGGTCCCCAAGACCTCCCAGAGTCAGAAACCAGAGTAGTCATGCCCTTAGAAAGCAGAATGCAGCTGGGCGCGGTGGCACACACCTGTAATCCCAGCACTTGGGAGGCTGAGGCAGGAGGATCGCAAGTTCAAAGCCAGCCTCAGCAACTTAGCGAGGCCCTAAGCAACTCAGTGAGACCCTGTCTCTAAATAAAATACAAAATAGGGCTGGGGATGTGGCTCAGTGGTGGAGTGCCCCTGGGTTCAATCCCCAGTACCAAAAAAAAAAAAAAAAAGAAAAAAAGAAAAAAAGAAAACAGAATGCTTGGAGTTTCCTACACAGCCATGGGCAGTGTTAGCCACAATTCAAGTCACCAAGCATTTCTTCAGCATCTATTTTATGCCTAGTCTTATGCTAGCACTGTGGGGGATGTTGTGGGGGACAGAGAGGGAAAAGAGAGGGTAAAGTAATATGTCTGCTCTCAAGCTAAATTCTTATTGGAGAAATTTATAATCCAGTGAGTTTGGGATGGGCCAAGGATTCCAGTCACCTTCCCTTACCCTGTGAGATGGCATTCTTTCTGGCTAAGGAAGGTGATTCATGAGAGATACATCCCTAAGCATGTCCTCACCAGGTTGGGCCAGCTAAGAGACAGTTAATGTCTTAAGTAGGCCCCTTGTGCACCTGGAAGGGTGATTAACACTGGAACAACAGGTGTTTGTTAAATTCACCTGAATATGCCTCTAATCCCAGATTGTCTCCCAAATCCTGGGTGGAGGGTGGTTTGGGGTGGGTAGAAAGATCCTAGTAATGCCATTTATAATCTGGGTGTGGATTCTGAAGGGAAGGTATGGCTCAGTACCTGTCTTAAAACGTTTTGCCTCCTTGCATTTTGACCTTGCCTTGCCAATGGGCAGTGGATGGCAGTGGATGACAGTGGATGGAGTGGCCTTCCTGTTGCCTTTCACACCCACCATTTGTGCCCCATCCAGGTGTGCTCTGGAGTTGGCCTCTACATGGCTGCTCTGAGCTGTCAAGTCAGTTTCTTGGGGCTGCAGGTCAGCCATGACCAGGAGGGGCCTGGGCGGACACTCTCTGCTGAGGGGGTCTGTGTAAATCACCATGACAGGCTTCTTTTATTCCTGCCAACCTGCCTCCTTTCTTTCCCAAACCCTCTATCATTCTGTTTATTTTCGTTGCGGATTTATTAGACACACAGTTAAGTGCCCATTTAGTTCTGTGAACTGTCATCATGCCTGCTTCATGAATAAGATCATTCACTGACAAAACCCTTTAAACATTTTTTTTTTTTTTAAAGAAGGTGGGGGAGGAGAGGCGAGGAGGAGGAAATAGTGCCCCAGGTCAGTGAGAAGGCCAAGAACAACCGAAACCCAGTGGCGGCTTCTCCTGCAGCTCAAGAATGTAATAAGGGCTCTCAGAGTTGCCTTGAATGTACCCTGTTCATCAAGACATATGTCATGTCTCCTGTGGGACGCTGAGGTCTAGAGTTCATTCCTTTGTCTTGGCTGCCAGAGAGAACACAATTTGGGGCAGGCGGAGTGGCGACCATGCACCTGCTCAAAATCATTGCCAAGAACCTCAAGGCATGTCAGGCCGAGTCCTTGCCCCTTCAGGATCCGAAATCAACTTCCTTGAGCCAAACCCTCCTGGTTCTGCCAGGGCTTCTCTCCTTCAGGTGGCCTTTATTTCCAAGCACCTGGTTCCTTACACATATAAATTGCTCAGCTGAAAGTAGCAATTTCCAGACCCAGTGTCTTTTTAAATGCATCCTGACAATGCATAAGCCAGGCACTATTAGAGGACTTTCTTTCCAACTACATGCCAAGCAGTGCAATAAGGACTTTCCATCATTACCTTAGGTCACTTAGCAGACCAATGAAGTAGTTATTATTACTGTCTCCATTTTGGAGGTGGGGAAACTGAAACCCAATGTGGTCAGGTAGCTTGTACAGTTATTTAACATAGCTGGAAGTCTATTTTATCCCCAAGGGGCCTACACTTACTGATAAGGAGGCCAAGCCTGATCTAGGGCAAAGCATCAAGGCAGGCCCGCTCCTTACCCTCTGCCTCCCCAGCAGGTGCCCTTTGCCTCTGCTCCCACACCACTGAAACTGGCATGCCATCACAGTTTGGGGTGCAGTCTGCTCCTCATATGCAAATGACCAAGACTTCCATCCACCCACCGTAGTAGCATGAAGTCCAGGTCCCTTCTCACCTCTTCTGTTGTTACCTAGATGCTTCAGGAATATTCAGGAATGGTGGAGTATGTTGTCATCCGTAGTGGCCTTGGAAGTGGGTCTAGCATTTGGAAGAATTGGAGAGGGGTCATGTCTGAAGTAGAGTAGCAGGATTGCATCCTCCCTGCCATAAGGAACATGGTGAAACACACCAGGGTGGGAGGAATGGGAATAGAAGCTCTAGAAACTCAGTAGATACAATCCTGAGTACGGCTGAAATGCTGAGTCCCCTTTCCTAGCTACAGATGTGGATGATGCTGTTTCTTGGCCATTCTTGGAGTGACTTGTAAGGTCCAAGGAGCCTTAGTGCTCTGCCCCTGGCTCTGGCCCAGGACCACTTTGCTTCTACTCCTCCGTAGTCCCAGAGTTAATCTTCCTGTTCCTGTTCTTCGTCCACCTTCTCTCTCTCTCTTGCTCTCTTTTGGTTTCTCTTTCAGCTGTTTCTTTTTATTTGCACTTTGTTTTCAGTTTGGGTTCAATGCAAATAAAGACCATGAAAATGAAAAAGTTACTATGAATAAAGCACAATTATACACAAATAATGTCCAATCAAAACAGATGTATTTGCATGCAAATATAAAGCAGGAAGGGGTGTTCATTACATATATGAAAGCTTGAGATATGTTGTAACTGGTTGTTCTGTATTGCTTTCTAAGGACAACAAACATTGGCTTTTGTTAGCAGGGCTCCTGTGCTTGTCTGGACCCTGGCACACAGCGTGTGGTCACAGGAATCAAAGATTTCAATGAGTGCATATTTCTAAAAAAGGCTTTTACATAGAGGCAGCTGGAAAACTTACTTTCCAGAACCAAGCCAGTTTTAGACTTAGTGTCAGATTCTATTTAAAACACACCTTATAGAGTATGCCAAAGGCAGCTGGCTTCATTCATAATGGTGAATAAAAGGTATTTTCAGAAATAGAATTTAATTCAGGTGAGTTTGCAATGTTCAATATACCTTAATTCCTACTTCTTTAAGATTTGCAAATATGTGCTTACAATTTTACACATGCTAATACAAAAAGAACAAATTTGAAGTTATTTGGAGTCATATTCCCATGATTATATCCTGGCATATCTCAATTACTTACGGCAAGTCAAGTGCAAAGTCCAAGTCAAGTTCAAGAGCAGGCAACTTAGTTCCCAAGAGAATAGTGAGGGCTTAGCCATGGAAAATTTCAGAGTCCATCAGCATTAAATCAAAGTTGCTGAAATAATACACAGAGAATTTCCAGTAGAACCTAGAGGTTCCTTGCACTATATGTGTTCATAGAAATATGGAAATTTTCATATTATCTAATAATTTTATAGCCTTGTAGATTTCATGAGACAAAGTGAAAAAGTGAGTCTCCATTCTGTATCTTTTTTTTGGTTTTTATTCTCAATCAAGGCAAACTCTTTTTTTTTATTCCCAAGGAGAGTTTTCTGGTGTCCCTATTTCCTAGACCATATTTGAGATATTCACATCTCTTTTCAGTCTTCTGTAAAAAATTGACCTGGCGAACATAGTAATGGCCTCCACCATCCTGTTAAATCACTCAGATGTTCTTCAAACGAGTCACATTTGGAATTCTCAATATTTTCTGAATCATACTTGTGTCAATCAAATTAAGGAGTGAAATTTCATAAATTTGGTAAAGATATTTTGATTCTTGATTTATTTTATAGTCATTCTGGACTTTCAGAAGCAGCCACCTCAATTTTGGAAGATAGGTAGGGAAATAGAGCTATTTTTGGCTGGACCAAGGGCTAAGCCTGAGGTTAAGAACTGCTGTGTCCTTGAGTCTCTTCTTATCTACAGCTTTCTCTTCCTTAATTTCCCCCTTTATAATTTATTTGGAAACTGGATGTATTGTTTCCATGAACATTAAAGTCACTGACATCAATATGAACTCATGATATATTTTATCTTAAATAATTATTTCTTACGTCTGGGGCAGAAGCTGTTTAAGTGTGCTTGGAATGTCCTGTCAGGGCAGAGAGCAGTGAAGTCCTCGAACACTACTAGGTCATGTTGAAAGGGCACCCAGGGACACGGAAGCTGTCTCAAAGAGGCTTTCACGAACCCAAAGTAAACAATGCAAGTGTCAGTAAAGAGAAGTGCAATGGTTTGAAGCACATCAAATATGTATAAATCCATGTGTTCAGAATTTAAAAAATAAAAGTCATTCACCCCTTTATGAAGGATGGTAGGAGACCAACTCATGATGTGGAAAACTAATAAATAAAGGGAAAGCATCAGGCATTTATCCTACATGAACTGTGCCTTCAGGTAACTAAATAGTTGATGAGCAGAAGTTTCTCTTTAAAGATGATAATAAGTGCACGAGAAGTCATTGATTTATCATAGAAGTTCAGAACCTCATTGAATTAATGAATCTGCATGATGATCACCAATGTATTTCAGCATCACAAGGAAACAACCAAACATTATGTAAATTCCCATAAAAGTACACAGCACTACATATGAAGGAGTCTTGCAAAAGAAAAAAAAAATCAAGCCAAGCCCTGTTCACACTTCTACATCAAATATCAATTTATGGGATATAAAGAGACGAAGGACAGGGACACAATCAACAATATACAAACAATATTTCAAATAACACATCTATATTGACTTTCTTAACTTCATTCTCATAGGACAAGTCACCCTTGATGTCTGTTTCAGTCCATTTTTCATTACTGTAACAAAAGACATAGGTGGAATACTCATAAAGAGGGTAATTTTGTTATCTTGTTCACAGTTTTGGAAGCTGAGAGTTCAAGCAGGCTCATTCAATGGTCTCCCTTGGCTGTGTCACCTCATGGAAGATGGCAATGGTAGGAGTCAGGAATCAGGTAGCCATTGTTGGTCGGGTCCAACAATCCATACCACAGACATGCCCCCAGTTGACCTAAGGACTCATCTGCACCCGTTTGTTTCCTCACTACCTCTGCACCACAAACTGGGGGCCAACCTTTCGACACACACATCTTTGGGGGACACACTTAAATCACATTCAAACCATAGCAACGTCCAACTTCATTTACACTCGGAACCTTGTCAACATCTGAAACTTATCTACCTTGAAAGTGAGTTACATATGTCTTATTCTTGGATCATGACTTTCAGTTCTTTCCATTCTTAATTCAACTATTTACACCTGTTCTCAAATGCCATCAAAACCCTCCATTCCATAGGCTTATTTTCTCAATGTTATTTTTCTCCTTTCTTCCTTTTATTCCCATTCACTTTAGATTTCACACTCTATTGATATCTTGACTCCCTTCATTTTAATACATTTCCGCCTAGCAAAATCTCTAATCCAGGGTGAACTGGACTATTTACTTCCTCCGATTCCGCGGAAGAACACAGGGCACCACCATCCCTGCATGCTGAGCAGTCTCTGCTGTTCTGTTCCCAGTGCTTCCTGGAAACCATTTCCCTCTTTCTAGACACTCTGCATTCCATCTGCAGTGACCATGTCACACCTTCTCCTCCTCCTCACTCTCCGCAGATGATTTTCTTCCAGCTTTCCATTTTGAAAAAACCCTAGATGAGGACTTGGTCAACTCCCTGCTACCAAACATACAAGCCCTTACATCTGCCCCATCCTCCTTTTTTCGCTCCTGTTACTAAATTTGTGTCCGTACCTCCTGAGCAAAACTACCTCTTCAAAGTGTGTTTTAGACACTGCTTCCCCAACTTTTGGAAGCTTACCTTATAGACTATCTATTCCCATTCCCTCCTCTTTAATCTCTGCATCTATCTCATAAGTATTATTTTAAATAGCTTTATTGATATATAACTTACAACAGATTTGAAATATTTAAGTTGTATAATTTGATAAGCTTTTGACATGAATATATACATGTAAAAAACATCACCACAGTCTAGATAGTGAGCATATCCATCACCCTGAAAGGTCTCTTCATGCCCCTTTCTAATCCTTCCCTATTCCTGCCCCTCATGCCCAAGCAACCACTGATCTGTCATTGTAGATTAGGTTATGTTTTCTAAAGATTGGTATAAATGAATTATATACTATGTACTCTGTTTTTGTCTGGATTCTTTCAGTCAGTATAATTATCTAGAGATTCACGGATGTTGTGTACACAATTAGCTCATTTTAAAATTGCTAGTAGTATTCTGATTGTGTGTAGAAAACAAAGTCTATTAATACATTTACCCAACGATGGACATTGAGGTTGTTTCCAGTTTTATGTTATGATGAATGAAGCTGATTAGAATATTAATGAATATGTCTACTTCTTTTCTTATGGGTGAATACCTAGGAATGGCTGGTTAAAAGGTAAACTTACATTTAACTTTTTTAAGGAACTGTCAAACTGTTTCCCCAAGTGTTTGCATAATTTCTCACTCCTATCAGCAATGGGCAAGAGTTCCAGTTCATATTCTACCAGTGCTTTGGATGGTCTCTTTTTACTTGTGATTATTTTAGTTTTGTAGTGGTGTCTCATTGTGGTTTTAATATGTCTTTCCCTAATGACTAATTATGTTGAGCATCTTTTCATGTGTTCATTTGCTATTGTGTATCCTATTTTGTGAAATGTCTGTTCAAACTTCTGGTCCATGTTTAGTCAGTCATGTTTAATTACTTGCTTTCTTAGGATTGAGGGTTTTTTTGTTCTTCTTATATGTACAAGTCCATTATCAAACATGTGCTTTGCAAATACTTTTTCTCATTCTGTGCGTTGTCTTTTCATTCTCTTAACTGTGTTTTGATAAGGAGCTTTATTGTTATTTGTGATTTTTTGGTATCATATCTAAAAAATTTTTGTCTCACTCAAGATCCCAAAGGTTTTATCCTATGTGTGAAGAGGATGGAAGAGGATGGGAGAGCAGTGACTGAGATTGGGGGTCTCTGATGACATGGCTGTGGCATGCCTGGTGCCTGGGAATGTTTCTGTGTAAGGACACAGGATGCTTAGCTGCTGTGGCAATGCCCTGCATGAGGAGGCTGTGTGCAAGGGTCTGTGCAGCTTTGACCTTGTTCTCAGGCACATAGCTCCTGGAAATAGAGGAATTCTTATGCTAGACAACCACGATGTTTTACCAGTTCCACTTCTCCTTTCCCACCAGCTTTACAGTAACTTTTAACAATGGACTTTCTTGAGAGCTACACAAAACTCCTAACATTGCACTTTGCAACTGTGGCTTGCAACTGGGAGATGCTCCATAGATGTCCTAGTTTCTGTAACTTTCCTGAATACAAAGAATAATGATGGCATAGTCTTTAACCTCATAATGAAACATAAATAAAGATTGCTGGCATAACTCTTTAGATCTGCAGCTCCATCAGAGAGCAGCCTTCGACCTAATCCCAGCTGTTTATCTTCGAAATCTGTGTTTGTGAGTCTTTATTTTTCTAATCACCCATCACCCCTCTCAGGAACCCACAAGTTTGGCTGGTCTGATTGCTGCACCTATGTCTTCTTCTAGAAGTTTTATAGTATTAGATTTTAATTTGGTTTTTGATCTATTTTAAATTATTTTTATATAAGGTGCAAGGAATGGATCAAAGTTGTTTATTTTTAGTCTCCCTCTTTTTGTGTGTTGAGAGCCAATTGTTCCATAACCATTTGGTGAAAAAGGATATCCTTATTCCACTAAGTGCCTTTAGAGTTTTGTCCAAAGTCAGTTGTCTGTATATGTCTAGACTTTCCAATTCTGAACTCACTGTTCTCTTTCACAAATTCATCGCTATGCCAGTGCCACACTGTTTTAATTGTTGTAGCTTTACAATAAGTGTTGAAATAACATTCACCTTTTGCAAATTTTTTTTTTGCTATTTCAGATCTTTGAATTTCTATACGAAGTTTTAGAATCACCTTGTTAATGTCTACAGAAAAGCCTGCTAGGGCGCCATTTTGCAGCTTCCCTGGCAGAGAGCGACCATCTGGGACTGCCTGAGTCCTCAGAGCTGAGCTCTGGTCTTCCCTGCCACTGTGCAGCGTCTCCTGGGCGGTCTGGCCTGGAGGGGCTGGAGTCTCTGGCTCCGGCGGCTGCCTCTGCCCAGAAGCATCAATCACTCCCAACCTGGAAGAAGTGGGACAGCACCTTTCTTGGGTCACTACTTGATCAAGTACCTCTC
>JAJEJO010003329.1:18596-31270 GCA_020662805.1 Glaucomys volans | reverse complement strand
GAGAGGTACTTGATCAAGTAGTGACCCAAGAAAGGTGCTGTCCCACTACCTCCTGGTTGGGAATGATCAATGCTTCTGGGCAGAGACAGCCTGGTGTTGATAGACAATCAGGTCAGCCAGGTGCTAGACTCCAGGCCAGGGTGTGGACCTGGGCACTAGACCAAGTTGGGGTGGGGGCACAGAATTGTGCTGAGTGATGGAGACACTGGGCTTGAGAGCCCAGGCAGGCCTGAACTCCTTGCTGGGGGCTCAGGCAGTGGCAGGTGGTTGCTCTTTCCTGGGGACACTGTAAAATCGCACCATAGGCCTAAACTCCCCACTGGAGCTGTCAACTCCAGCTGCTCCAGGACAGATCTCCCCAGGAGCCCCGCATAGCGCCACAGGAAAACCGGAGCCCAGCCCTGAGGATTCAGGCAGTCGCAGATGGTCACTCTCTGCCAGGGAAGGTGCAAAATGGCGCCGAAGGGTCCAAACTCCCTGCCGGAGCCAGTGACTCCAGCTGCTCCAGGCCAGATCTCTCCAGGATCCGCTGAGCAGTGGCTCGGAAGACCAGAGCTCAGCTCTGGGGATTCAGGCAGCCACAGATTGGGGGGGCTTCTTTGAAGGCTCATGCTCATCTACCAACGTCATTAAATTCTTGAATTTCTCTAGATCCTCCGTTTTCTCTACAGTGTGTATTTACTTTCCTTCCCGAGCCATCTTCTACATACCCACAGGTTCAAAGATAATCCAGCTTTCTATTCAACATGTGTACTTAGTTGTTGAAAAGCACATCAAAAATGCCACATCCAAAATTAAACGCACAGTATTTTCCCAAACCTGGCCTTCCCTCCTTCATTCTTGAAAAGAAAGATAATAAAGGTAAAATATGCTGTGTCTCTGTGAATGGCATTATCAGCTCTCCAGTTACACAGGTCAGAAACGCAAGAGGCATTCTTGACCTTTTCTCCTGCATCACGTTCTTTGTCCAGTGTACCTTCTGTGTGCCTCCACAGTATTTCAAGCCCTCATTTTCTCTCATGTGCATTTCTGCATAGCTGCATAACTGGTCTCTCTACATCTGGTTTTTCTTTTCCTTTTGCAATATGCTCTCCAAACTGTAACCCAAGAAGAGTTGTCTGTACAACTCTTTCTATATGACTTCACTCTCCCTTTAATTACTTCAGTGGCTTCCAGTTGTTCTTAGAAGACCAGAATCCTCAAGACAGCCTACAAAGCCTGGCATTACCTGGCTTGGCTCACCCTTCCACTTCCTACTTCTACTACTCTCCCCGTTTCTTGTGCACTCCGAACACATCTCACTTCTTTGGGAGTGCTATGCTCTTTTTCTTTATTGTGCATGCTGTTCCCTCCTGCTGAAATCCTCTTTTCCATCTTTCCTTCCTTGCTAAGCCCTACTCATGCTTCAGCTCTTAGCTCAGACTTTACTAGTTAAGGGAAACCAGCATAGACTTCTCCAGGTCATCCTTTTATCTGCTGTTTATCGTGCCTTTGAACTGCTTACCATGGTTTACAATTATACATGTATGTGTACTTGCTTAAATCTCTGCCACCCACCATCTGGAAGTGCCTTGATGGCAGACCACCTGCCTGCTTTTGCTTATCATTGTAGTCTCAATACCTAGAATAGTTCCTGACACTTAGGATGCTCTTAATGTCCTGCTGAATTAGTGAATGAATGGATAAGAATTTAGGACCGACCTCTGATAATGACAGCCAAATGGTAATTATAGTCTTGCTTTCAGACTAGAAACTGATTATACTGTGACTGTGATGCATCCTGAATTGCACAAAATTTCCCAGATTATAACAATCTCCTCACATGTAACCACTGTTCAGAATGAAACCAAATGCCTCCATCTGTTCCCAGAGTGTGAATGCTAAGACCTCCCACCCACCCAAATATCATTAATTCCAGGAAGTAAAGAACCACCTACCTCCCACTTATGGGTCCCACAGCAAGGCTTTTGAGACTTCTGTACTTCTATCCATTCTGTTTAAAGCTGATACTATTTTAATCCAGACTAATCCACGTGACTACTTTTCAAAATTGGTTATAACTGATAGGGGGATGAGAGACAATTAATTAAGCACCATGGAGCTTTCCAAAAAGTAAACATCCACAAAAAAACCATGACTTTTGAAATCATATATTAGTACCCATGGCAAGTTATATCCAGAATCTTCAAAATGAAAATACAATATTAAGCATGTATTATTATAGTTATATATAAATTATGTCTTATATGGATGATTTAAAAAGATATCTAAAGTGTCTCTCAATATACTTGATTTAAAAATTATTTTAGAGAGTCAGTTTCTCCAGAAAACATGGCTGCAAGACTCTGCCACAGGGCTTACCAGTGTTCTTGGTTGTTTAGAGCAGGTTGTTTCCTGTTAGCAGAAGTCAACCAGGACTAGTGATATTCATTGCATCAAGGTGGGTCATGCATCAGACCTGCATGGAGATGAGAGGTATTATTAGGGAGTTTTGTCCCTAGAATAGCCTAGTGGGGAATACACTAGTGGCCAGGTAGTGACATGCAGGAGTCAGTCCAAGAACCAGATGATGATTCTGAGGATCCTCTTCCAGTCTTTGCTTTGGGTTCTCAAATGCTGTCCTAGAGAATCAGTCAAGTTCAATTCATTTACTTCAAAGACTCAATCTATGTCCTCTGCTTCAGACTTCCCTTCGAGCAAAAACATCTATTTTCTGTAAACCTTCAAAATAGTCTCCTTTTCTCAGATAGTAAGACAGTTTTCCTTTACCCACCCAGTTATCTGAACCCCCTTTAGTGCCCCTAGGATGCTTACGCCTTTTTAAGGAAGCAGAGAGATGCTGCCACACCTTTCCCCAGGAAAAAGGGGCCCCTCACTGTGAATCCAACCTTCTACATGTGGTGAACATTCATTGTTTCAGGTGCTCCACCCCGCTCCAATAAAAGGTAACATTAGTGAGTCCAAGGTAGTTTATGTGAGCTTTTCTGTAAAAAGTGGAAGTAAATGAGAAGATGTAATTCTGGCAGGTCACAAACGCTCCTATCTCCTACCAAATCTGATTCCCCAGAAATGGTCAAGTTGGTATCTTGCACAGAGGTTATTAATTGAAGAGGGCTGTTTTGCTGTCTCCCATACAGGGATAGAATAGTTGCTTTTTTTCCCCTCATTTTTTAAATTGGTGCATAATAATTGTACATACTGATGGGATTTGTTGTTACATATTTGGATGTGGACATAACATAACAATATAATTTTATATGGTTTAAAATTATAATATTTAGGAAAGTAGAGCAGTTAGAAAATCAATATTGACCACTTAGGACAAATGCCACTACCATTTTGTCTACTTGGAAATTGCTTTATTTACTTGTTTGTTTAATTTTTTTTCTTTAAAAAAATAGACTAAATTTTTTGGAGCAGTTCTAGGTTCATGACAAAATTGAATGACAATTACAGAGAGTGCTCATACACCATCTGCCCCTTTGCCCACCAGTCTTCCCCACGATCAACAACTCACATCAGGACAGAACATTTATCACAGCTGATGAACCTATACTGACACATAGTTATTGCCCAAATCCATAGTTTATATTAGGGTTCACTCTTGGTGTTCTGTGTTCTATGGGTTTGGTGAAATTTTATCCTAATGTGGATACAAAGTAGTTTCACTGCATTAAAATTCTCTGTGCTGCACCCATTCAATTTGTCCCTTCCCCTAATCCCTGACAACCACTGACCTTGATGTCTCCTTAGTTTAGCCTTGTCCAACTTGTCAGGTAGTTGGAATCATTCACTCTCTATCTTTTTCAGATTGGCTTCTTTCATATGGAAATATACATTTAAGCTCCCTCCATGTCTTTTTATGGATTGATAGTTTATTTCTTCTTAGCACTGAATAATATTCCATTGTCTGGATATATCACAGTTCATCTATTCAGCCACTGAAGGTCATTCTGGTTGCTTCCAAGTTTGGGCAATTATGAATAAGGTTGCTATAACCATTCATGTGCATGTTTTTGTGTGGCCTAAATTTTCAGTTTCCTTGGAGAAATATCAAAGGGTATGGTTGTTGGAGCACATAGTATGAGTATTTTTAGTTTTGTAAGAAACTGTTAAACTGTTTTCCAAAGTGAACGTACCATTTTGCTTTCCAACCAGCAATGAATGAGAATTCCTGTTTTCCACATCCTTGTCAGCACTTGGGATTGTCAGTGTTTGGATTTTCCCCATCCTAATAGGTGTGTATTAGACTGTTGTTGTTTTAATTTATGTGGTTTTGGGTATCTCATATGGCTAAGTGTAAACTATATTAATTTTTTAGTTGAGAGGTCTGTTCACATATTTTGTCCATGTTTAATTGTTTTTTATTTTCTCATTGCTGAGTTTTAAATATTCATTATATATTTTGATAATAGCCTTTTATCAATGACATCTTTTGTGAACATTTCCCCCTAGATTGTGGTTTATCTTCTCAATATCTTGATAGTATTTCACAGAATAGAAGTTTTTAATTTTAATGAATGAAATCCAACTTCTCAATTCTTTAATTCATGAATCACGCCTTTGGTATCATATGAAAGTTATTGCCAAATGCCAGGTTATCTAGGTAACCACGTGTTACCTTCAAGGAGCTTTATGTTTAACATTTTATATTGGGTTGAGGACCCATTTTGAGTTAATTTTTGTAAATATTGTAACATCTATGTATAGATTCATTTTATTTTTCTTTCTTCTCTTTTTTTTTTTCACGTGGATGTCCAGGTGTTCCAGCACCATTTCTTGAAAATACTCCCTTTTCTCCATTGTGTTGCCTTTGCTCCTTTGCCAAAGATCGATTGGTTGCATGTGTGCAGGTCCATTTCTAGATTACTGTAACTTCATAGTAAGTCTTGAAATCAAGACGTGTCCTCCAACTTTGTTCTCTTTCAATATTGTGTTGGTTATTCTGGGTTTTTTGCCTCTCCATGTAAACTTTAGAATCAGTTTGGTAATATCCTCAAAATTAATTGTTAGGATTTTGATTGGGATTGCATTGAGCCTATGGATAAACTTATGGTTCTTGCTTTTGTAAATGCAAAGATTAAATATGAAGAGGAATTTTTTTTATTTGTTTATTGATTCATTGAGCACAAATGGAGTACAGCTATTGTTTCTCTGGTTGTACACAAAGTAGAGTCACACCATCTGTGCATTCATACATGTACACAGGGCAATGATGTCTGTCACACATTCTGTTAATATTCTTAGCCCCCTGCCCCGCCCCCACCCCTCCCTTCCCTCTATGCTATCTATCCTTCCTCCATTCTTGCCACCCTTCCCCCCTGCATTATGCATCATCATTCATTTATCAGAGAGACCATTCGGCCTTTGGATTTTTGGGATTGGCTGATCTCACTTAGCATAACAGTCTCCAACATCATCCATTTACCTACAAATGCCATAATTTTATTCTTATGAAGAGGAATTTTAAGGATTGATCTGTTGGGAAGTTTTTACAGCATACTAGGGGCTATAGAGAGACTTGTGGTGATCCATTAAATTTGATGATGGAGGTCACAGTTGTCTTTATTATTAGTTAAATGTCTCTGATTTGGGGGGATGTAGACCTTAGAGAATTGCTCCAGGGAATTCCCTAAGTGTGGGCTGGCTTACAGAAGAACTTGTTGATCTTGCCTCTATATTCCTGCTATGGTTCTTATTTCTCCCCTTAAAGGCCAAATTTCTTGAGTTGCCTAGACTCCCTATCTCCACATCTTCATATCCCTTCCACTGTAAAATCTAATACATTTGGTCTTTTGCTTCCAAGACCCCAGTGGTCAGAGTTCTTACTGAGGTTATGAGTGTCTTTCTAATGCTCAAATCTGTTCTTCTTGTTCATTGCACGTCATGGTAACAATCTCTTTCCTGAAACACTCCCATGCATACACTCTCCTGGTTCTCCTCTGCACTCTCTAAATCTTGTCCTTTGATTTGCACATTAAATATTGGCCCTCTCAGTCTCAATCCTCTGTCTATGGGATAATTCCATTCTTCTCCAAGGCTACAGTTGTGATCCATCTTACAATGATTCTGAAATCAGCACATTCAGTCTGTATCACTAGAGAGACTGTGCCCATCTGTCAATTAAGTATCTTCATTTGGATGTCCCACAGGTACCTAAAGTTTGAGATGAATTTTTTTCTTCCCCTCCTGGGTACTATTTTCAAATACTCTCTTCTCATTATGTTTCTACATCCAAATTGCTACCAAATGCTGTCAGTTATTCTTAAATATACCTTCAATTGCTGGCTGTCACATCCATCTGGACCTTCATTAACTTTCAATGTTACAATAGCCAATTTGTCTCCTGGTCTTTGATCTCACTTCCTTTCCATTTATTCTTTACATTGCCCCCAAGATCTTTCTAATATACATATCTGGATACATAACTCTAAACTCAAATGCATTTAGGGCTCCTGATACACTGCAAGGTAATGTCTAGATTTCCATGCAAAACCCACGAGGCCTTCAGGATTTGCCTGCTCCCTATTCCTGGATTGATAGTCTTTGCCTATCCTGTCCTACTCCTCAAGAACTCACACCATGATCCAGCCACTCTAAACCATTTGGAGTTCCCTGAATATCCATATAGTTTCAGGCCTAAGTTGCTTTACAATTATCTTTTCTTAAGATACTTGTCTTGCCTCAAATGCCTGCTGGACTCCAGTGTCTCCATTACTTATTTACATGTCTATTTGCTTGCCCCACTAGACTGTAAACTCTTTGAGAAAAAGAACATATTTTTTTTGCATTCATCTTCTGTTCGCCAAGAGCCAGTGCTGATGCCTGGAAATGTTTGCTGAATGAATAATGAATACCTGAATGGGAGAAGGTGACAGTGACACCGTTTTACTGAAGACAAACGTGGTGTTGATGTAAGATGAGAGCTGGTGAATTATTTTGGGCAGAGGCGTGGGAAGAACATTGGGAAGAGCCTCCCACACTTTCCCAGTATATCCCATCCTTCTAAATCCAATCCTTGGTGGTGCAGAGAAGCCTGGAGCAGAGTGGCAGTCAGGACACGCACGGGAAAGCTGATCCTGCTTCCACCAATTACCTGCCTAGAAGTCATGGGGGCCTAAGAGTCCTCATTTGTAAACTAAGGAGATTGGGTCAGTTAATCTCTTAGCTCCATTTCTGCCCTAAGAGTTTGTCTGTATTTTTCTGTAAAAGGGAACAGAATGATATTGAAGATATAAATGTGGCTCAGATGTAAACCATACAGATGTGTGAAGAAATTAGAAGGGAGAGGAAAGGAAAGAGGCATACGTGTAGTAATAAAAGTTTGATATTTTTTGTTGTTGTTCTGCGGAAGGCAAGTGAGTATTGAGGCAAGAGAAAGACATAGTTTGAATTCAAAAAAGGTTTAAGAGCAGATCTGTATGTATGTGGAAAGCAGCAATCAATGGATGAAAAAATGAGAGGGTTAGTGGTGGGGCAGGGGACTCAAAGGAGTGGGCCAGATTCCATGCATGTATGATTTTGTTGGGATGAACCAAGCTACTATGTATACCTATAACGCTTCAATAAAAAAAAAGGAAAAGAAAAAGAGTAGACCTGTAAAGGAATTTTTTTTCTTTTGCTTTCTGAGGTACTGGGTTTGAAATGCAAGGCTTTAGTGATGGCAGGCAAGCACTCTTATCAAGCACTGAGCTGTATCTCCAGGCCAGAATTTGAGACTTTGAGAAAAGGAAGTGATAGTAGTTCAGAAAAAAAAAAAAAAAAGAAAGAAAAATGATGGAGAGAAGGTTAAAATGAGATTGTGTGGAAGAAAAGAAAAAGTTCTTAAAAATTTAATTGGTGAGAGTGGTGGTGAACTACTGGCACAGAAATGGATGTTGGGTTTTGTTTTGGTGCTAATATAGTTTGTGGTGAAAACAGCAAAACTCAAAGAGGGGAACTAAAAGCAGGCTCCTCTGTTCACCCCCAGTCTGACCACGTACCTTCAGTGATCAACAAGCAGTTAATGTAGCGTGTCCGTGTCCGGCATTGGCCACTGCCTACCTTCCTGGGCTGTACCTTCTGACCAATAGCCAGGTGAATACTGCAGATAAAGAACAAAAGGTCAGATTACAAAGGCAACCAGACAGAGCCAAGTTACCATGACCCCACTGTGGACCATTGTATCCTTGCCACTTAGGGATTTTACATGAAGATAAAAGAAGGACACTCTAAAGTCAAGGGGCAAAAAGAAATGGACCAGAACATGGCTGTTCTGGAAACATCTCCAGCAGAGTGAGGTCCCTCTGTCTCTTTGACCTCACTTTCCATGTCTGTTCAAATGAAGTCAAAGGAAATGATCCTCCTTTCTGTCCCCGACTTGGTTGAGAGTGTATACTATATATGTGCTATAATTAATGTACACATTTTAAAGGAGCAGTTGGTGATTTTCAAAGCAAGCCTTAGGGCAGAGTGGGTAAAGCAAGGGCTTAGAAAGTTATAATCAGGTACTTGGGAAGCAGAATCACTTTACTCGGCTTAGAAACCACCTTCACGAGACCCTAAGAAAGCTATGTGGTGTCTTTTTTTTTTTGGAACTGGGAATTGAACTCAGGGACACTCGGCCACTGAGCCACATCCCCAGCCCTATTTTGTATTTTATTTAGAGACAGGGTCTCACTGAGTTGCTTAGGGCCTCACTAAGTTGCTGAGACTGGTTTTGAACTCATGATCCTCCTGCCTCAGCCTCCCAAGTCGCTGGGATTACAGGCGTGCACCACTGCGCCCAGTTTATGTGGTATCTTTTTACCTAATTTATTCAGAACTGAAAGAAAAGGGATGAAAATCCCTTTTCCTACCAAAGATGTATAGAAATGACCACAGTTACAGAGGAGAAATGAGGTGTTTTTGGTTTTAAATTCTAATATCTCATATGAATTTACTGAAGGCCATTTCCACATATACACTCAGTAGAATTCTTTTCAGATCATACATACCACTTCCAATCTTATGACAGATTTGAAAGGAGATCAAGTTGAACAGCAAAGTGGAATAGAAGATCCGAGAACCCTATGTATTAAAACAATAGATGCAAATCATGATATGAACAGTGAGGAAGCAGCAGAAAGCTAGCCGGGCCCTGAATGTAGATCCTCCTGGCCTGAAGAGCTCCTGACACCTCAAGAGTGCAGTCCACATGGGCTGGGTCTTGAATGGTCTGAAGCTGCAGGTCCAAGAGGCCCTCATGTTGTCTGTGACCTGAAAACCCTGGTCTCTCTGACTTGGTGGCAAACTGCAGGGTAAGGATTATGTCTGCCTTCCTCCTTGTGTGTGCCCCAGACAGATGCTCAATGAGATAGTTGGAAGCCAGGCTTAGTGGTGCACACCTGTAATCCCAGCAACTAAGAGGCTGAGCAGGAGGATCATGAGTTTGAGGTCAGCCTGGACAACACAGTGAGATCCATCTCAAAAACAAACACTACAAAATCACCTATGAGCACATTAAAACCATAAGTAACAGCCAGACCGTCTAGATTCAAATCATTGGTGGGTGAAGTCTGGGCCTGTTTTTTCTTTATTTTATTTTATTTTATTTTTTATGTGGTGCTGGGGATTAAACACAAGGTTTCATGCACACTAGGCAAGGGCTTTAACCATTGAGCTATCTCCCCAGCGCCTGGGCCTGTTTTTTGTTTCTTGGTTTTTGTTTTGTGGTGCTGGGGATTAAACTCTAGCTCCAAGCTATATTCCTTAGCCTTGGACCTCTGTTTTTTGTATACATCACGTACTAAGAATAATTTTACATTTTGAAGGGGTTGTAAAGAAATAATAAAGAAAAGCAAAAAAGGAGGAGGAGGAAAAAGAAGGAAAATCTACAACTGGGGCAACTTGTGGCCTACAAAGTCTAAAATAAATATTGTCTAACCTTTACAGAAAAAATTTGCTGATCCTGTTAGAAAAAGCATGGTCTGGAGGTTAAGAATATGCAGTCACACCCTGGGCATGTCTAGCTGTATAACTTTAACTTTATGTGCCTTAGTTTCTTCATCTGAAAAGTGGCATAACAATAGCAAATACAGGTTGAGTCTCCCTTGGACCAAAAATGTTTCAGATTTTGGATGTTTTGGATTTTGGGATATTTGCATATACATAATGACATATCTTAGGGATGAACCCAAGTCTAAACATGAAATTCAGTTATATTTTATACACACATCACACATACAGCCTATCAATAATTTTGTACAATATCTAAAATAATTTATGCAATATTTTAAATAATTTTGTGCATGAGACAAAGTTTTATGGTATAGAGTTCTCCACTCATGCTGTCATTAAAAGTTTCAGACTTTGGAGCATTTTAGAGTTCAGATTTTCAGATTAGGGATGCTCAACCTCTACCCCAGGGATTTGTTTACAAATTCTTATAATTTGTAAAGTGTTCTGGAAAAGTGCCTAATGCTGAGTAAAGGCTGTGTGTTTGCTCAGTGGGACCCAAAAGAAATCAAAATCTCTCTTCTCCAAGGATAAGTTATGTAATATAAATAGAAAATATTTCCTCCCTAAATTGTTGAATGCAAGGCAATCAAGATGCATGAGAATCCTCACCCTTCTCTGTGTTTGTGTAAAAGCAGGACAGAGATTCACAAAGACAAAAGGTCTTTCTGCCTCCCTCCCCTTTTTCTCACAGAAGACTAAATGCACATTCTTTTTACAATGCTTGCTCAGCTCAGGGATGTGGCGCCAGAGGAATCTGCCAGCAGACTTTCATCCCATAAATTTACCTTCCCACAGTTTTCCTGCCTCTGAGGCCTGGGACTGCTTTCCTTTGTCTTGTTACTTCTCTCAGATTTATTGTTCTTTGTTGAAATACTATGTAAGGCAGACTCCTAAGCCACTACCCTGAGTTACTCTTCTCTACCATGATGAGCATGGCACATATTAATAAACTTGCTTGTTTTTCTCTTGTTAATCTATCTTTTGTATCAAGAATCCATTTCAACTGCAAACTTAGAGTTTAACAAAAATAATATTTTCTCCCCTTCAGACGTTAATAATGGTGAGGTTCCAAAATGGTGGATTTTGTGTATCCACTTGGCTAGGCCATGGTGCCCAGTTGTTTGATCAAATACCAGACTAAACATTGCTATGAAGATATTATTTAGGTGTGTTTAACATTTAAATCGATAGACTTTGAGTGAAGCAGTTTATCCTTATAATGTGGGTGGGCCTCATTCAAGCAGTTGAAGGACTTAAGAAAAAACACTGAGGTCATTCCTGAAAGGGAAAAAAAATTCTTCCTTCAGTCCGCCTTCAAATTCAAAACTGCACCATCAACTCCTGCTTGAATTTCCAGTCTGCCAGCCTGTCCTGCAGATTTAGGAGTTGCCAGTCCCTGCTATTGCATAACTCAATTCCTTAAAATCTCTCTCTGTCTCTACACAACACACACACACACACACACACACACACACAGAGAGAGAGAGAGAGAAAGAGAGAGAGAGAGAGAGAGAGAGAGAGAGAGAGAGAGAGAGAGAATATTTTCCAGCAGAACAGATCCAAAGTGGAGATTATGTATTTTATTTTTTTCTCCCTACTCCCATCTGTAGATAGATGGATGGATGGATGGGTAGATGATAGATAGATAGATAGATAGATAGATAGATAGATAGATAGACAGATAGACACACATATACCATATGACCATACAAAATATTTACATATATATGCAAAATGTTCTCTCGATTCTGTTTCTCTAGAAAGCCTGACAAACATAGACCAGTTTATAGCTAAAAGGGAAACAATTTGTTTTTTTCTGCCTTCTGTTCTTTTTGTTTCCTTTCTCTCTCTCTTTCTTGTTGGAGACTTCCTTCAAGTGAGGAAGATGTTGGACTATCTATGTATGTAAATGATGCACCTGGTAGTTAACTGGAAATTGTAGATAGGATTACCAACTGCTGGGCTTTAAGGTGTGGACCTGATCTTTTTTATTGGAAAAATTATAGATTGCTTGAAGTGAAGGAATTTTTTTTAATAGAGGAGAAGAAGTTTATTTTGGGCTTACAGTTGACTGACTCCATTGCTTTGGGCCCAAGGTGAAGCAGAACATCATGGTGAAAGGGTCTGGTGAAGAAAAGCCGTCAGCTCAGGGCAGCCAAGAATGGGTGTGGGGAAGATGACACCAACAGACAGACACTGAAGTGAAGGAATTTATCAAAGAAATAATGCAAGACATTGCCAAGAATTTAAGGACTTAAATTTCTAGATTAAGAAGGTCAACTGTTTACCTAGCTCTTGAATAATAAAAGACCCAAGTCCATCAAGGCAATTGTGATAGACATTTAGATCACTGAGAGTCCAGACAAGATGCTTGTATGTGTCGTCTTGAGCATGTTTGCAGGTTTCTCTAGAGCAGACACCCAGAAGAACTGCCTGTTGTCTGCTGGTATTCATATCTTCAGCTTAGAAGTTATTGCCAAATCAATCTGGAAAGTGTACCTATTTACAGTAGTGAATGAGACTGTTATCAGACTTAATGTTTTGCAATCTAATTGGTGTAAAATGATATTTAGTTGTCATTTTAATTTGCATTTCTCTGTTTATTAGGGAGGTAGGGCATATTTTCACCTACTTATTGCTCAGATTTATCTCTGAGAATTGTCTATTACATCCTTTCTCCACTTTTCTGATTTGAG
>JAJEJO010003329.1:0-13596 GCA_020662805.1 Glaucomys volans | reverse complement strand
ATTATTTATATTAATTATTATATATTACCTATGTTATAAAACACATTAATTCCTTCAGTCATCCAGTGGATGTTTATTTAGCTTTTAGTTATGCCAACCAGACAGAACATTAAGTACTAGAACTTAACATGAGTGAGATAGTTCTTTTCCCAAGGAGCTCTTAGTCCAGTACAAGGGTAGAAGCATGTAAGAAAGGATGGGTTAGAAATTGGTAGTATGCTAAGACATAAAGAGCCAAGTGATAGCTTCTGACCAGGGGATCAGGAGGCTGGGATCGAACGGGTTCACAGAAGGGGTCATGGTTGAGCCAGGTCACAAATCTTATCTAATTCTGACATCTCTGGGAGGTAGATGTTATTCCCATCATTCAGACAAAGAAAGTGAGCTCAGTGAAGCCATGTCACTCATCCATGCAGAGTTGGGTGTGGACCTGGCCCCTGCTCTTTCTGCTCTTCTACACTTTCACACAGTTTATGCAGGTGGCTAAATCTAAGGTACCCAGCAGAGTTACAGAACTCCACTTTAGAGTTCCATTGATAATGCTGAAATCTGCCTCTGGTTACCTCTTTACCTGGTTAGTTCAGTTCCTTCTCAGGGCAAGGATAATGAAGCTCTCTTTTGAGGGGACAGGCTCTTCTGGTTTGTAATGCGAGTTCTTTGGCCTCATCTCCTCCCCTCCTGGGGTTCCCATGAGCAGACTCAGCTAGGATTCCACCTTTTCCCTGATGTTCTTCCCACAAGGTCCAGGCACGCTAGGGTCTTGAGAGCCAGCTCCTGCTCTGACCTTAGCACTGCCTGAAATGGAGTTTGGTTGTGTCCTACTTTGTGAATCTTACCTCATGCTTCCTCTACCAGTCTGTGAGCCCTTTAGGAAGGGGCTGCCTTACAGTCTCCCACTTCCCAGTAGTTGGGCCAGGGTTATGTCCATGCACTGGGCTCCACAAAGTAATGCTTATGGAGTTGTTTTTCTTTTTTTTTTTTCTTTTATCCTGGAGACACACAGGGCAATGTCTTTTTCTTCTGATGTTTTATAATATCTTCACTGAGCAAAATATGAGTTGGCAGCTACAATGAGTTCCTCATAGTGATGTATATGCACACATGTTCAAATCATACAAATAAAGAAATCCAGCCCTCTAGAATTCATAGCTCTAGAAGGTGTTTCCTAAATCTGTGGTTCATGAGGACTATTAGGGGAGATTAAAAATTACAGATTCCTGGGCTTTATCTCAGATCTAAGGAACTGGGACATGAGAGCTCAGGGAATCTTAACAACATCCACAGATTATTGGGATGGTGAGTAGCATTTAAATTATGGTTACAAACTATTGGGAAAGTTTGGGCAACTAGTGATGGGAGGGAGAGTGTGGCAGGGAGAGGTTCTCAAAACACCAGCCATATGAATAAAGCCGTGGATGTGGAGACACAAGCTTTAGGAATGACTAGTAAGCCAAATGGGATAAATGGCTGTGAAAGAGAGTAGAGGGAGTGGAATTGGAAAGACAAGTGGTGGCTAAATTGTGACATTTCAACTTCATCCTAGGAATAGTAGAAACTCCAAGGGAGAATGGGGCAAGAAAAAGAGATTCCTGAAATTCTAACAGGCCACCATCTAGTGTCTTTGGGCAGAACCAATAAAGTCCTACTTAAACATATATAATTTTGGATAGATATAGGTACTGCTTGAATCAATAAAATGTAACTGTAAGATTTCCTGAATTATGAGTGACTTTTTATTATTTTTAGCAAATCACAAGATTATAATTTATATGGCATCATGTGGGAGGCTCTGAAAATTTTAACCAAAAGTTTGAAAAAGTCTCCTGGAAGCAGAAAGTGTCCCTGTGCTTTCTGAGTAAGAGATAATGTGTGCTCAGGGTGGACCCAGGGAGGGAGCTGCTGAAGGTGGGGACACGTGAGGAGGCGGTTGGAATAGCTCCCGGTAGAGCTAATGAGGACCCGGATGGAGGGGAACACAGAGGGTTTGATGTCAGCACCACAGTTTGGGCTCCTTCTATGTGTCAGCTGCTTCCTGTTCTTCTTTTTGCCACATGTCTATCCTTTACAGAACTGTCCAAGCCCCCATGTCTGTGTTGAGTTATGTGCCCCCAAGGCAAGAACTGCGCCTCCTGCTTCTCTTTATAGAGTCCTGGCAGAGCAGATGATAATAAGGTATTTGTTAACTGTGTCTTGCTAATGATGATCCTTCCACGTAGGCCTACTGGCTAGGAATGATTCTCCTGAACCCGGAGATCTATTTCTCTGGATCAAATGATAGTCCTGAATGAATGATGGTAGAAGAATGGGCCAAAGAACAGCCTACTAATAACTCAGAGAGATCAGATTTAAAGAGGCGGCAATCCTTTAATCCCAGGTGATATTGCTTCCGCTGCAAACCCTGGAGTCCACATCACCATCAGAAGATGGTGGCTTAAGTCCTCAGCCACCTGACCCCTGTAAGGGGCAGGGAACATTAGCTCTTCTAAAAGGGGGCATAATGGGCTCGTTGCTGGGGGTCAGGTGGGGCTGGACACTGTAATTTTAGCCACCGACTGCCTCTGTCTCTTCTAAGAGCAATTGGTATGACCAATAGGCAGAAAACCTAATCCTATCTTGGCACAGAGAGCGCTTGATATTTGCCAGGGCTCTCCTACCCAGAAATTCTGCTTTATAAATAGAGGACCTAGTACGCAAGATTGTAGCAAGGGTCACTGAGGCATATTGCATGGTGACAAAGTGATGGAATTTCCAAGGGGGAGGGGAATTCTTGGCACCAGATGCAGGCTTCCTGTCTCAGGCACGACTGTATTGTGGGCTAATTTGGCTTCTTTCCATGTCATCTACACTTTTACTTAGTGAAGGAAAGTAGCATATGGGTTGAAAATCTAAATCAAGGTTTTTACTAATCCCCAAAGTTGAGAGATCTTGGGTACCTGAAATTGTGTGTTTGTGTGTGTACATACAAGTGCCTTAACTTCTAAGTATGCCCTGTGGGTAACCGTGGCTATATATCCCACGACTCTGAACTCTTCCTTGCATTTTGATAACTTCCCATATTATGAATACTGTCTTCTCAAGGTAAAAACCAGAAAATTGACAATTGCAGAGCTTATGGAGGTAGAGTACAATCATATAGTCAGATTCCAGCAATCAGACACCCCCTCGTGAGGCTTGGATTTGGAAGTAAGCAATGTGAGGAGACAGCCACACAGGAGTGATCAGTCTTCAAGCAGGTGTGGATGGAGAGGTCACCGATCTTTGGGAGTAGGAGAGGTGAGTTCTGGATGTCCAGTAAACTGTGACAAGACCAAGTGGTTGCACCTTTTTTCTGGCTGTCTATTTACAGAGTCTGGCTCTCTTGGCCTCTGAGAGATTCTGAGTTACCTAATATTCTTAAGACGTTTTTTTTCTTTTTAAATTGCTAGAACAGAGCCTGCTATTTGCGTCTAAAGACCCTGACAGATGCACTATTGATACTTGGACTGGTTACCAGCAACAGCTCCTCAAGGAAGTAGAGACTTGCAGGTTGGTAATCTGAAGTGTGTTTAAAGGCAAAGCAATGATCTTTAATTAGCGTTAAGGGATGGGATTCTGGCAACCTATGACAGACAGTGATGAAACATTACCTACATTATCACCTGACTGACCTGCTCAGTCTTTGGTGGCCTACCTGAGGGAGGGGCTGGGGAATGCAAGTACTATGAACTGAACTTGCTGCTTTTAACTCTGTTGGGAGTTTTGTTTTTGTTTGCTTTTTGATGCTGAGGTGCAAACCCAGACTTTCATGCGTGCCAGGCAAGCCCTCTACCACAGAGCTGCACCCCAGCCCTTCCGCTAGGAATTTTAAAGAAAATGATAAGCCAAAAGTGAAAGCTTTTAGATCCTAAGTCTATCTTACAATCAGATAGCTTCTATTCTCCCTCTTGTCACCACAGGGCTGAAATAGTGAAAAATCCAACTCAGAGTGGAATGATAATTATAAGATAGGCTGAATTCAGAGTTTTATGAGGATGGTTATATGGACAAGCACAGATTGAGAAAGAGTGAGACACAAAGAATTAGTATGGGGACATTTGAGAGCACATAAATTCCCAAGTCTCAGCAGGAGGAACCCTTCCTTCCTTCTTCATCAAAGTCATTTTTTCCTTGGTGAAATATTTGTAATTACCTTATTAAAGGATGTTAACTTAGTGGTGGAAACCAATTTTGTTTCCATGAACTATATTAACCATTTTTTTGTTGTCTTCTGAACTATAACTAAAATCAGATATTAGGATATGCAGAGGATATTACAAAGTCAACATGGGGATTTTGCTAATATATGTGATCAAAAATCAGGAAATAAGCAGTAGAAGGGATGATAAGGGCCTGGATGAGGATGGAGGGGAGAAATCAAATTTTAGATTTGATTAAGTTCATTCATATAAACTCACTTCATAGAGATTTTAAAATTCATTGTGCTGGTTGAAAGAGATGGTAGTAATTCTAATGGTTTTTTGTTTAGTTTGCTAAAACTGAGTCTAGTAAATTGAAGTTGAGATGCTAAAAAGCATGAGGGAAAATGTGGAGAAGAAGAAATCCTATGAATTCAGCAAGAAAAAGAATGTTGTAGTAGATTTAATGTGTGACCCATTCACACAGCCATTAATATGTCCTTGAGCCCAAATGTATTCTATTCCCTAAATCAGAGAAGGGAGCACCAATGTATTGGTGTATTGCAGCAGCTGTTTTCTGTAGGCTGAGGATGTATACGTAAGATATAGCCACTGAAAGCATCTCGTTGATTGGGGATGATGGGGATACTATGGTGGCTGAGATCAAGGAGCAGAACTTAACCGACAGAGGCAAGGTTGGCATATGTATCAGTTAAGGTTCAGGAGCAAATAATGAGGACTTTGATTTCTGGCTCAGATGGAACATCAAGAACCAATTTGCCATCCCACCTGAATTATTTTAAAAATGAAACAAAATGTAAGAAACAGTGGGTTTAAAAGTTGAAAATCTGGTGATAATAAGTAATCCTTAAAGATGAGAAATTAATGGGAGTGGGGAGTGTCCTATGATTGTACCAACTCACAGCCTAGAGGGAGCTTAAGGGGAACTTTCCCTTGGTGCAGGGAGGGAGAAATCAGGAAAACTTTGAAGATGTCCCTCAGTTGAGAAGACAAAGCTGGGAGTGTAGGGAGAAGATGATTTGAGTTTTAGAGCAAAATACCAAGAGAAAAGAGCTGCATAGAGAAAAAGACCTTTGCGAATCCCCAAAGAATTCCTCTGAGTCTTCACCAGAATAAAGACTAGTGAATGCATGTGAGGAAACTACTGAAGAACAGTAAGGGAATTCATACAAAAGGATGAGAGAGGTCAATGTTCGGAGCTAACACAGGGGTGACAGCAGGTTCTATTCCTATCTGTCAGAGTGGAAAACTTCATAATTCATGTGTTGTCAGATATTCAAAAGGGGTTTTTCTTCAGTAATGGGGAAAATCTATTCTTAGATTAAAGGTTAGTCTGATGCCACCAAATTAAGATGAAAGCAAAACTTGAGATCATACTAATTGCAAGTACTTTAACTGAATTTCAGAACAAAGCTACAGAATATTTGTAGAAATATAAAGGCATACAGCACCAAATAAAACATGAAATGTAGAGTATACAATCAAAGCTTACCAGAAAAATATGGAGTGGGGGCAGAAGACCATGACCTGTAATGAGAAAAGGAGGAGGAGGAGGAGGAGGAGGAGAAAAACCAATTAAATGAAATGTCCTCAGAAATAACACAGAAAGTGGAATTAACAGATAAGGTTGTAGTCATTATAATAGTCATAATATCTGAGATGACAAATTCGCTGAATCAGATTAACAGCAAATTTGACATCACAGAAGAAAAGTTTTCCATGGAAAACTTTTAGACATGGAAATAGAAACTGTCAAAGATGAAACATTAAAATGAGACTGAAAAACAAAATAGAACATCAGTGAGCCGTAGGAAAACTTCAAGCAGCATGATAATATGTGTTACTAGAGCCCCTGAAGGAGAGGAGGAGTGGGTGTGCAGAAGAAGAAAAAAGTTAGAAATCTTCTAAATTTGATAAAAACTTTAAGTCCACAGATCCAAATACAAGAAATGTGAAGGAAACTAAACCAAAGCACAAGGCACATTATGGGTAAATCAATCAAAACATGTGATAAGAAGAAAATCTTAAAAGCAACCAGAAAAAAAGATGCATCATTATATCCAGATGAACAAAGATAACAATGGCAGATTTTTGCTGGACATGAGAGTGGACAGAGCAGCATCTTTGAAACATTGACAGTAAAACAAAACAACCTTTCAGTTTTACTCTCAGCAAATAATTTGACAGCAAAAAAACTGTCTTTCAAAAATAACATTTTAAGATATCCAAAAGCTGAAAGAATTTATCACCAGCAAGGCAGAAAGAAAAATGAGGCCCGATGAACCTCAGGATCTACATGAAGGAATGAAGCACACCGGGAATGGCAACTACACAGATCAAGAACAGTATTTTTCCTTATTGTTTTAAGTGTCTTTAAAAGATCAATAGAGGAAAATGACCAAAGGGTGGGAGGCAGAGAGGGAAGGGGAAATGCTGGGTGATGATACAGGTCAAATTACACTGTTATATTGTGTGCATATACAAATATGTAACAACAAATACCATCAATATGTATACCTATAATGCATCAATTAAAAAAATGGAAAAAAGAAGATAATTTACAATGTGGAACTGAGGATGTAGCTCAGTGGTAAATGCAGGCTTAGCTTAGTATGTGCAAGGTGCCTTGGGTTCCTTTCCCAGCACACACACACACACACACACACACACACACACAAAGATGCAAAAAAATCAATGTGTTTTGGAGTTTACACCATATCTAAAAAAGCATGGCTACCAGATGAAAATTTGGATCTCTACAAATGAGTAAAGAGCACTGGAAATGGTAACTGTGTGGATAAATATAAAAGGCATCTTTTTCCTTATTTTTCAAACCCTTAAAAAGGTAATGGACTAAGCAAAAATAATAATAATAATGTGCTGTGGAATGTGTAGGGGAAAATATGTGACAACAATAGTGTATAAGGCCAAGAAGAGAGAAAAGGAAACAAGGTTCTTATCATTTATGTGAAGTAGTCAAATATTATTTGAAGGTAGACTCTGGTAAGTTAAAGAAGTGTGCTACAAGCCTTTAAGAAACCTCTAAAAACCCAATAAAACATTGGACATACACATTTTAACATACTGTATATAGCATATCAAACATTATATAATATACGTATTAACATATATCAGGCTCACAAATACATAGGATTGTAATGTCCTTTATTGAATTGACCCTTTTATCATGTGAGATGCCCCTCCTATAGAATCATAAAAATAAATGAAGCATCAAAAGAGGAAAAATAAAAGAAAGTGGAATAGCTGGGTGCTGCCGTGGCGCATGCTTGTAATCCCAGCAGCTCCAGAGGCTGAGGCAGGAGGATGGTGAATTCATCCTCAGCAACTTATTGAGGCCCTATGCAACATAGCAAGATCCTGTCTCTAACTAAAATACAAAGGGCTAAGGATGTGGCTCAGTGGTTAAGTGCCCCTGGTTTCAATCCCCAGTACCAAAATAATAATAATAATAATAATAATAATAATAATAATAATAAACAAAAAGAAAATCAATTGCAAGATTTAAGCATAAGCACCAATTAAGTGTAAATAGTTCAAGCACTTCAATTAAAAGACAGAGATATTAAGACTGGATCAGAGAAGCAAAATCCACAAGCTGCTCATAAGAAACCCACTTCAAATATAAAGATAAAACTAGATTCAAAGTAAAAGTTGAAATGGAAAAAGTTATGTCATGTTAATGCTAGTTAAAATAAAATTGAGGTGACTATATTAATATCAAGCAAAGTAGATTTTAGGGCAAAGAATATTATCAGGCATAAAGAGGGCTTTTCATAATAAATGGGTTACTCATCACAGGATATCACAATCCTTCAAATTCATGCATTTCATATAACAGTTTTAAAGAATGTGAAGGAAAAACCAATAGAACTGCAAGGAAAAATAGTTCAAATCACAATAATAATTGGAAAGTTTAACATGCTATTTCAATAACTGACAGAGGAAATAGAAAATTAGTAAGGATATAGATTACTTGAACAACACTAATATCCTGACAAGTTGGCATTTATAGACCTCTTTACCCAACACCAGGGGATTAGGCATTATTTTCAAGAGTGTACAGTACATTTATCAACATAAGGCATATTCTAGGCAATAAAAAATCCTCCATAAATTTAAAAGATTTCAAATCAAAGCATATTCTCTCTCCACAATGGAATTAAATGAGATATAAGTAGCAAAAATGCACAAAAAAGAAATGAGAAAGTATTTCTAAGTTGTTTTATTTTCAAATTAATGGGTCTAAAGTATTTATAATATTTTGAATGAACTAAATGAAAATATAACATATAAAATATGAAGGATGCAGCGAAAGCAATAATTAAAAGGAAATGTGTACCACTAACATGCTGCTGGCTGCTATGAGGTAAGCAGCTTTTCTTCACCCCAACCTTCTGCCATGATATTCTTCTTCACCACAGGCTCAAAATCAATGAAGCCAAGTGACCATGGATTGAAATCTTTGAAACTTCAAGCAAAAGTAAATCTTCCCCCCTTGTAAGTTGTTTCTCTCAGGTATTTTGTCACAGTAAAGAAAACTGATTAACATAGCTGTGACAACAGGCATGTATCTCTACACCCAACTTCTAATCCAGTCTTTTAACATCTAAGAAGTTAAGGAGTAGATAACAGGAATTCTGACAACTCTAACCAAAACCAAAATAAAATAAAATAAAATAAAATACCCCTCCAAAACCAAAACAAAAAGCCTCTTAACATCACCAGGACTATGCCTGATAGACAAATCAACAAACGTAGTATGAGTATGGCTTCCACCTCAATTTCACCTCCCAAATCTTATGCAAGAGGATCATACTATTGAATCCTGAATTACATTCTGAGTCATAATTGCAAAGGTGTCTGAGAAATGTTAGTTTTAGTTTTCCAGATTTTGTTTTACAAGGAAAGTGAAATGGCTAACTGCTTCTCATCTCAGAGGCCAGCATTTTGAACGTCCTTCCAATATTTTTCTGTTTTCCTATATTTTAATGACATTATTCCAAGGTGGAAACCAAGACATCTGTGGGCATGTGATCTAGGTTCTAAAAAGCAGATCACCCCAGCTGAGATTTGAATTCACAAGTGAGCAATGTGAGGAAATGATTATCTGTCAGGCATGCTTAGTGACGGTAGCTGGTTCTTCAGCTGGGGCACTGGTAGAGTTTCTGGCAGCTGGTTCCAGCATTACCAGTGCCAAGCAACATCTACAGCGATGTTTTCTCTAGAGAAGCCCTTGAGCAGGTTTGCTGCCCAGCTTTAGAATCTGCCTCTCTGGCTCTCCTGGAAATTCCCTCAGCTGCCAAATATCTTTAACAAACTCCACACATTCCTTTTTTTTCATTTGTGTAAACTAACCAGGATGGATCTGATTGTTTGAAAACACAGCCTTTGGCTGATTCCACAACAAACACTCAGGTATGCATTTCTAAGATCTAGTGGAACCAGAGTTTTATGACTTTCACACTAAAGAGAAAAAGCAAAAGGAAGAAGAAAAAAATCTTCAGAAAACAGAAGCACAGAATCTTAGGCTATAAAGAACTTGTCTGGGTGCTTGCTTACTCATTTTTCAGATCGTGTCCTGACTGAGTAGAAGTTAATTTTGATGAAGTCTAGTACATCAAATATTTCTTATATGACTATTGCTTTCTGAGTCTTGTGGAGCAAATCTATACCTACCTTTGGTCACAGAAATATTCTCTTTATTTCCTGTTAAAGAAATTTCATGTTGTAACAAAATAATAATAGATACCATTTAATGAGCACCAACCACATGCCAGGTGTTTTATTTATATCACACACTGAATGGTTATAACAATCCTATGAGCAATATCAGTGTTCCCATTTTACAGATCAGGAAGCTAGGCCCAGTCAAGGTAAACAACTTGTTAAGATCACAGCCATTTTGGACTCAGGTATGCTTGGTTTAAAATCTCATGGTATTTCCATTGTATCACAATTTCTTTGCCATCTATGAGACAGTGGCGAGGATCACAAACCTCAGAGTAAGTCCTGATTCTACCACTTACTGAATGAATTGCACAAGGTTACTTAAGCTCTCCAAATCTCTCAGGGCTATTAAAAGGATTAAATTACAGAATGCGTAAAAAGAGCTTGAACAATGCCAGGCACATTGTAAGTGTTCAACAAAGAGATGCTATTATTACAGAAGCTGTTCTATAATTACGTCTTGCCTAAGCATAGGTTAAGTCCCTTTTGCCCTCCTCTTAATGTTTATCAGGCACTTACTATTTTTTGATCTTTTTTTTTTTGAGATGGGGTCTCACTATGTTGCTCAGATTGATCATGAACTCCTGGGTTCAATCAATACTGTTTCAGTTTTCTGAGCAGCTGGGACTACAGGTGCATACCACCACTTTCCTGAGAAAGTTTTAATATTTTTTTTATTTTGAGAGAGTTGTAGATTTACATTCAGTTTTAGAAAGGAATACAGAGAAATACTGTGTGACCTTTACCCAGTTTTCTCCAGTGGAAATGTTTTGTAAAATCACAATATCACAGCCATGTTATTGACATGGTTATAGTCAAAATTCAGATCATTCCACCACAAGGATCCTTCATATTACTCTTTTATAGTCACATCCACTTCCCTCCAGCTTCCATCCCATCAGAACCCCTGGCACTCCATTTGTTCTCTGTTTTCATGATTTTGTCATTTTTAAGAATGCTACATAAATGAAATAATATAGCATGCAAACTTTGGGATTCATGTTTTCATTCAGCTTATTTCTCCGGGGATTCATTCAGGCTATTGCAGAGAATCTAGCTCAATGGTACAGCACCCCTGGGATCAATCCCCAGCACTGGAAAGAAAGAAGAAGAAGGAGAAGAAGAAGAAAAGAGAATTAATTTTTATGTTTATCTTACGTTCTGCAACCTTGCTGAATACTGTTAAAATTGTTGTAAATTTCTTGAGATTGCCTGTGTAGCCCATTATATAATCTGAAAATAGGAACTATAGGATTTCTTCCTTATTGATATTTTTCCTTTTATTTTATTAATTATTATTACTATTATTTTTTTTCCTTACTGCCTGACTAGAACGTGCAGCACTCTGTTGAATAACAGTGATAAGAGCAGATATCCTTGCCTTATTTTCCCTCTTGGAAAGCATTTGGTATTTTACCACTAAATAAAATGTTGGTTGTAGGGTTTTTGTAGATGCTCTTCATCAGGTTGAGGAATTTATTTGTATTTTTCTAAGATGTTTTATTATGAATGATCAAATAATTTTCCTGCATAAGATCATGTGGTATTTATTCTTTAGCCTGTTAATATTGTGGATAATATTGACAGGTTTCCTAATATTGGGCCAACCTTGCATCCCAGGGGTAAGCTCCACTTGGTCATAGTGTTTATTTTTTAGTATGTTGCTGATTTCCACTTGCTAATATTCTGTGAAGGATTTTTGGGTCTATGTTCACAAGGAAGATTAGTCTTTACCTTTCCTTCTTTTTTCTTTTTCTTTTTTGGTACTGTCTTTGGCGATATCAGAGTACCAGCATCATAAACTGATTTTGGAATTGTTACTTTTCTTCCATTTTCTGGAAAAGATTGAGTAGAATTCATGTTAATTATTTTAACAGTTGATATATTTCTCCAGTGAAACAATTTGGGCTGAAGACTTCTTTTTGGGGTGGTGTTTTGATTAACAGGTATAGGGGTATTCAAAGCTCTTTTCTATTTTGGGTGAGTTTTGGTAGTTCATGTTTTTTATGGAATCGGTCCATTTGGTCTAAATTGTCAAATGTATTCATGTAGAGCAATTTGTAGTTTTCTTTTATTAACTTTTTGATGTCTACATGATTTGATAGCATTCCTGAAATTGGTAATTTGTGTCTTCTCTTGTTTTTCTTTGTTACTGGAGGTTTGTCAATTTTATTGATCTTTATCAATTTTTTAAAAGAACTGGCTCCATTTTATTGATATCCTCTGCTGTTGTTTTCAATTTAATTGATGTTTGCTTTTGTCTTTATTATTTTCTTTTTTGTTTTCAATTCATTTTGTACTTCTTTTTCTAGGTTCTCAAGGTGAGAGTTTAGAATATTGATTTGAGGCTCTTCCTCTTTTTAAGCATTCGTTGCTATCAGGTTTCTTCTCAGTACTTCTTTAGGGTCCCATAGGCTTTGATATGTTGCATTCTCATTTTCATGCAGTTTATTACATTTTAAAATTTCCTTTGGAACTTTCTTTCTGACTTATAGATTACTTAGAAAGGAGTTGTTTATTTTCCTAGTGTTTAAAAATTTTCCTTTTTTCTTTCTATTATTCATTGCTTCTTTGATTCCCATCAAGTCAGAGAATATGCTCTGTATGGTTTCTATTCTTTTATATGTTTTTAGGTTTGTCTTATTGCTCAGGGTGTGACCTATCTTGGCACATATTTTTTTGAGAAGTTGAAAAAATGTATATTCTTCTGCCATTGGGTGGAGTGGTGCATAACTGTCAAGTTCCTCTAAGCCTTGCTGGTCTTCTGCCTCGTTGTTCTATCAATTGTTGAGAGAGATCTCCAACTAAAATTGTGTACTTGTCCATTTTTCTTGTCAGTTCTATCCATTTTTCCTTCTCCTATTCTCAGCTTTGTGAATTGCTGTCTTCTTGATGGATTGACCTTTTCCTCATTTCCTTCTCTGTCTCTGGCAATTTTATTTGCCCTGAAATTTACTTTTTCTGATATTAATACAGTCACTCCTGCCTTCCTTTGATTAATGTTTGCATTGCATATCTTCCATCCTTTTACTCTCAACTTGTATATATCATTATATTTGAAGTGAACTTCTTATGGATAGCATATAATTAGATTGTATTTATTTCATCCACTCAGTCTCTGTCTTTAAATTGGTGTATTTAGACAATTACATTTAATACATGTACTGTTATGTTGGAGTTTAAGTTTGCATTTTATTTTTGAGTTTTTTTTTTTAAGTGAGAATTTCAAGAAAAGCTAACACCTACTCTCTAACATCAAAGAAAAAGAACTCCAGGGGAGCCAAAAGAAAATCCATTTTCCAGCCTCAAACAAGGGAGAAAGCATCTGTGCTAAATCATAAAACAAATGCACTGAGAGTTTATATCAATAAACACATGGGAAGGAGGTTATTTACTCTGTGGAGGAAGAATCCTTGTTATATTTAATCGTGTGAATTTCATGGGCATATAGACTCCTAGGCCACTTTTAGGTCTAAAAAAATGTTTAAAGTTTTCAATGTAAAGACATATATTCAATCCAATATCAATAAATTCCTCTAAGAGAGCCAAGCCCAGGAATTCCCTTATCTCTATAATGTTCAGGAATTAAACTGTGTAAGGGGACATTAGACAATGGGCTGTTCATATCTTCTCAAGTTAATTCTTTCTCAGCCATCTTTCATGTTCTCTTTGT
>JAJEJO010003328.1:0-235402 GCA_020662805.1 Glaucomys volans | reverse complement strand
TTTTTTCTAGTGTTTTGAGCATGAAGGGATGTTGTATTTTGTCAAATGCTTTCTTAGCATCTATTGAAATAATCATATGATTCTTAACCTTAAGTCTATTGATGTGATGAATTACATTTATTGATTTCCAAATGTTGAACCAACCTTGCATCCCTGGGATAAACCCCACTTGATCGGGGTGCACTTCTTAATATGTTTTTGTAAGAGTTTTGCCAGAATTTTGTTGAGAATTTTAGCATCTATATTCATCAGAGATATTGTCCTAAAGTTTTCTTTTCTAGATGTGTCTTTGTCTGGTTTTGGTATCAGAGTGATACTAGCTTCATAGAATGAATTTGGAAGGGTTCCCTCCTTTCCTATTTCATGAAGTACTTTCAGGAGTATTTGTATAAGTTCTTCTTTGAAGGTCTTGTAGAACTCAGCTGAGAACCCATCTGGTCCAGGTTTTTCTTGGTTGGTAGGTTTTTGATGGCTTCTTCTATTTCATTGCTTGAAATTGATCTGTTTAAATTGTGTATGTCCTCCTGGTTCAGTTTGGGAGGATCGTATGTCTCTAGGAATTTGTCAATGTCTTCAAGATTTTCTATTTTATTGGAGTATAGGTTTTCAAAGTAGCTTCTAATTATGTTTTGTACTTCAATGGTGTCTGTTGTGATATTTCCTTTTTCATCACAAATTTTAGTAACTTGAGTTTTCTCTCTCCTTCTCTTTGTTAGTGTGGCTAAGGGTTTATCTATTTTGTTTACTTTTTCAAAGAACCAACTTTTTGTTTTGTCAATTTTTTTAATTGTTCCTTTGTTTCAATTTCATTGATTTCAGCTCTGATTTTGATTATTTCCTGTCTTCTGCTACTTTTGGTGATGAACTGTTCCTCTTTTTCTAGGGCTTTGAGTTGTAATGTGATGTCATTGATTTGTTGACTTTTTATTCTTTTCTTGAATGCACTCAATGCAATGAATTTTCCTTTTAGTATTACTTTCATAGTGTCCCAGAGATTTTGATATGTTGTATCCTCATTCTCATTTACCTCTAAGAATTTTTTTATCTCCTCCCTGATGTTTTCTGTTATCCATGCTTCATTCAATAGCATATTATTTAGTCTCCAGGTGTTGGAGTAGTTTCTCTTTTTTCTTTTGTCATTGATTTCTAATTTCATTCTATTATGATCTGATAGAATACAAGGTAGTATCTCTACTTTTTTGCATTTACTAAGGGCTGCTTTGTGGCATAACATATGGTCTATTTTAGAGAAGGAGCCATGTGCTGCTGAGAAGAAAGTGAATTCACTCATTGATGGATGGAATATTCTATATGTCTGTTAAGTCTAAGTTATTCATTGGGTTATTGAGCTCTATGGTTCATTTGTTTAGTTTTTGTTTGGTAGATCTGTCCAGTGGTGATAGTGGGGTGTTAAAGTCACCCAGAATTATTGTGTTGTGGTTTATTTGATTCCTGTAATTGAGAAGGATTTGTTTGATGTACATGGATGGGCCATTGTTTGGGGCATAAATATTTATGATCGTTATGTCTTCTTGATTTATGGTTCCCTTAAGCAGTATATAATGTCCTTCTTTATCCCTTCTGAGTAACTTCAGCTTGAAATCCACTTTATCTGATATAAGGATGGAAACCCCTGCTTTTTTACTAAGGCTGTGTGCATGATAGGTTTTTTTCCCATCCTTTCACCTTTAGTCTGTGGATGTCCTTTTCCATGAAACGAGTCTCTTGAAGGCAACATATTGTTGGGTCTTTCTTTTTGATCCAGTCTTCCAGTCTATGTCTTTTGATTGATGAATTTAGGCCATTAACATTCAGGGTTATTATTGAGATATGATTTGTATGCCCAGTAATTTTGGCTTAGATTTGGTTTTTAATGTGACTTGGTTTCTCCTTTAATCGGCTTTTCTTTTAGGATAGTTCCCCCCTTTGATGACTTTGATTGTTGTGGTTCGTTTCTTCCTCATGAAATATCTTGCTGAGAATGTTCTGTAGTGCAGGCTTTCTATGTGTGAATTCCTTTAACTTTTGTTTGTCATGGAAGGATTTTATTTCGTCTTCAAATCTGAAGGTTAGCTTTGCTGGATATAGGATTCTTGGTTGGCAGCCATGTTCTTTCAGAGCTTGAAATATATTGTTCCAGGCCCTTCTAGCTTTTAGGGTCTGGGCTGAGAAATCTGCTGATATCTGTATTGGTTTCCCCCTATATGTAATCTGTTTCTTTTCTCTCACAGCCTTTAAAATCCTATCTTTATTTTGTACATTAGGCATTTTCATTGTAAAGTGTCTTGGTGTGGATCTGCTGTAATTTTGTACATTTGGTGTTCTGTAAGCCTCCTGCAGTTGAGTTTCCATTTCATTCTTCAGGTTTGGGAAATTTTCTGATATTATTTCATTGAATAGGTTGTTCATTCCTTTGGTTTGTATCTCTGTGCCTTCCTCAATCCCAATAATTCTTAAATTTGGTCTTTTCATGATATTCCATAGTTCTTGGAGGTTCCGTTCATGATTTCTTACCATCTTCTCTGTTTGGGCAACTTTATTTTCAAGATTCAATATTTTGTCTTCATTGTCTGAGGTTCTGTCTTCTAAGTGATCTAGTCTTTAGTGATGCTTTCCATTGAGTGTTTAATTTTGTTTATTGTTTCCTTCATTTCAAGGATTTCTGTTTGGTTCTTTTGCAGAACCTCTATCTCTTTGTTGAGTTGATCTTTTGTTTCCTGTAGTTGCTCTTTCAGCTGCTTATTGGAATGGTCAATCATTGCCTGCACTTGCTCTCTTAACTCATCATTTGCTTCTCTGAACATTTTAATCATATATATTCTGAACTCCTTTTCTGGCATTTTTCTACCATGCTGTCATTGGATTCTATTAGTGGAGAATCTTTGGTTGTTTTTTCATGTTGTTCATGTATCTTCCCCTCTAGTAATGAAGATCTAGGGTATTATAGTTTCTGCCCTATATGCTTATAGTGACCCTATAGTTTTCTGAAACTCTTAAGAAACCTCTTCTAAAACCTCTTCTTTAAGGGGGGGAATCAATATTAGCAACACCCAGTACAGACAATATGGAGCTGTAAACCAAATAGCCCCTATGAAGACTATTGTTACAGTAGTCTTTTTGTTACAGTTTTGTTACAATATTGTCATAATAAACAGAGGATGACTTCAATTATTATCTACAGTATAACAAACAGATTTGCAATGAGGAGTACAGTTTCTAATGGAGGACAAAGAGGATATGGAGAGGTGTCGGCTGTAACTGTTAACAGTGTAAGAAAAGAGTATAAAGAAGTTCTAGATCATAGGAAGAGTGAAAGTGTAGTCAGAAGAAGTTGGTTGTTAGCATGAGAAAAGTGAGAAAAAGCCCTTGAGGAAAGAGGTAAACAAAAGGAGAGAGCAAGAAAAGTAAAGAAATAAAAGTTTAAAAGCTATCACAAAGGAGAAAAAAAATCTACACTATAATCATCATGTACTATTCAAACCTCCCAGTCTTCAGTAGCCTGAGGCATGAGAGGTACCTGACAATGAGCTTCCAGTCTCCAGCAGGTGTCTCAGGATGGGATTTGCCCCACCTAATGATAGTTTCCCCTTCACAGGTAATCCAAGATGGCTGCACTGGCTTCCAAACATGCTGGCAAATGCAAAGATGCAGTGCAGGGCGTGGGCACCAAGACTGTGTGGGGTGCAGTCAGTAAGGCTAGGCTCCTGGAGGCAGGGTGCTGTCAGTCGGGCTAGTGGTCCTGCAGTTCCTGGCTTTTTTCTTCCCCAAAATGGCAGCAGCCACGTGTAACGAAACCTGTGGGTACTGTGATAGTGAATTTCCAGGCAACAGCAGGTTGCTGGCGATCCACTGACGGTCTGCAGGCTCCGCAGGCTACTGGTGGACAATTGGCAGATGAACCTAGGTTGGTGGGCGATGGGTAGGTGAAAGACAGGTGATGGGCAGGCCAGAGGCAGGCAAACAGGCAAGTGACGGATGACAGGCAGCGGTCACTCAACTGTAGTTGCTAGGCTGGTAGACTGCAGGTGATCGAGGTAGACAGATGTGGTAAACAGCAGGGGATCAATGATGAATAAAGACTGCTTCACGGAGAAAAAGATTTTCCTCTTTTCGAATCCTGAGTTACGGAGCAACAAGAACACAGCCTCCCTCTAGTTTGCCACCTTGGATCTTCCTCCACTGATGATATTTAATAGCAGCCTGAACCTTGACTAAAGCCTGTTTTCCTAGTTCCGTAATTTCTCGAGGGGAAGTTGGATCAGCTTCCCTTTTAAAATCTTAAAGAGTGGTTTTAGGTCAGTGGTTGTTATTTTTAGATAAAGCAGAATCCAGTTTATATCTCCTAACAATTTTTGAAAATCATTTAAAGTACATAAGTTATCTATTCAAATTTCTAAGTCCTGAGTGGTAATATAATGAGTATTAATAATTCTTCCAAGATAATTACAAGGAGGATTAACTTGAATTTTTTCTGGAGCCACTAAGAGGCCCCAGTTATTTAGAGCCAATATTAATTGTTGTAATATTTCTTGGAGTTTAGACAGTGACTTATGAGCAAGGAGAATATCATCCATATAATGTATTAGGTATAATTCTGAATATTTTGTCCTAAGAGGTTCTATTGCCTGGTCAACAAATTTTTGACACAGAGTTGTACTGTTTTTCATTCCTTGAGGTAAAACTTTCCACTGAAATCTTTGGTAAGTTCTTTGTAAATTAGGAGAAGGTAGGCTAAAAGCAAACCTTTTACAGTCTTGTTTAGTTAGTGGGATTGTGAAAAAAAACAATCCTGTAAGTCAATCACAACAATATGAGATCCTTTAGAAATTGCCACCGGAGACGGGAGGCCAGGCTGAAGAGCCCCCATAGTCTCCATAGTTTCATTGATTGCTCTAAGATCTTGTAAAAGTCTCCATTTACTGGATTTCTTTTTGATCACAAAAATTGGAGTATTCCAAGGACTATTAGAGGGTTCAATATGTCCTTTTTGTAATTGTTCCATTACTAAAGAGGTGGCAGCTTGTAATTTTTCTTGAGTGAGGGACCACTGTTCCACCCATATGGGGTTATCATTTTTCCATGTAATTGAGTCAGCCTGTTTAAGAACAGTGGCCCCTACAAAAAAGGCATATTAGTAATTTCATCAGTTAAAGTTACATTTAATTGTTCCATCAAATCTCGCCCCCATAAGGTAAAGGGCAGAGAAGGTATGACATAAGGTTGGAAAGGTCATCTATGATTTCCATCAGTCCAATGTCAAATTTGAGAACTTTTAGCCACATTAGAAGCTAAGCCTAACCCCAATAAAGTAGAGGGGCTTTTGGTCATAGGCCAATCCTGAGCAGTGAAGAAAGTGACATCTGCCCCTGTATCAAGAAGACCTTTAATTGCTTTACCTTGGACTTTAATTATTTTCATTGGCCTCTGTTCAGAAACCTTTTGAATCCAAACCACAGTATTTGTTGACCCAAAACCACCAGCATGTTTCAACATAAGCGTTTGGTTTGGCAGTTTCAAGCAAGGCAGTAATAAAAGTTGAGCAATTCTTTGTTGAGGAAATATCTGTACAGTTCTAAGAGGAGGATGTATCATAATTTTAATCTCTCCCAAATAATGAGTCAATTACTCCCGGAATAACTTGGACGCCAGCTTTAGACATTGAACTCCTACCAATAATTAGACCCAAATGTCCTTCAGGCAAAGGACCATAAGCTCCTGTTGGAATAAGAGTAACTTCTGACTCAGGAGTTATTATTAAATGTTGGGCGAAGGCAAATCTAACCCAGCCCTTCCTGGGGTTGCTCTGGCCAAATCATTGACTGTTATCCTACAAAAGGGTTCTCCAGAAGTCCCCGTTGTTTTGGGGGGCCTGGGGCTGGCCCCATGGCCCGTTTTTTGGCATGGGTCTAGCAGAACCAAATGAAGCCATAGGGGGAGGAGGCATAGGAGGCCCCTCCTTCATCATAGATTGCATAGGTCCTATAGTCCCCACAGGATGTCCGTCCTTATGAAATTTAGAAAGGCAATCCTTTGCCCAGTGAAATCCTTTTCAGCATCTTAGACACACAGTTACTGGCATCAGAGCTATGTTATTACCTCCTTGAAGATTTTGAGGTCATTGTTTGCTAAAATGTCCTGTTTGCCCACAGGAAAAACAATTACCTTTATTTCCTCCATTTGCTGGTGTAACCCAATTAACAACATTAGCATTACCATTTCCTCCATTTTCCTGGTTCATACCTTTAAGAAATTGTGAGTAAGTTTTCCCTTGGAGGGCAGCAGCCATAGCCATACCCTGAATATGAGCTGGGCTGCTGTCCATGCACGTCTTAATGTAATCTGACAAGATTCCAGTTCTCCGTACTGGTCTTAAAAGAGCTTGACAGGTTGTATTTGCATTTTCAAAAGCCAATTGTTTAAGGAGAATCTCTGCTGCTTCTGGATTTGTAATAATTTTAGAAATATTATCTTCTAATTTAGCTAGAAAGTCCTCATAAGGTTCCATTGAGCCCTGTTGCTAAGAAAAGTTGTTTTTGTGTCAGTAGACGGAAGTCATCACCAAGCTTAGAAATTTCACTTAAAACAGTTTTTGGTATCTTAAGCTGTTCTTTGGCATCAGCATATTTGACAGTTCCTATTAGCATTGACATAGGAATTTGGCCTCTAGTTCTCTTTAACCATTGCCTCTGAATTAACTGTTTAGCTTGTTCGTCATACTCAGTTTTCCAGAGCAGGTATTGTCCTGGAATCAGGCACAAGCGAGCAGTCAGTTGCCAATCAAAAGGAGTCATCCAATTACAAGCGATACTTTCTACCAATTGAATTGAATATGGAGCAGTTGGACCCAAGTCTTTTACAGCATTTTTAAGCCCTTTGACAATTTTAAAGGGAAGTGGTTCCATCCAGGTTCCTCGTCTTCTCCTATAGTAGCAATAGGGAAAGCAAATCCTACTTCTCCTTTCCTCCTGGCTTCAGCTACTGCACCCAGAAATCCTACTTTACCTACCATAATAGTTTTTTTTTTTTCCTTTTCTTAGGCTTTTAGAGGGTGCTGAAGCTACAATAGGAGCAACAGCTGGAGGCCAATCCTCGTTATGATAATGAGCAGCTGCCTCTTCGAAATCCTCTTCATCTGAGGGAGAAAGTTTATCCTCCTCAGATTTATCATCTTCACTCTTTTCATCCTCTGAGTCAGAGGAAGTTTCTGAATTTGCATTACTTTGATAATTTGGGGGTTTTTCACCAGATTTTAGAAGTGGAGTTTCCTCAGGGGAGAAGACTCTTTTGCTTAAATACACAACACCATGTGTAGGTTCGATTGCATCGCTGAATGAACTCCAAAGGGCGAAAGCATCTGCTGGAACATGCTCAGCCCCATGCTGCTCATAGTAAGCTTGCATCTCTTCACCTAATTTTTTCCAAGTAGCTATATTTAAACATCCCTGCTGGGAAAATCAAGGTGAACATTCTTGTGCAAAATGAAAAAACCTTCTCATCTCTGATGAAGTCACAGCAATTCCCCTTTCTCTAAGTAAATGCTTGCTTATATCAATAAAGAGAGCTCTTTCTTTACTCTCAGTATGGCCCGTACTTCTCAATATAAGTTCTGAGATTATCTGCCCTTCCTTACTCAGCCTTCTCTACTGAGGGGTTTGCAGCACCCTAGGCAGAATCCTAGCCCTATCGCATGGAATATAATTAATCACTTACCAGTGCCCCACATCTGGGCACCAAATGTTGGGGTCCAGTCCTAGCACAAGGGTCGTGGTGCTCTCTGGTGAGTGGGATGGCGTCTGTGAGGTGGAGAACAAAGCAACACAGACTCAGTGATCTGAGGCTAAGTTCAAACTTTATTTTTTCCACACCCCATTTTTATATCTTAACTTCTAGCTTGAGTACAATATCTTGAGGCCACACAAAAGGAAACTGATGCAAACTACAACAGGCAAAATGTATTAGCAGATTAAATATTATCAGCTCTTCATAATATTTTTAAGTATTCTTCTATATAATCTTTAGTTCTACTTTCTCTATTACTGGAAACATCATGCACAGAAGCCATTTCTATGAACAACATATAAGCTTACACTATGTGGCTAATAACTGGATTAACAGGAACAATAGGGAATTTCTTTCCAAGCATTCTCTGGATCATTGATTAACTGAGCTGCTTTAGGCCAATTAGGAGTGGTAACTGTTTCCCTAGGGGCAAACAGTAGCTCTTGCTAGATTGCACCTCCTACTTTTGCCCAGTAAGCATTAGCCTGTCTTGCCCAAGAAAGCTGTTCAGAGAAACTAAACACACACCAGGGTCTCATATTTTAAATATTCTAAAAAATGGAGATGAGCTTTCCATGTACATTTTCCATTATAATATACTTGATGCCAACCAAGGTGTATTCTGCTAGTGGGAGATAAAGGGGGGGGGGGGGTCTAAATCTAAGGGACCAGAAGCTGGTTTCCTAGGCAGATACCATGGTTTTCCACTAATCAAAGAAGCATTACCAAATGGTGTCTGAACAGTTGGGACTCTTTTTCTAGCCTTAACAACTTTGCTTGTGACTTGTTTGTCTGGAGTTAAGGTGGGAGCAACATGTTTTTCTGTCCTAGGTCATTTGGGAGTAGTCACCATCTGTGGTGTATTTAGCATAAGTTGCTGGAAATGAGCATATCATTCTTTCCAAGTTACACTTTTATCACACCAGAACAAGGGCCTTTCTTGGTTATTTCCAGTATGATTAGCTGTTTGATTCTTGTTTTCTAAATCCCCTAAGACCCTAAAATTCCCAGAAATCCAATGTAACATTATTCCCAAGCATAGGCAAATTACACAATACAAAAGGAAACAGCAGCCCCAATTCCCAGGAAGATGAGACCTTGCAAACATCTTTATTACTCAGTGGAATCCTTGTCAAGCACTAAGGGGAATTGAAAGTGCAGCAGTGTAGAGGCTCATGAAGGCGAGGGACCCAGTGGAGAGCTTTCTTTTCTCAAAGCGCCTTTTCTTATGAAGGAAAATATAATTTCCCTCACTTTAAATCTCCAAGACAGAAACCTGGGTGGATACCTAGATTCAGGGACTGTGCTGACTTGTTCTATCCCTGAGTTTGGCGCCAGCCCAGCCCTTCCTGGGGTGGAGCCCCGACCTTTGCCCACTTCATAACCCGCCCCAGGGCTCGGGATTTGCTGTTGTCTAGCAGAGACGCAGCGGGGACCTTCCTGGAGGCCAACCCGCGCTCTCCGAGGCCACCTTTCGCGCAACCAGGGGCGATAGAACCTCGCGGACCCCTCACCATGGCTGCAGGGTCGCGGCTCCTCATCCGCGGGGGGCGCGTGGTCAACGATGACTTCTCGCAGGTGACAGACGTGCTGGTGGAGGACGGCGCGGTGCGGGCGCTAGGCCGAGACCTGCTACCTCCGGGGGGCGCGCCGGCGGGGCTGCGTGTCATCGACGCGGCGGGCAAGCTCGTCCTGCCCGGCGGCATCGACACGCACACGCACATGCAGTTCCCCTTCATGGGCACACAATCCGTCGACGACTTCCACCAGGGCACCAAGGTATCCGTCCCGCGCAGCCCTCAGGCCTCGCGCTGTTCCCCGGGCAGGACCGCCTCTGCCAGGTGCAGCCAGGACCCAGTGGGAGGAGCGAGCAGCAGGGACCTGAGCGACCGCCCAGCCGGCATCCAGATTCCCCGCGCTGAGCCCTTTCCTCCAAGTGTCCGGTTTCGGGGGCATCAGCCCAGCCTAGGCCAACCCAGGCGCCCACCACTCCTCCCTTTGGGTAATTGGACGAGTTTAAGGCAGTCTCTGTCCTTACCCTCATTCTCTAAGCCCCATCTCCTCAAATCCCCGGTTTTCCTTGGTGTTCTGTGGAAGTCCACAAAGTTTCTGTGCTACCTATAGTATCTTTTTAAAGTAGGTCCTCCTAGCCATTTCTCCCCATCTTTCATCCCAGACAAAACCAAATGCAAAATACTTTCACTTAGGAGTCCTGCCTTGTCTTAGAGTTAGTGTGTGGCGGATGCTGTCTGCTAGGGCAGGAAGGACGCCCATCCACACCTCACCCCCACTAAGAATAATACAGCCTGACCAGAGTTTGAAAGAGAAAAGATTCCAGGAATGATCTCCCAGCTCACACCAAGACACCTGGCCCCACCTTTTCTCTCACCCGCTTGGTCCTGGGGACATCCAGCGTGGCTGTTGATTCTTGCTACCTGAGTTACTGATGGTGTAGGAGGGCAGCCTGATGCATATTCCCAAATGAGGGAGGATTGGATTTCTTTCTGGAAAGAAAGACTAGAAGCTGGGGACAATGAAAGGAACCTTAAACATTTCCTCATAGCTACTGGAAGCAAAACCAGGAGATTAACAAGGTAGCTTTACAGGAACATGAAATTAAAATTCCACTCTCAGCACTTGGGCTAGAGACAAACGCACAACATCCTGAAGACTCAAGTTTTGGACTGCCTTGAGAGAAATGGTTCCTTCCAAGCTGAGTATGTACTTATTTCTTTAAGGCCAAAACTCTTCACTTGGAAATGTGTGTGATATTTTCCCCAGGATCATACCTTAATGTGTATGCCAAATCAGGATTGTTTGGTCCAAGTTCAAATTGCACAGTCTTTCAGATCAGTTTAAAGGATCAGTATTTAGTTTACTGTCCTCATTTTCAACTATTTTAATCTCTTTGTGCCTGCCCCCCTCCAAGTTTCCCAATCCTTTATGATTGATCAGAGTGTTTAACAGAAGGAAGAGGGGTAGGTGATTCCACTCAGAGAGAAGGATCTGGGGAGGTCTGCCCAACTCAACATTTAGAAAGCTTCTCTCTAGTTACTTATTATTGACCTTTATCATCTGGTCAATAAAGTTTCTTTTCAGGACAAAGCATTATCTGCTTTGAAAACTGGCAAGTTTTGTTTTAAATATTCCTTTTCCCCTTTGCCAAAAAAAGTAAAAGGTTGAATTTTGACGATCTCATTTTTATATTTTAAATAAATTTGTTCAGTTTTTAGAATAATTAATGAGTATAGAAAATTAGACAAAATCATAGGAAAGTACAAAGAAGGAAAATATTACTAATGGAGTAGTTGCCCTTAACAACCACCATCCTTTTGGTGAATGTGGCCTTTTGCTTTTAAATGTGCCATATTTTACATAACTGAGATCGTATTGTATATATGTGTATGAGTATATGTGTGTGTAAAACTATAAAGTTTTGTAATCTGCTGTTTTCAGTTATGGCACATGCATTTCCTGTTATCACTAAGACTCATCACTAACAAAATATATAGCAGGGTATTCCATCAAACAACCTCTTTTGCAAGGTGTGGAGCTGCTGTTACTGACCATCAATTGCCAGGCCATGTGCAGCACTCTCCTTACACTGAGAAGTAGCTTTCATTTCTCTCTCCCTTTTAGGGTTGCAGATGAACTAGCCAGAAGGAGGAGAGAGGGACATTTCTTCCCTTTCTCAAGACAGTCTATATGTGCATGGAGATCCTGGAGGGTGGTTCTCAGTCTTTTTTCTATTCCTTGGACATTCTGGGATTTTTATAGCATAGAGAGATGTGCGGTTTCTACCTGAGAAGGCAGGTCCTTGTGGCGTATTACAGCCTTTAGCCAACATGTTTAAGGTCTTATTCACTAGTTGATTCTCTAGGTATTTCTATTCTAAAGACTATCAAAACATTAAACAAAAACACATTCTTCATGAGTTTAAGACCATAAGCCAAAAATGATGTGAGCAGAGAAATGGTAAAAGGCTTAGCAAGTACACAATTCCTGTTGAATATTAAAAAGTACCACAAAGAGGCTCAGTTGCGAAAGTCTACTTCAGAATTGGTTGGCTGGATCCAGGCGATAACAGCTTCCACCCCCAGAAATCAATGAGGGTCCATGCAGGGAGCCAGTTGGACAAATGAGTTCTGGAGTGAGGGGACCCTGGAGTTCTTTTGTCCTCTTTCCTAGTCTTCAGAATAATTTCCAAGGCAATGTTGGTTAGTCTCTGGTTTATTAGGGACAAAGAAGCCTTTTGAAAATACTGGTTATAATATACATGAAACTTGAAAAATGTCTTATTAGTAATGTTAAGTGACATTTATCAAGCACTTGCTACCTACCAGGCACTGTGCTAAGTTGCACTTCATCTTCCAACAATCCTGGTTGCCATTATTTAATTTTTACAACTAAGGAAATCTCAACAAGTTACCTGGCTAAGGTCTTGTCACACACCTAGGAAGTGTCCAAGTGGCTCTTCAAATTCCATTACTGCCTGACTCTATCACTAAAGCTCTTACCTTTTAGACTCCATGCCTTTGAAAAAAACAGCTAATACTCAGATCTGTCAGAGTGGGAAGTGATGGATGAGCAAGCTGTGTAAGTAGCATGCTAATGGGAGATGGCTTTTCTCAAAAATAAAGCAGAGTCATCCTTAGGAAATACAGTAGTCCTTCACCTTCCCAAAGCTGGAGGCAGTTTAGGTCATCAAAACAAATGCATATCGCAGGTATTATATTCATTTATAATTGCATTTGTAGCCACATCATCTCAAAGGGTGCAGAAATGGGTACCTTTAGTACAGAAAGCCATAAAGTAAAAATGATATATCATGCTTCAGGAGATGGGCCCCAAAAGGTTAGACCGACAGCTATTTGCTTTCTGTGTCTACCAGGCTGACCATTCATAATAGCCAACATGTACAAGGGAGGCTGTTTGTGGTATTCTATTCATTGATCTCTTGTTGATTTAAAAATGAAATATAGGTCAACTAAAGGTTATATATTTTGTCGATTTAATTCATGTCAGAGATTGGTTTAAAGCCTGTAATTGACTGACTTAATTACAGGGGAAAGCTTTCTATCTGATATAACTAATGGAAATAACGTTCTGCTTTAAGGAAATCATATTTCATTTTGTTGTTCTATACTAGGTGTGCAGTGGTCAAATAATTCAATATCCAAGGGGGAAGGACAATGGGATTTTTTTATTCAGTGAATATCCAATAAACCTGAAGGAATTATGATTTTGCTTTTACTATGTCCCATGATAAGAGGGTGGATTAAAATATTTCAACAAGTTTTCAGACACATTTGTATTTAGACATTCATGCATGAAGGAGTGGATGAACTCCCATTAAAAACCTGATATAGTCAGTAGCTGGAAGTAGGATCATGTTTTTTCAACTCTGAGAAAACATTCAGCACAATTTTTTTTTTTTTTTTTTTTTTTTGTCTTTTTGGTGAAGGGCAAAAATTCCTCAAAATCATTGAGAAACTTTGCTTTGGAACTTTTTGGTAAAATGCCATTGAGGTGATTACTTACAAGGCATGTGATTAAGCACACATTTATGGTTGTATTTATAGAATGTTCTCACCTTGTGGAAGAACTGTGCTTCAGAAACCCCGAAATCCCATTTTCTGTCATTTGCCAGAGCTGCAGGGGGGGAGCTGTGTGGGCTGACCCCATGACCTCGGGCAAGTCACTTCCTCTCTCAGGGTTGTCACCCTTTCCTCATCTGTGATATGAGGCATTGGTTGGACAAACAACTCAGTTTTTAAAATGTTGTTAAAAGGTATAAAAATATATGTATACTAACCTCCAGCCCTCAATAAGATTCTGGGTACATTATAGTCACTCAATATACACTAGTTGAAAGAATAAACTGCTCTTTTAGAAAGGAAAATATAGAAGAGAATGAACAAGAATAACATTTAAATGACTTATAATTTGACCATTTTGCTACTTGTTTCAGATTTTTTAGTTGGGGAGGAATATATAAACATTTTTTCATTCTACTAAATTGTTCATAGTCAGCAATGTGCATTCAACATTTCCCCATATCCTTAAATTTTATCATTAGAGAACATGATTCTGTGGCCCCATTATCCTCTCTGAGGCTGAGTCTTAGATTTTTCTCTCCAGCCTCAGTGTCGCTTGAACATCAGGAATGTGTTTCCACCTGTCTTCAGATGCCACACCTGGGTGTCCCAGAGCTCCTCACACTTAGCCTGTTGAAAACCAAATGCATCCTCTCTTCCAAGTGCCTGGCCTGTTTTTCTTGCTGTTTCTCAGACTGTTAATGGCTCCACTCTCATCTTCTCCATTATGAGTATTTTGGGCCTTCTAAGGTTTTTTTGTTTTGTTTTGTTTGCCAGTATATAGCAAAGCTGTAACAGATATCGTTGTATTTATTCATGACAATTGCCTTTCAGATCATCCCCAGAACAAAAAGCCTGGGCCAATGAGTGTCAGACACATCTTAAAGGAGTTTAGCACATTCAGACTGCTCTGCTATTCATGTTCCCTTGTCATTCCCATTCCACTGAGTCCTGGCTGTTGGTGGATATTCGATTTTTTAAAAACTTCTATGCCAGTTTAATAGGAAAAATAGAACTTCTTGTTGTTTTTAGAAGATCATTTTTTTTAAATGAGCTTTTATTTATATGTGGTGCTGAGGGTCGAACCCAGTGCCTCACACATGCTAGGCAAGCACTCTTCCACTGAGCCACAGCCCCCAGTAGATCATTTTTTAAAACTACTTGTGAGCTGAGCTTTGAATGTTCATGTTGTGCTAACAGCTTGCAAGAGTTTTCAGCTCTAAGGGTTTGTAATTGAATGTTTTTCTTGAGTGGCTAATGATTACAAAGTTAACCTTTAGATATTTAGAGGAAAGAAAGAAATATCTCAAAGATTAATTTGAAACCACTAGATGTTAATAAGGCTATAGCCCTATGGAGGGCGTTGAGTGTTAGGAATCTTTTTACTAAACTTAACAGAATCTAGGACTTGTCTTCTTTCCGTGTTCATATTTGAGTACTTCATGCTTTTTACTTCACATTTTCTCCCTCATTTGTCTGGGAGGAGTGTTTTCAATGTCTTACAAAGGTGCTTTAGGATCACGGTTTCCATGGTACTACTGTCAGGGAGGAAAAGCTTTTCCTCTTCACTCTTATGTTTCCTGACTGGGGGCCTACAAATTAAACTGACAGAAGACAGACAAGAGAAAAGACCTTTTTAAAAAAATTCATGATGTATGTGACTCAAGAAGTTGGTTAGCATTTAGGGCTTATATACTATCTTAACAGAAGAAGAGGGAAAAAAGAAAATAAATTACTATTTTTTTTTTAATACCAGGGATTGAACTCACAGGTATTAACCCCTGAGCCACATCCCCAGTCCTATTTTGTATTTTATTTAGAGACAAGGTCTCACTGACTTGCTTAGGACCTCACTGTTGCTGAGGTTGGCTTTGAACTCCTCCTGCCTCAGCCTCTCAAGCTGCTGGGATTACAGGCATGCACCATCACACCCAGCAAGAAATTACTTCTAAATGGGGGAAGTGGGAGAGGGGTGCACACATATGGGAAAACAAACAACTTTTAAGAAAGATAAATGGACCCTTCACAGAATAGATGGGAGCTAGGACAGTCTTGTGACAAAATCTATTTAGGTAAAGTGCAGGTTTCTAATCCATGGTGGAAAGTTAATCTTCCCCAATTGCAAAACTCTCAGGGGGTATCCACAATAATTGAGTTCTTTTGGGAGTCTCTGCTTTGTGGAAGACATGGGAGTACAGAGGAAATCCTAATCTCAAATGTCTTCCACTCAAAATAACATTAATACTATCGTGATATATTTTGGATCCTTAACTGCCAGCTAATATCAAATAACCCCAGATGGAGGAGTCTTCAAGTTGATAACTAGGTTCCATTAATTAGCCAACATATTTATTGCAAATCCACCACATACCAGGCATTGTGGTTGACACAGGGGTTGTACAGATGAAAACCATGGTCTTTGTTCTCAGTGACAGCTAGACCACAGGTATATGGACCTCTAACTCGGGCCTAAGTAACAAATTGTAGGCAGTAGGATTTGGGCCTTGTAGACTTGACTAGTTTTGAGTAAGCACTTGAGGTCAGTGACTTAGGTAAGAAAAGGTATTTGCCCTTTCACAAGGTCCCCATCATACTGGCCTATATCCCCAGGCTGTGTTTCTCAGCAGGTTAGATGGCTGATACGTGAGACTAGGCCACTGGCCAACACCTACACCTCACACCTCAACACCTCTTTGAGCTTTCTTCTCACTTGTCCTGTAACAAATGGAAGGAGAACCCTTCAAGTTTTCAGCTGAGTTTCATTTCATCCAACAGGGAAATTGCCTTTTATGGTGACAGTCATGAATTCCTGAACCTAGAGGAAGAGTTGTTCACACATAAAAGCAGATACCTAAAATATTAGCTTAAAATAGAACAAAATGCAGCCTTTGTTTACATCCCAGAAATTCTTTGAGGCATTGCAATGGAAATAGACTGTAATTTTTTCTATTTGCATTCCTAGTGAGCACTGATTAGGGGGTGGGCTTTGGACAAAACCAAGCATTCAGCCTTCAGATGTACTCAGAGTCTATATTTCATATTAGCATTGTTATTTGAGGATCTAGGAAACTGTATGGTTGGGGTCAGTGACATTTGGGGGAAATGACATTTCACACTAATCTACAACTTACACTGCTTTCCTAGTTTGCTGCCAGAAAAGTCAACCATCATTATTCCATTGCATCCCTTTGGCGGGGAATGGGCCCCTGCTTTCCTTTCTCCTTTAAACACTTAGAGACTATTTATGTGGAGACACTGTAATGGGCACAGGGCATACAGAGATGAAACAATATCAATTTCCACGAGAGACAGAGTAAAAATTCCCTAGTTGATTGTAATGTAGGGCCAGGGTTAAGAATCAATCACTAGAGTAGGTAGAGAAGGGAGCAGGGGAGGCAGGAACATGAGTGACATCTCTCCCTGAGGTGAAAAGGGACTAAAGAGTCTCCTCAGGGAGGGAGACCCTGTTGCTGGACTGGAGTGAGTGAATTGGGAGGGGGCAAATACTTAGAAAGCTGAGGAGACAGCTCAGGTTGGGGCAATGGAGGGACTTCTGGGCTGTGTAACAACTGTGTTTTCTTCATCTTAAGGGCAACAGGAAGTCAAGGAAGGCTCAGAAATGGCAGGTGTCACAGGGCAGGTGGATGGCAGGGTACTTCCTGCCTTGCAGTTTAGTTCATATTGTCTCCAGGGGACTGCTCTCAAGCTGCTCACAATGGTCACCTATTCAGTAACACCCCATCTTCCTGGTTTTCTTTCTTGCCTTTTTCCTTTCCCTTCTATTTCTTCACTACTGTGCTAGTCCAGCCAGGAGAAATGAAGGAGAGACTCCTGGAGTAGGTAAGAGGTGGTCTGGAGGGTCTTCATGGATGGACTGGACTTGAGAATTCAGGGAAGAGAGGTAAGTTTCAAGGTGGAGTCCTAAGTATCTAGTTTACACAGTTGGGTGGATAATACTGTGATCAATGTTTCAAATTTTGGGGAATTAAGAAGCTGAGGGTGAACGGAAGTGTGCAGGACATCATGACAAAGCTGAATGTGCTCTGGATTGGGGGCATAAATTGAGATTATGAAGTTTGTTTTCATAAATCATAATGACTACAGGAAAGCTGAAAAGAGCTTTTCTCCCTAAGGCTCAGCTGGACTATTGGATTTCTTTCTTTTTTTCTGCTTCAGTGGATCAGGTCCTCTGACTCATTTTGGTAAAACAAAGTCACTTGTTTTAGGATGAGCTGAGAAATGACAATTTGGCAGCCCCATGAAAAGGAAGAAAATGCTTTGGGGTATTTTCAATAATGATTTACAACCTAGTGCATTCTAAATAAAATCTTGGTTATGTAACATTATGGCCCACTCCTGGTCAGAGTTTATCTCCATTTAAGTTCCACTGCATTTGTTCTGGAGACATCTTAGGCCTCCCTGCCCCCAGCCTCCCAAAGAGGGTTTGAGATAAATTGGAAGCTTTTCAAGGGAGAACATCCAAAGTAATTAGGAGCTGAGAGAATTGATTTATGAGTCAAGATTAGAAAAGGTAAATGCATTTTGTTTGGCTAACAGACAAATAAAAGTGGAGGGAAGTCAATCAGGAGTGCAAACAAAGAGAACCATTAGGTTTTCTCCAGTGACTGCAAAGACCTTCAGACCTGCTCATTCTCCAGTGTCTCTAAATTCATTCCCAGTCTGGGGTGAGGAGGGGAGGATGGGTGGGGAAGAGAAACAAAACAAGAAGGAACAAAGAAGATAGGTGGCTGCTACTCTCCTTTCTTTTTCCTGCTCCTAGTTAATTAGGAAAGTGGAGCATTTATGCTCAATCCGCATTCAAGAGCTTTGGAACCGCAGCTCAAGGACTTGGATCTGCTTTGGTCTTACAAGGGTAGCCCTTTGACCTGCACATCTTCAGTCTAGTAAGAAGAACATCAATAGTTCTGTCTTCTTAATTTACATACCAAATATAGGTATATATGTCTTTGTGTCATCTGTGTAAAATATTTTTCTGATACAAATTATGCTTTTATAGAAAATTTAGCAGGTACTGAAAATGAAATTTAACTAGCAGAAAATTAAAATGACTTAGAATCACACCACCCAGGAATCAATGCTGTAATAGTTTGCCTTGGTTCAGCACCATTTCTTTTTCATGCTAAGTGTAGCTGTGTTCCGGCCTGTTTTTGTGGCTCATTACTATGTCTTGCTTCTCTCTCCCTGGATGTTTTGGCCAGCTTCAGGAGCCTCCAGCATTCTCTACAAGGTTGCTCTCATTTCCTTCTCTTATCTTTGATGGCTCTTCAGCATCCACTGAGTGGACAAGTGCCCCAGCATCTCCTACTCAGGATGCTCCACAATTAACTTGTGTTCCTTCTAAATGGTGGGTGGTTCTTCCTCTCTGTCCACTCAACTGCCATCTTCTCAATTATCCCCATCAAGTCTCACTGGACTCCCTGTGACCCTGTAAACAACCATTGCCCTGACTTCCTCCTCTGGGCACCACCATTTTTTGTGGTCCCCATTCACCTTAATTCTGTCCCATTCTGCTGAACTGCCAACTCCTCTTTCCCTAGGTCTCAGAACTTGCCCTTGTGGGATCACATTCCTGGAAGCACAGGCTTTGGAGCCTGATGACCCGGATTCCAATCCCACCTTTGTCTCCAGTGGTGAGACTGTGGCCAAGCTATTTAATGATTCTCTGCTTAGTTTTCTTCACTCTAAAATGGGGTTAACAACACTGCAGAGATGTTGAAATGATTAAAACATGCCAAACATCAGAGTAGTTCCTGGCACATGACAAGCACTCACTATGGGTTAGATGTTATAATTACTGGCAATTTCCATTTGTATCTCCTACTCTTTATTTAAATCTGACCTTCCTCTGATCTCTGAGTCAGTCTTTCCCTCCTCTCAATTCCCTATTGTCTTTTCTCTGTACCTCTTCTAGGGAGCTTAGTAATTTTTACTTCCCTTTAGCCATTTCTGTGTTACTATTCATTATAAAAGTAGATTTGCGGTTAATACAATTGAATCATTTTATTATAATTTTTCCTTATCTTTCTATCTTTCCCTCTGGACTATACACACCTCACCTTGAGGTTAGAATCTTTGATTATTTGTGTGTCCCTCCCCTTACTTCCTTCACTCCACACAGTGGCTACATGAGGTAGACTTTTATTATAATTTTATTAAAATGTAATTTATATGCAATAAAATTCAGGATTTTAAAGCACATCAGCTCTTCATATATTGTGCCACTGTGTTAACTTTACATTACTGTAACAAAGTAACTTAGATAAACAGTTTAAAGGAGGAAAGATTAATTTTGCCTCGTGGTTTCACAGGTTTCAGTCCATTGTCACTTGACTCCATCATTTCTGGGCCTGTAATGAGGCAGAACATCATGGTGGGGAGGATATGATGGTAGGGCAAATCTGCTCATTTTGTGGCAACCAGGAAGCAGAGAAAGAGGAGAGAAAGTTGTGGGGTCCAGGAACAAGATATAGTTTTCAAGGGTGTACCACTGAGGACCTGGTTCCTCCAGCCAGGCCCCACCTCCTAAGTGTATAGCACTTTCTAATAGCCCATTAAATTCTGAGCCCATCAGTGGAGTAGTCTATTGATGATGTTTTGGTCCTCCTGTTCCAATCACCTACATAAGCTGCACCTCTGAGCACTGCTGCTTAAGGGACCGAGCGTACCTTACCCTCTACTCTCCCCGTCCCCTCCAACAAACACCAGGCAACCACTACTCTGCTTGACATCTCTGTGGATTTGACTGTATTAGACTTTATTCCTTTTTAGGCCAGATATAGCACTTCATTCCTTTTTATGCCAAATCCTATCACATTGTATGAATATACCATGTTTTGTTTATCTGTTCATCAGCTGATGAATGTTAATCATATTCAAATACCAACATACCTGATATAAACAACTTAGAGTTAGAAAATTTATTTTAAGTGACGGTTTCTAAGGTTTTTGTCCATGGTCAACTAGTCCCATTGCTAGGGGCCTGAGGTAAGACAACATCATGACAGAAGAATGCTGCTTGGCTAATGGAAGCTGGGAAGTGCAGTGGGACAAGACACAGTTCCTAAGGACACGCCCCAGTGACCTCCAACCATGCCCCACCTACATACAGGTTCCACCTCTTCCCAATAGTTGATTCAAATTATTAATCCATAAAATGGATTAATCCACTGATAAGGTTAGAGCCCTCAAGATTTAATCACTTCTCAAAAGCCCCACCTCTGGACACTGTTGCACTGGGGACCAAGTCATTTACACATGAGCTTTTAGTGGACATTCCAGATCCATCCATTCCAATTCCAACTATCCATAGTAATGGATAGTTGGATTATTTCTGCTCTTTGGCTACAATGGAAAATAGTGTCTTGAATATTTATGTATGGGTTTTTCTGGGGACATGTTTTCACTTCTCTTGGATATATACCTAGGGGCAGAATTGCTTGGTCACATGGTAACTCTGTGTCTAATTTTTTCAGGAACTCAGGACTGTTTTCCAAACTGGCTGCATCATTTTAGATTCCCACCGGCAGCATACAGTTGGTCTTCTGTATCTCTGGGTTCTACATCTGTGGATTTAACCAACCATGGATTGAAAACTTTTTTATATTGCATCTGTATTGGACATGTTCAGGCTTTTTTTCTTATCAGTATTCCCTAAACAATATAGCATAACAACTATTTACATAACATTTATGCTGTACGGGGTAGATTAGTAATATAGAGATGATTTAAATATACAGAAGGGTGTCAATAGATTTCATACAAATGCTATGCTGTTTTTATAAGAGACTTGAACATCCACAGATTTGGGTGTCCTGAGGGATCCTGGTACAAAATTCCCATGGAGACTGAGGGATGACTGCGTCTAGTTTCTCCATGTCTCATATGTGGTAAACTTTTCAAAAGGAAAAAATATGTTCTGTAAACTTGATTTCTAGTTCAGTAGACCTAGAAAAGTACTTTCTTCTAACAGTATGTTCTATTAGAAAAATGTCCTTCTTTCTCTAGGGATGTTTGTGTTGTATTAGGAAGACACTTTGAGAAGGAAGAAGGTGAGAAGAGCAATCAGTATCCAAATAAATGTTTTTATTTGGTTTTATTTTATTTAGGTTGTGTTCAACCTAAGAATTTTTTCGAGTATTATCAATTATACCAATAGGGATTTCTTAGGACATGCAAATATGCATTGCTTTGAATGGATTAGGCCATGATATATAAAGACAGAGACAAAGTATAGAATCCTGTACAACAAGCAAGTTTTCTCCGAGGCAAAAGAATTGAAGTAGAGCCAAGTGACTTTAGAAAACATAAAAATCTATTGAAGTAAGCAAGAAAAAGGAGGTAGAATAGAGCTAGCATACCAGGTAGGACATGGGAACATTTGGTGCCTCTGAATGAATGGTGTGGCGAGGGTGACAAGGGTATGGTTGGAGGACTTGAGGGAGAGGCTGGTGGCACGGCCCTCCTCCATTGCCATATTACCATGTTTTTGGAGATGAGATGAGATGATGGAGGAAAAGTGGAGAAAGTGCTAATTCTGAAAGAAGGGTGCAAAACTCACAATAGACCATGAACTGAAGCTTACAAAGCTCTTGCCTGAGTTAAACTCTGACCTAAGCACTTCATATACAAAACCCCAGTTGGAATCCTCCTAACAAGTCTATGGGTTAGGTGCAATTATTGTCCTCACTGTGCAGATGAGGAATCAAAGGCACACAGACGTTAAGAAATTGCTCAGCTAATAAGTGTTGAATCTGAGCTTTGTGCTCTGGAGCCAGAGAGCCTCCTGGGGCCTTGCCCTAAATCACAGTGCTATCCTTCCTCCATGTCTGTGTTTGTTTTCTTCACCTGCATTGTTTGAGTACAACAATTAAAAGCACATTAACCACCCCGTGGTTGTAGTTTAAATGAAATCAATTTAAATAATTAGTCCAAGGCATTTGATTTAGTAACAGTTTTTAAATGAGTTGTAAAGTAATGTAATGTAATACAATATGCCAGGAGGTATATTGAAAATTGAGATAGAATGCAGGGACTTACAGACCATGTTAAGAAGATTCAGCTTTATTCCAGATGCAATGAGAAGCATTAAAGTTTTTAAATTCTTATTTTATTTTCAATTGGCACAAAATAACTATGTATTTATGGGGTATGATGTGCTGTACATGTGTGCATTGTGTAATGATCAGATCAGAGTAACTACTAAATTTATCCATCTCAGATTTTATCATTTCTTTGTGGTGAGGACATTCAAACTTTTCTCTTCAAGCTGTGTTGAAGCCTACCATACATTCTTGTTAACTGTGGTCACCTGCCAAATAATAGAATGTCAGAACTTATTCCTCCTGGCTAACTGTAACTTTGTCCCAATTGACCAACCTCTGGCCATCCCTCTTCACCCTTAACTTTGAAGGCAAGTGGCTAATTTGTGCTTTGGAAATATCCCTCTGCAGTGAGGGCTGGCATGAGGAGGGGAGCAGAACTGGAGAGAGAAAGACCAATCAAGGCTGTTCAAACAGTCAAGGTGAGAGACGAGAGGGATCTGAACCAACTAGAGTGGTGGGAATGGACAGAAGGGACAGAAGTAAATCAAAGAAAAATAAAGGCATCACAGGTATTTTCGGGGGGAGGGAGAGGCAGGAACCCTGTCAGTTACCCAGGATCCTGGTTGGGTCATAGGGCAGTTGGAGGTACAATTCATTGACATGGATCCTAACAAAATGGAATTTTACTATAGTGAATATGGTTTCTTGAGGGAAAAAAAGTTCAACTCTCACACTTTTCCATTTTGGCTTTTCTGTACAGTCCTCATTGTTTTCTTTCAGTCAAGGCCACTTTCACCTTATCAGATTTGTCATTCTTTTTGCCGAAGCAATGCCAGCAGTTTAAACACTTCAAAGTTTAATTTATGGGCAGTCTACCCATGTCCCTCTGGGTCTTTTAAAGAGGCAGCATCTTTGTATAATTTCCTGGACCCATCAGATTTCCCCCAAGTGCTTGCAAATACACATTGCTCAAGGTGATAAATGACTTAACTAGAAATTGATGGCTAACTTGTAGAAACCCTCTTGTGATTCCAGGCTGCTCTGGCAGGAGGCACCACCATGATCATTGATTTTGCCATCCCTCAGAAAGGTAGCTCTCTCCTTGAAGCCTTTGAGACCTGGCGAAGCTGGGCTGATCCCAAAGTCTGCTGTGACTACAGCCTCCATGTGGCTGTGACGTGGTGGAGTGACCAGGTGAGGCACCTGGGTTCCAATGTGTTCCACTTAGACACCTTCTCCTTGCTGTGCACAAGAGCAAGAAACTGGTAATGTCAAAAGGCAAGAATCTACTGGGGTCGGCTGCTTCCGGGGTGGCTGGAGAACTGAGGGAAGACTTTCCATTGCATACTCTTTTCTACCTTCATAATTCTGAATTCTGTGAAGAATTATCAATTTAAAAACCTAAAATTAAAAAAAAATAAAGCTACTAAGATAAATCCTTTATGTCATTCACACAGCTTCTCCTAATATTTAATCCATGAATTATAAATACTTTAAATATAATTTGTAAAGTACTGATTTCTCTTTTTCTCAAGTTCAACATTCCCAGAATCATTTACAGACAGTATTCTCCCACTGATTAGAGCTTCAATTAAAAATGCTTAGCTTCTGGAAAAAAATGAAGGAAATTCTATGTTTAGAATTCCTTCAAATCAGATGCCTCCTGTCCCTCTCTTGACACTTTGTTGAGAGAGGAGGAGCCAACTGGGACCATTTCCAAGACCCTCCCCTCACTGTTTCCTGACCCTAGGGGCCCTTCCTATACTGCTCTACTGATGCCACCCCCTGGCAGCTGTTCATAATAGAGTCTAACCAATCTTCCATGCCCACTCATGACTTAGGCCATGGCAGAAATGATAACAAGATTCAGACAGGAAAGACAGTTTTGAGAACTGCTAAAATATGTTGGTTTTGCCTCATAAATTTGTGTGTGTGCCTTGAAAGAACCTTTTGGCAGGGATTTAAATCCCAACTTGTTTTTCTGCATTGGACTTCATTCAGATATCTTTTTGTCTGAAAGAGTTCACCGTCATAACATCATCTGAGTGACTCGGGCTCCCACCTCTTCCCCCAAATTGGGCTTTATATAACAAGTTAATATAAAAGAAGTAATCTATCTTTAATAGATAGTTCAACAAACATGAAAGCAAAGTTTATAGTCCACAGTTAAAGTTGATTTTTCTCCAAAATTCCATTCTAAGTGATGTATTTTTTCTCTTTTATGCTTTAAAGCACATCCTTCCTTCCTCCCTCCCTCCAGCTCTTATTTTATAAGATGGAGCAGAGGTGATAGTGTTTGCCCTTATCAGCTTCCTCATATTTTAATATGCAGAGGGATAACCAGGAAATTATTGTTAAAATACAGGTTCTGTTCATTTGCTACAACAAAGCTTCACAAACAAAATGACTTAAACAACAGAAATGTATCATCTTCCCTTCCAAAGGAGGGAAGTCCAGCATCCCACTGTCAGCCAGGTGTGTCCCTTCTGAGGACTCTGAGGGAGGCTCTGTTCCAGGCCTTTCTCCTGGGTCTCATACCTCACTGCAGTCTTTGGTGTTGCTTGTCGTGAAGAAGCTTTACCACAGTCTCTGCCTCCATCTTCACAATGTGTTGTCCCTATGGGCAAGTTTGTGTATGTTTCCTGTTTTTAAGGCCACCAATATATGGGATTAGTGTTCATGCTAATGACTTCATCTAAACTAACATCTGGAATGACCCTTTTTCCAAATAATTAGTTGGGATTCAATATATGAAATTGGGGGGCACACAAGTCAACCTATAACAGTAGTGCAGAATTTGGTGGATCCTGAGACCCTGCATTTCTGGCAGGTGATGCAGATGCTGCTGGTTGATGAGTGATGCTTAAGACTCTTTTCTGAGATCAGTAGAATGAAACTTTCCATGAATGTGGACAACAGGGTGATTATTTTCTACTTCTACATACATCTACATCTTCTGTGTACATCTTCTCCTTCCTCCCTTTGAGAACTCATCCTATGGCTTTAGACTTGACCTCACTTAAGCTTCAAGTCCTTCTAGATCCATGATTGCTTCTAGAGTGGCCACATGGCTTCCTCTTAATTTTCCAGAATAATTTCCTCAGACTGGGAGAAAGATGCTGAGAATTTATACCAAGTATAGAAATGAAGTACTTTGGGGAATGCTATTAACTTTCTCATGATTTAAAATATCAGAACAGCAGCAATTCATCAAATGAAATAGTGCATAAGGTAGGAGAAAGATCAAGGACTCCACTGTGTATTTCTGGAACTAAACTGTTCTCCTTATTTTACTTATTTATTTTCTGAATGTAATTTTTTTCAGAATGCTGAACTATTCAAGAGTGTAACATTGTCCTTGTTCCCTTTTAGGTTAAAGAAGAAATGAAAATCCTTGCCAGAGATAAAGGTGTCAACTCTTTCAAGATGTTTATGGCCTATAGAGATCTGTACATGTTGGGAGATAAGGAGCTGTATGCAGCCTTCTCTCAGTGCAAGGAAATTGGTGCAGTTGCTCAGGTCCATGCAGAAAATGGAGACTTAATTGCAGAGGTAAGCATTTACATTCCAACCCTTCTACAGAAATAAAAGCAGCCATAACTTAGGTGAAGATGATTGGCGTAAGAATAAACTCCTTGAATGCAGTGGAGAACACAGGACAGGACAGAAGCCGATTTTCTGTGGCTCACAATTACTTGATCTGGTTACTTGAGCCCCTGCACTGAGTTTTATTCAGCTGGTGTACAGGCTTGTGTGAGGACTTCGTTTTTCAAAACAGCTACCTGTGTTAGATATCAACCATGTGCTATTATGAAATCCCAAGTAGTTTTCCCTGTGTCCTTAGCCCTTGTTTTATGTTTTTATTTTTTGTTTTATTAGTAGCTTGGGCTACTGGGTTCCAAATGCTAAAGCATGGACAGCATTGGTGTAATCTGATGACTTAAGCAGTGTATTAGATAGCTTTTAAAAGCTCTGCTCTTTTCAGAAACTGGGAATTAAAATGTGCTCTGGAGGAATCTGGATGATATTTATTTCTCATGTTAGTTCCATTATTAATGCCCAAAGGGTACACTATCTGCTAGATTTAAAGAGTTGTCTCTTACCCTTTATATTAGCAGATTTTTTTCTCCCCAGGCTCAGCTCCCATTACAGTGAGTGAGATTGAGGTTCAGTGGCCAGGAGGCAGTGGGAATAATGAGAAAGGGCATGAGCTATAAAATCAAAAGACCAGGGTTTAAATTTGACTCCTCCATTTCCCAACGCATGACATGAGTGAGTCATTTTACCACTCTGAGTCTTGACTTTCTGCCTTTTTTTTGTGAGGAAGAAATAAAATTTTGGAGTTGAGAAATAACTGTTTCAACATCATTTAGTAGGTTGGGTTAGGGAGAAAGCGAAGACTATGATTCAGTTAAAAATAAAATGAAACTAATAACATAATATATTATAATGAGTCACTTCAGCAAAGATCTGTAATATTTGGTTTTGTTGGAAACAATATTTTGTTCTTAAATATGAACATTGCTTTTCAGAGTGTAATTGGAACTAATCTCATTCTTTTTTTACTTTTCAATCAAAAGAATTTGATGGTGAAATATGCATATGAATAATTAACATATGCTATGGGTATACTGAAGTTATTTTTACCAAGCATGCACACTGCATACACACATGCACAAACATTTATACACACACACACAAACATCACACACACACCTCTATACTTAGCACCTCTAAAAAAGTCTGAGTACCTTTAATTTATGATAAAGCAACAATATTTGATGTTGGTAAACCTTCCTGTTGTCTTTTTACATTCTTGCTGCCTTTTCAGGGAGCAAAGAAGATGCTGGCATTGGGGATAACTGGCCCTGAGGGTCATGAGCTGTGCCGACCAGAAGCAGTGGAGGCAGAGGCCACGCTGAGAGCCATCACCATAGCCAGCGCTGTGAACTGCCCTCTCTACGTGGTGCACGTGATGAGCAAATCTGCAGCCAAGGTGATAGCAGATGCACGGAGAGATGGTAATTCCTGAATAAAACCACCCTTCAACTCAGTATTAGCTAAAGAGGGGGTTGAAATGCCTGTAGCCTCTGCTTTTGCTTATGAGAAGAGTTGCATGTAAATTCCCCCAACTTCTTTTCCTCCCTTTTAATTTCATCCTGTCCATCTTATTTCATCTTTATGCATGTGTATTTTTTTTTCTTCTTTTGCTCATCTTCACAGCTGCCTGTCTTCCTTCAGGTTGTTTCTTTCTTATCCTTAGAACCTTCAAACTGTTTCTTTCAGTTCATGGCCTTACCTGCCACATCATGAGCAGCTGTACTTTAATCTGATGGCCAAATGCAAAGTTCACCAGTTAAATTCAAGGAGCCTTCCTTACCTCTTAGTCATCTCCATTCACCCTCCCAACATCTGAATCAGGTCAGTGCAGGGTACATAGTGCATGCTCCAAATTTTTCTTTTGAATTGAATTGATTTGTCTGATAGCAACTTGAGTGTTGGAGTCATGAAAGCAATTATCTATTACGAATAGTATTTTTAATGATGATTATTTTAATATTTTAAAAACAAAGTTATTTTTACCCCAAATCCCATATTTGTCTTTGTTTTGTAGTTTAGCCTGGCATGTAAATAGTCATCTTAAAATAAATAGAAAATCTCCTACTTGTGTTTAGAGTTGGGCCAAGAAATAATTTCATTCAGTTGCAAGTACTAGTAAAGGACAGATGAAAAACAAATGTGGTGCATTTTATTCAGTGACTTTAGGCCTTGCTGTCTTGTGTTATAACTTCTATCACCTTACCGTTAGGAACAGAGACAGTTTTGTAAATCATTCTGGTGGACTTTTTTCCCCTTTGAAACTGGCTACATAGTTTATGTGCATTATAGAAACCATGAGAATGGAATTGGTACTAATAAAAATTTTATTAAAATTGCTTCTTGTTGCAAGAAGATTTAGTAAGGATTTTGTGAGCCACAGGCACTTGTTAAAATTCAATCAATCAACACTTGTGTTAAGAGTTAATACAGGCGTTAACAGGCGTTAATAAGGTCTTGGTCCCAACTATTTCAGATTGCTTCCTCTCCCACATCTCACATAGTATAGGATGGCAGGATCAAAGTAGCCCTTAAAAGAAAATACCGCATTTATAATATCAGATTTTCCCCACCAGATGGCACTGTTGCCAACTCTATGGAATTGGTATGGTTTCCAGTGTGAGAGGAGTGAAGTTTGTAATGTCAGAATATGATTTAGGGAACAGTAAAGCCAGCAGAAGTAGTCAATCCTAACCCACCAGCAAGGTACAGTTTTGACAGTTCTGTTAGGAAGCAGTTTCTTGTCCTTGGGTATATATTTGATACTGGAATGCAGTTCCATTAGAATTGGGGAAGATTTTAGACTATAGATTGTAGAAAACTATTAAACTTAAGTATGAACATTTTAATTTTATTTTAAATTAGTTTTAATTTCAATTTTATTTCAAATATCCAAAACATTTATATGGTTCAAAAGTCAAAATTATATACAAAAAAGGTTAAGGAATGTCTTATTTTCTTCTCTAATTCCTTCTCATATCCCATAAGTAATTTTTTGGTTAATTTATTTTTACAGTTTCTCTTTACAAAATAAAAATATATGTATAATCTGATTGCCCCATCTTTTCAATATAAAAAGGAGCATACTACACATAACACTTTATACCTTGCATTTTCTTCTGTCATTTGAAAATATGTCCTGAAGGTCAGCCCTCTTTAGGTGTGGAGATTTTTCTAATTCTCTTTTACAGGTAGAGTATGTCACTGTATTTTCAACTAGTCACTTCTTGATAGACACTCAAGTTGACTCTGGATTTTAGCTATTATAAATAAAGCCACAGTATTGTCTTATGCATATGTTAGTTCATGTTTGTGGACAGCGAATTGCTTTCCTATTGCTACTGTCATAAATGACCACAAACTTGGTGGATTGAAACAATAAAAGTTTATTATCTTATAATTCTAGAAGTCAGAAGTCTGAAATAGCTCTCACTGAACTAATGTCAGGGTGTCTGCAGGGCTATGTTCTCTTCCAGAGGCCCTAGTTCTCCCTTTCCTTGCCCTTTGCAACATCCAGAGGCTGCCCATACTTCTTGGCTCATGGCCCCTTCCTCCATCTTCCAAGCCAGTTAACAGTGAGTTGAGCCCTTCTCACATTCCTTCATTCTGACCTCCTAGTCTGCCTTTCGCTTACACTTTAAGGATCCTCAGTTTGCCTTGAACCCACTCTATTAATTCAAGATCATCTCCCCATCTCAAGGTTCTTAATTTAGTCACATCTATGAAGTCTCTTTTGCCACATAAAGTAACATATTCATATGCTGTGACATGGACATTGGGACATGGACATCTTTAAGAATCCATTGTTCTGCCTAATACAGAAGGGTATCTTCAAAGTAGACTCCTAGAGGTAGGACTATTGGTTTAAAAGGTAAAAGTATATGTAATTTTTAAAATATTGCTAAATTCCTTTCCAAAGAAATTGTAAATACAGAATATTTAAGTGCTACCTCAAATGTTATTGTTTAGCCAGATTTATTGTAATAGTATTTGTGAAAATACCCTATTGCCCAGTTGTTGAAGAGGGAGTGGAGCCCAGAATAAAAAGCATGAGAGATTTCCCACCCCTTGCATGTGCTCTTACAGTGAATGAGGCATGTGACCAAGAGGAACCAGAAGGATGAGCGACTTGAAAATCAAGAGTCAAGTTGTTCACATGGTGACTGCATCAGCAAACCTAAGGACAGACCCCTGGGGGGTGTAGAGGGACAAGAGAAGGTGGACCACACTGACCTTTTGTGAACGATTCAGGCACCCTCTGCGCATTCATGTGTTATCTAACATAACTTCTGAACACAAAAGAGTAATATGGGCCTATTAATTGTTATCTTAAGTAAGAAATAATTCAGACTTACAGTTATATAATATAAAAGGTCCACATTTGTAAATACCTTTGCCAGCCCATTGTATCTTCTAGGGCTTTGACACTCACAGTGGGTCCCTAGAATGCAGCATTGGCATTGTCTGGGAGAAGGTTGGCCCCCATCCCGGGCCCACTGACTCAATGTGTACTTTTAACTGAAACCCCAGGTGACTCATACACATATTAAAGTCAGAATCCCTGTTCCAGAAGGCACAAAGGATATTCAATTATTGATTGCCTCTATTGTAGTAATCTAGAAATACAACGCTATTAAATTTGATTTTATTGTTCTGTTGCCAAGTATACACTCAGAAAAGAGGGAATGTGATTTTTAACAGCTAACACTGTGGAGTGTTTAATATGTGCCTGCCACATAGTATAGTATTTTAATATCTTTTATTTCATCTCAGGTTTTACTTTATTTTATCTTATCTGTGTATTTTCATGTATATTATTATTTTTAATTGTCATAATAACGTTTCAAGCTCAATTTTATCCCTGTTTTGTGACTGGTGAAGCTGAAGCTTGGGAAAGATGATTGGTAAATTTCGCTGAAGATCATTATCAGTAAATGCTAAATCTAGAACTCAAGCCCAAGTCCATCATCCCAAAGCCAAACTTCTTTGTTATTCTTCATCCTATTCAAGGAGAAGCTAGTCTACAGTTGGGGATACGCAGATATCTAGTTTATATTTAATTGACTTGGAGTTTAAAAAGCTCAAGTGGTTTTGGGGTTTTGGCATTACATTTTAAAATTTTATTGAAGGCATTATCACCATCTTGTTATTTTTATAATTATTAAAAGAATGGAAATGATAAAGTATTCAATGGAAAGTAAACACCTCTTTTCCTTCTCGGCTCACTCTTTGATTTCATTATATCTCTTTTAGTTTTGGTGGTTGTCACCAAAGTTCTAAACTTGAAGTACATAAGCAGTGATTTATAATTTCTTACAATATTACCCAGCTTTCAGCTATGGAAAATGAGTAATTTATGTAAATCTTGCCTCCTGAGAGGTCACTTCAATTGATATACTTAAATTTATTTAAGTGCTTTGGCTATTGCTTTTAGTTTATCTTCTTTCTCCACCAGAAGGAAGAAGGAGCTGAGAGGCCCTGGGTGAATCCTGCTGCCTCCTGACCTTCACCCATTGTAGGCCACCTTCCCATGGACAGGGTGCTCAGCAGTTGGAGTTCTCTGTAACTGGTGTTGCATGGCCAGGCTTTGTCTCTAGATTAAGTCTAGACTTTAGAACGGTGCACAATATAGGATTGTGGTAAAATTCTTCTCCTTATAGCAATTAGAAGAGACCTTGAAAACAATTTATATTACCAAGCCACTGCAACTTAGTGTTATTCAAATTAACTGGTGGAGAAGCAATTTCCAAGTGTCAAGGTCAAGTGGATTTTCTTCCCTCCAGTGAGGCTCAAAAGCATGCCACATTGTAGCTTGCTGCATCTTTGTCTTGTAAAGTTTTTTGTCTTACCTGGAATTTTTCAGTTAGCTCTTTTTAAAATAGGTAGAGAAAAGAAGCAAAGGCCTTCTTTACCACATCGTCAAGAGTCTCCAGCATCTTCATGCTTTCTACTGAGTGCCGCCATGGGCTCTCCTTGCAGAGATTGGAATTTTTTGAAAGTTGCATGTTTGATAGTTATATTCAAAACCTGCTACGGAGTTTTCATCCCGAGATACTCTAGGCATAATATCTGGTTTTTTGGTTCTCCTATCACCCCTTTTCTTGAATTACCTTGAAGATTCTCAGGTCATTTTTTATTCATTTTTTTAAGGGAAGGTAAATCTTTTTCTTTTGTTTCTTTCACAGGCGATTTTTTTGATTCCTTGTCCTCAAGTTCATTTGGTGATTTGAATGGGCATAGAATTCCAATTTCAGAATGATTTCTTCTGAATTATCAAGATACAATTTCTGGTATCGAGTGGTTACTGATGAACAAGCAAATGCAAATGAAGTTCTTGTTCTTTTGTCACTAACTTGCTTCACCATCTGGAAAATTACATTTTTTCTTCCTCATACAAGCCTAGAAAATTCATTAAGAATAGCAGTGGGCCTTTTAAAAATCCACCTTGGTGTTCAAAGACCTGTTTTAATCTGGAGACATCTTCGATTCTGAAAACTTTCCTTCTTTTATTTCCTGCACATTCATCCTCTCTGCTTCCTTTTCCTGGAACTCCTCCATTGTCCTCCATGTCCTTTAATTATTTTTACCTTTAGGGAAGAACTTTAAAGTTTTGCTCCACAGTTTAGGAAATGGTTTTGTTTATTTTCTCTGCCCTTCTAATGGACTTTTATCTTCGTAATCTTATTTTTAAGTCCAAGAAAACTTTCTTGTCCCTTGATTGCTCCTTTGTTCCATGGCTGCATCTTCTCTTTTGTTTTTGTTTTTTAATGCAAGCAGTATTTTCTTGACCTCTCTGAGGATACCAATGGGGAAAAAAAAACTTTTTTTTTTTCTGTTTTCTGGGTTATCTCTGTTTCTTTCTGAGTCAAGTTTTCAGTTTAAAAAATGTTTTGGTTCCGCCCTTTTTGTGCTATTTAGTTCAAGTGACCCCTGGCTGTCCATGTGTGGAACTGGACCGGCTGGGTGAGTAGTGTAGGGAGTGGACATGGGTTTCTCCCAGAACAGATAGTCTATTTCCTGAATGAGCACTGTGGATGGCAGGGGTGTGTGGTCCCTGATGAGCTTAATCTTAGATGTAGGAGCTTCACTTGGTGGCACTGACACCATCAGAAGACTTGTCACACACATAGTGGTGAGGGTCAGAGCTGACTGGTCCACTCTTCCCTCCCCTCACTTACCTGCCCTTCTCACACCAGGAAGATGCTCCATGACTTCTTCTGCTCCTTTGAGATCCAGCTGTCCCTTCTACATTTCCCTATTAATTATGCCATGCCATCTGCTCTCCATCTTCTTGAAGTCTGTCAAAAGCTCTGGTCAGCATGGTCTGTCTCCACGCTTGGTGTGGCTCTGGATTTCTTCCCTTTGTACCTCTTCCCCAGGGTGCCCATGTGAGCTGGGAAGGAAGCAAGTTCAGTACCTCAGCTTTAATGCAAAACGGAGCCTTCCTTGTGCTGCTATCTTGCTATTTTCTTCTAGAATTCAGCACCTATAATGAGTGAAAAGCAGGTTACAGGAAAAGGCATAAAACTTTCAAGTTTCCAGCCATCCAAAGGTCGCCTTTGACCATTGAAATGTCTGTTTCATGCTTTTCTTTCTTAGTCTAAGTTGAGCAACTGGAACTCAACCCACTGGTACTTCCACCTACTTTTCTTGCATGAAGTCACTTGTGCAAAAGCGAAGAGAGGACATCAAAAACTTGCCCTTTTCTCCCAGGAGCAGTGTGCCTGCTTGACCCAGAGCTCAAGTGTAAAGTCATGTTGCATTTAGAAGTTCCTGTCTCTGCAGCCCAGACTGCATTTCTCTCCAGTCTAGTCTTTGTCCAATGAGTGTGTGTGCCAATGTGTCATTGCCTAGTGACACTTTTTATTTTGATCTGGGTAGCTTTGGTTATATGTACTCCTTTTCAACCACAGTATCACATGTAGGATTATTTATTGTCTTTTAAAAAATACTTTTGTCACTATTCCCCCAACCTCCTGATAGAACTTATGTACATAGGGATTCCCAATTTTTTGGTGCTCTGTTTAGAGTGGTAGTAATTTCTCTCAGCAGCTTAACTTGATGTCCTACCTTTATATACCTACTATACTTTGTTTTCTGTTTATGATTGAGATTTCCAGTGTATTTTTCATACATTCCCTGTTCAACTTGTCTTAATAAAGTCAAACTGTTTTATATCCAAGATCCTATTTTCAGGGTATAAGTATGATTCTCGTTTGAACTTACTAATAAATTTTTTTCTTTATACTGTCTACAAAAAAACAAGTCACAGGGCTGAGGTTGTAGCTCAGTGGTAGAGCACTTGCCTAGCATGTGTGAGGCCCTGTGTTCAATCTCCAGTACTGCAAAAAAAAAAAAAGAAAAGAAAGAAAAAAAAGGAAGAAAAGAAAAAGAAAAAGAAGAAAGAAAAAAAGAAAGAAGAAAGAAAAGAAAAGTTACTGGACACCAAGTGTATGCTAGATCTATGCTCTAGACACTGGATTTGCAAGCTGGATTATGATTATGTTAGTTCTCAAGGAATTCATGGTGAACTGGGGTACCTTGTAATTAGTTTGTTGTTTATTTATTTGATTGGTGCTTATTTGATTTGGTTGGGTTAGGTTTGATTTTGATTTTCCTATAGTAGAAAGCTTTCCTTTCCAAGTTTGTTGTTATAAAATATAAAGTTCTCTTTACACAGAGGTTTTTGATTTCCTGTTTTACATTTTATTTCAACTTTGTCATCCATAAAATCCTTTTATGTTTAAAAGGTGGGGACAAAGGTCCACACAATGGCCATACTCTCCTCAAGTGGTCATACTGACCATTGCTTCTTAGTGCTGATTGAGAGCAAATCAAATTCTCTTTGCACACATACAATGTGCTGATGTTCTATAACCAGAGCCACAGAAAGGATACTGTACAGCAGGGTTGAGGTTAATTTGAATCTCATCCTTTCTTTTTCCTTTCTTCCTCTTGGATATCTGAACACCCAATTCTCTTTTACTTAGAACATAACTTATTTTATATCCAATTGTAAAGCAGTTTTTTAAAAAGTTTTTCAAAAAATAGAATTGTGTGGCCAATAAGGGAAATAACATTTGTGGAGTGCACCAGTTTGCTACAGCTGCTATGGTAATAAAGAACCATAGTCCAGTGGCTCAAAGAACAGAAATTTATTATCTCACAGGTCTAGAGTTTAGAAGTCTGAGATGAAGGTGTCAGCCGGGTTCATTCCTTCTTAAGGTTGTTGAAGAAAGATGTGTCCCAGGTCACTATCCTTGGCTTGTAAATGGCCATCTCCTTTCTAGATCTTCATGTTATCTTCTCTCTGGAGGTGTTGATGTGCAATTTTCTCATCCTATAAGGATCCCAGTCTTATTGGATTAGGGCCCATCCTAATTACCTCCATTCCTCTACAAAGACTTTGTTTAAAAAACATTCTGAGAACTTCAACATTTGAAAGTTTTCAGGGGACACAATTCAGCTTGTAACATGAAGCGACTCCAGGAGTCCAGGCACATGGTAGGTACTATTTTCATATACATTAATTTATTTGACCTGCACACAACTACCATACTAGAAGAACTTTGTGATCCCATTTCATAGATGCAAAGAACAACTATAAGCATGACCATCTTGCACAAAGTTAAAAAGTAGCAAAAGTAGAATTTGAACCTAATTCTGTCTGATCTGCTCTCCCCTGCTGCTTCTACGTATTTCTCTTCTCAATTATTTCCTTTCTTTGTGAAAGTAATATTTTTAATTCAAAGCAGAGCCCAGCAAAGTTTCACCCTGTTGTTTAAGTTAGGAAAATTTATTTTTAGAAGTGTATTTGGCTTCCTATTTGGTAGCCAATATTTCTGCTGCTGGTACCTATACAACTCCCCTGCCATCTTTCAACCTCTACCTATCCTGTAACTCAGTAAAGTGCTACAGATCCACACAAGGTGTTAACATCCACTCTATCACCTTCATCTCATAATCTGGTTGTCTGGTGCAGGGGGAGTTGGGATGGCTTTTCGTGCTTCATTATTTGGAAATCTTTAGAATCTCTCAGAGGGTGAAATGACTTTTTGTGGGAGATTGCATCGTAAGTGCAGAGTCTTTTCTCTTTTGGTTTTGAGCCAAAGCATGGAGGAGGTAGGTGAGCATTTTTGTGGGTAGACAGGGTCCAACCTAATGTGAGACTTGTGCAGGAGGAGATTAATGATGAAGATGTCTCTATCTCCCAGGAGTTGTTGGAGCTATCTGGTTGCAGATGTAATCAGAAGAGTACCAGACTAGGGACAGATAGAGAGTTTTTCATTGCCAACCTGCTATGTAGTAAATGAAAGCAGTAAGTGAAATTGTAAAATTGCTCAGGCTCATCCACAAATAGCTTGTAGTTGACTTAAACATTTAAAAATGCATGCTCATTACCAATGACACTTTTCTTAATAATGCAGTACATATGATGTTAGAAGGGGAGGATTTTTAATTCTGGCTGTAGCACTAACTACCAGTGTGGTCTCAGGTAAATTAATTAGTCTCATTGAGTATCAATTTCTTCACCTGTCACCCAGCAAGAGGGTTGCCTCAAGGGTCAAATTAGATGGCGTATGAGAGCTTTGCAGGCTATAGAGCGCTATACAGATGTTAGCTGTTTTTATTATTCCTTTATTTTTAGCCCAAATCTATCAGAACCCATGATTATGCTGAATTGTCTGGTTTGATTTTCCAATTAATGGATTTTCCAGGCCCCTTTTCATTTCTTACATACTTATTGGTCCCTTAAAAATGTTTTAGAATCATTGTAAAAGAGGGTGGAGAGCAGTTAGGAATTTTTACTTTTTAATGTTTTCTACATATTTATAGACACTTAATGGGGATAAAATGGGGGGGAACGCAGTTAATGAAGACTTCGTATATACCCCAAAAGTGGCCTATCACATTTTAAGGAACTAAGCCCTTCCAAGGAAATTACCTGTCATCTGGTTTCAAAACAGTCCTGGCAGACTCCCAGTAGATGCTGACACTTTTAATTTTTCCTGAGAGCTATTAAAATGGTAGAAGTTTTGGAACTGTGTTCCCATATCACCTTGATGTGCCAAGTGATTGAATAGAACGTGTGATAAGCATCTCTCCTCAATGATGAAGCACCACAGAAAATCCTGAGTTGGCAACTCCAAAGTGATTGCCAGTCAAGTTTCAGAGTTCTTATTGCCAGAGCTTCTGAAAGAAGTTTGCTATTAGGAAGTTTTCTTTGAACTTGCAAATAAAAGGTCCTATCCGTCTTGCTTTTTCTCCGGTAGTGGTACATTACCTCTTCATTCACTCGAAATGATTGCTGCTAATGCTTCGTACCAGAAAGAGATGCTAATGGTGTTTCCCCTTTCTGGAAGAGGGTAGTCAGAACCTGGAGCAGGATGGGATTCATCTAAGTGTGTGCATCTTGAAAGCAAACTATCTCCACTGTGACTGTTCCTGGAGGATTATTTCCATTGACCACGGCTTGATACTTGGTTACTTTGGTGAACTTCTTAAGTTCCAGCAAGTCTGGTTTCTATGGTTTTATAATTTCCTAGGCTGGCTAGAGGAAGATGTCTAGTTTGGGGGAGAAATGATCTGTGAGATAATAGGACACTGCATCCCCACTTAATATGACTCAGGCAGCTGGTAGCCATCGACTGTCAGTACTCTCTAGGGAAATCAGTTAATTTCAGTTATATATCAGGATTGTAACTAAAATTTGGCATCTGATTAACCGGAGTGAACTAATTTGGTATGCCAGCATCTCCTTACTGAGCACTCCTTTTTTTGATTGCTTGCATATGATGAGGTTGAAGCCAGTGAATCTATTATTCTGACAAATGCTAATCAGAGGTAGGATTCTGATTTTAAATTCAAATTCATTGTGCACTATTAAGTTTTCTAATATTGTGTGCTTTTGATGGACTCATTTGCATGATTTTTAAAATATGCATTTCGGGCTTTAATTTTATTATATGAGTCTTCTTTTAAATATAAGTTTCAAGGAGAGCTTTTTTTAGGGTATGAAAAGGTTAGCAATCTATTTGCAGCAGCAATATACTGTGATTGAATTCCATATGACCTATATTAATCATTATCTGTCCTCTGGCTAGTAGAGCCTAAGTTAGGACCACTGGAATACTAATGACTGGGTTCAGATCCTACCTCCTCTGTCTCATCTATGTGGACTGTATGTAGAGTGACTATGGAGAAGCACATAACCCCATAACTTTATCCTAATGTTTCACTGGAGATAATAATAGCATTTTCCTGATAGAATTTTTGGGAAAATTCCATTATTAATGGCACATGTATAGGCCAGTCTTTGCTAGGTGTGCTGCAGTAACGATGCATCTAAAATAGAAATGGCTGACACTAGAGATTTACTTCTCATTCATATTCATGTCCATCGTGGGTTCCTTTGCCTCTGCTCCATAGTCTCTTCATTCTGGGACACAACTGAAGGAGCAGCCCCTACTGGTGTCATGACAGAGGAAAATGGGGATGGAAGAACCCTAAGACATTTTTAATTTTTACTTGGAAGCAGCACATTTCACTTTCATTCATATCTAATTGGCCAAAGTAAGTCAGGTGGCCAAAGTATCAGGTGAGTGGGTAGAATAATCTACTGTACCATTCAGTGCAGTGACTAGAGCATAGTAAATGCTCAATGAACATTTGTTGTTACTTGTAAATCTGTTCACAAAACTAAATTATAGTTTGGGATTCTGCTAAGCTATCAATATTTTCCTCTGCTAGGACAGAGAATACTAATATTCGTGTGTTTGTCCTATGGTTCTTTTAAAAGCAAATTAAGGTGCAGAATGCCTTCTTTGAACTTTTCAGGGAAGGTGGTCTATGGAGAACCCATAGCAGCAAGTCTGGGCACTGATGGCACTCACTACTGGAATAAGGAATGGCACCATGCAGCCCACCATGTCATGGGTCCACCTCTGCGACCAGACCCTTCAACTCCTGGCTTTCTCATGAATCTATTGGCTAAGTAATCATTGTGCAGATGAAGTGTTTTGTCAGAAGTTGTTTTACAAGTCTCAGGTTTGGATGAAGGAGAGCTAGTCTTAAATCTGGAGTTTCCATAGAACTTCCAGGATTCTATTCTACCTGCCCCTACAGATCCTGGGCACTTCCTTACCTGGAGAACAAAAGCACTGGCTTAATTATATTATCATATGTTGTCAAAATCACTCCTGGACATAGAGAAAGCTGATTATTTGTCCTGAAATTTTACTTCTGATTTTTATCCATCTCTGGTTACCCAGATCCTGGACTCTTTATTATGCACCCCCCGCCCCAGTGCTGGGGGATTGAACCCAGAGCATTCCACATGCTAGGCAAGAGCTCTGCCACAGAACTACATCCAAGCTCTATGCCTTGTTTATATTAGAATATCCTTGAATTTTTTCTATGCTGATGTAATCGAGGTACCAGTTTGTTGTGTAGGTAATTCTGCCACTTTCCAGAAAGGGCTGATCATTGTTCTTGAGCAGGACACCAAATGTGGACATCCTGACATGCCCCATTCACAGATGCTTAGATTTAAGTTACCAAAGAACTTTTCAGAGCCGACTGTATGGAAGTTCACTTGCCCCTTTCTTTCAGTGTCCTTCCTCTTTCACACTTCCATATCCCCAAGATGATTCACAAGTCAAAGCAGGATTTTCTGTCCCTGGTGACATCACCATCATCAGCCATTCTCACATCTATATTTATTACAATGTGGCCATTTGCCCAGGGGTCACCCTGGAGGACCTGCCCTCCATTCCCATCACCTGATACCTGGTGACCCTGATGTTACTATCATCAAATACATATAACTGTCAAGTTCTAGATGAGATGAGCTCATAAGCACGGAGCCGACAGGTGTCAGAGCTGAGCCTAGCACTCAGGTTTTCTAACCCTTGATCTTGCATCAGGTTTCTTGCGTGTACTCTGAGACCGCTTCTTAGTATAAAGACCAGGAGAGGTGGGAAACGCACATCTGAAAATGCTATCCATTCTCTGTTGCATTTTTCTGACTTTCAGTGGTGAAGCGAATCAGGAGATTAGGAAGTGTAGGGTCCTTTTCTCTTCACATGTTCTGTCTGCTCACCTCCTGTTTGTTTGTTTGTTTGTTTGTTTACAGTGATGATCTGACCACAACCGGGACTGACCACTGCACTTTCAACACCTGCCAGAAAGCTCTTGGGAAGGATGACTTTACTAAGATTCCCAATGGGGTGAATGGTGTTGAGGACCGGATGTCAGTCATATGGGAAAAAGGCGTGGTAGGTTTCACAGGATCCAGCCTTGTTTTGCTTCCTTCTTCAGCTAGGGTCCTGACTGAGTGAGAGCCAGAAGATCACAAACCTGCTGAGAGAAGCTTCCTGATTTTGTTTTTCACTAGAGTGGGAACGCAGCCCCATCATCACCAATTCCTTCCTGCCCCACCCTGTGACAATATCAGCAAAAGAAATCATTGTCTTCTCTGCATGCCTTAGTTTAGAGGGTGCATTGGGGATGGGTTTAGATTGGGTACAAAGAAGGCCATTCTTGAAATGTTTACAGGTATGCTTCATTTCTCATGCTCTTCGATCTCAATTCCTCAAGTGTCACTACTTGCAATACTTGAAATGATGGAAAATACATGAAGGCTATATATTATGTTCACGTTTGTACCTCTTTTTCATGAAATCTTTTCAGATGTCCCTTTTTAAACAACCCTTGGATATCATATTTTTTGAATTGCTGTATGAAATCATATAAATAGTATCTCAAAGTTTAGAAGGAAAAAAAGTCCAACCATCTTCTTTTTGATTGGTGTCATTATTACAAGTATCTTCATTACAGCAGATTTTTATAATTTATTACAGTTCCCAAGTATATAAATATTTCCTATAACATGCATGATACCAAGTTGTTTTCTGAAACAAGATGGTTTACTTCTGGGATTATTTCTTTCAGGTCACAATTTTTAATCATTTTTCGAGGCAGGAATAATAAACTTTAAGGACACTCTTAAAATGTAAATATACATAGGGGTAAACTCTAAACACTTTTCTGTATTAAAATCTCTTGCAATAGAATGTTCATGATTATTGGTTCATGTAAATTTTAACTGCATAAAACTGAACCTCTTAAGTCAAGTTTGCATCTTTCTAAAGGCGTTGTCACCTGATTTAAAAGCATCATCACCCATCCTACTTTAACTCCATAGTACCTTGCCTATGTCTACATGATCATCAGTCAATGCTGGGTCTATGATAAATTAGCCAGATCATAAATATAGCAGGTGGTTGTGGAAAACTGTAAATGGGAATTGAAAACATCATTGCCAACATTTAGCTGTCATCTGTAGCAACCTGGTATGGTTCTGGGCAGGATGGGAGGAATTAGTGGGGTTGTTTTTTTGAGCTGATAGATTTTTGAAACATCATCCGCAGAATTCCATGTTACCCTATTGTCTCCATCTTTATCTTTATGATTGTTTAATACCAGAACCTGCAAATGTTGTCAGCTCCTTAGTATAAGAAATTAAGTGCAGTTCCATTTGGTTTAAGTGATGCAAGTCTTGTATTTTTATTAATAGGAGATTTATTAGTATTTGATCATCAGAACAAATGAATTTTCTTTTTGGAATTGTTTTATAGCATAGTGGTAAAATGGATGAAAACCGATTTGTGGCAGTTACTAGCACAAATGCAGCCAAAATATTTAATCTTTACCCGAGAAAAGGAAGAATAGCTGTAGGATCAGATGCTGACATTGTGATTTGGGATCCAAAAGCCACAAGGTAAGTCTGACTTCTTATATTCCTTGGCTTCATGATGGAGAAAAAGCACTAACTTGCAAAGAAATTTTGCTTTGGCCTTAATCAGCCATTTCTTATTAGGTGATATATTTAGCCATGCTCAGACTTTTGAGCATGGTTTAGGTTTTGATATACAAATATTTCTTTGTTTTTCTTGGCATAGAGGTTGCAAAAGTTGTGTTGCATTCTCTGGAAATGGATATGTATAGAAAACCAATAGGAATTTACCACTTCAGTGCCTGGCAAATGCCTGAGTTCATAGGGAAGGAAGGTGCAGCACAATGAAGAAAATAAAAGGCTTAATTTGAAAAGGGCTGAATTGAAAACTCAAAATAATTACAGCCTTTTTAAAGCTTTCAGATAGAAAAATTCCAGCACAAAAGACGTCACTTTTTGTTAGCCAAATTTTCCAGTTGAGTTCATCTTGAGCCCATCATTCCCAGTAGACTCGAGCTTTTTGTTTCCAATTTCCATAATTCTATGTTAATATTGCAGGCCTGGCAAATTCCACCAACTCAGGGAAGCATTTGGTGGAGGAGGAAGCTCTGTGAATTTCTTCTTACAGGATGAGAGCACAGACAATACCTGCATACTGATGGGTGTTTTTTGTAGACGTTGCCGCTGTTATGGAGAGAACCCATGGACTTTAACTTTTTTTGTGTGTGTACATACATGGGTAAACAGCAATGCCATAAGCCTGTCTGCCTCACTGTGCAGCCATTTATTCAAAATCTATCAGTTTTTTTTTTTTATTGTAGTAAGCAAAAGTGTATAGTTTCTTGGAGGTAATATTGTGATAAAGACCCAGCTTCCATTGAAATGCTCCTGGGGAAAACTAAACCAACCATGGCTGTGAACCTAAATCCAGCCCCAGGTAGTCTCTTAGATCTCTCTGATAAGTGAATGATGATGCATAATGCGGGGTGGAAGGGTGGCAAGAATGGAGGAAGGATAGATAGCACAGAGGGAAGGGAGGGGTGGGATCGGGGTGGGGGGGGTAAGAATAATGACAAATGTGAGACAGACATCATTGCCCTGTGTACATGTATGAATGCACGGATGGTGTGACTCTACTTTGTGTACAACCAGAGAAACAATAGCTATACTCCATTTGTGTTCAATGAATTAAAATTAAAAAAAAAAAAGAAAAAAAAAAAGAAAACACTATACACTGGGCACTCATTGTTCTTACCCAGGGATCAATTCACATGGTTGGCAGGCCATGGTCATGCCAAGTAGCCATTAGCCAAACACTTTGTTGTAACACCTCACTGCTGGTTAATGATCCATGCAGATCAGTAAATGGTGGCACAAGCATCTTATTTACATGAATATCCTTAGACACCAACTAAGCACAACTCTAAGTCTTTGTTATTATGTTAACAAGGAATTGCTAACCATTAAGGACTCAATACCTAGTAAAACCAATGTGGGCATCTTCTCTACTAGGCTAGGAAAATTTTGCTTCCGAAGGCAATGGGAAAAAAAGATTGCTTGGATTTGTAATGATCTGCAGATGCATTGCACATGCTACATTTAGAGAACCTGAGGTATTTAAAATACCACTCTGCAGCAGGCTGGTGTGTGCCCAGCAGTCTCCTGCCCAGGGTCACCTTTGCTATAATTCAAACTATTTAGGCAGCTCCAAGATCTGGGACAAGGTAGATTTTTCGAAACATTTTGTGGCTTAGGGAGACCATGAGGTTTAATCAGAAAACCTAGAAAATTTCATAAGGAGAAAACTATCACATGGAAGAAATATTTATGAAAAATTATGATTCTGAAGCATAATATCTGGGAGCAACATAACAATGGTAATAATTAGTAATAATTTGCACTTGCACAGTTCATGGTGCATTTAAAATACTTTAATAGCTAATATGTGTAAGACAAATAAGATTACTTCATGATGATGAGAAAACTATTAACTGCAAAACAGTATAAATGGCAGATTTGATATGAGAACCCTGACCTGACCTGTGGCTCTGACTTTTGACACTTGTGTGTTTGCTGTGAGATTTTGTCCCAAGCTATCTCCTGATATCAAAGCAGAGCACTTCATATTATACTTGCTTGTTCATGGTCCATTTTTAATTCCGATCAGGAAGGATAATACATATAAATCCATTTTTGGATTTGATTCTTTTCTGTGTTTTTCCTTATCCAAGGTGGGGGGAAGATGAAAATACACTATTGAATGAGGCTCCAGTCTCATTCCCAATACCCAGAGCACCTTGGGAGGCTGTTCTGTGTGGTCCTTTTCAGCCCTGCACCTGGGTACTTCCGGCAGGGGCCAGCCATATGAGTCCTTCCTGTCTGGTTTAATTTCTGAGGACAACACCAGCTCAGGTGTAAAGCATTGTCTTCCTTAGGCAACTGGACAAAGAGAAATGACCGGAACGTAAGGTTGTGAATAATTCACTTGCTTTATTTACCACATATTGCTGCTTGGAGGATATTTATAGGCTGTGATTATGTCTCCTTGAGTCATGTTTTTAGACTACACAAATTTAGATCACTTTCTCACAAGTTCCAGCTCCTGATTTCTATAACATTGTTTTGTCCTTCCTTTCCTATTCAGTTGTTTCAAAGTAGTACATAATGATCCAGATAGGTAGTTATTTTTTTCAGATCTATATATTACCTGCTTAATTCCCCTCATTTCTAGTCTAAGAATAACTAACTTAAGGTCAAACCAAAAGGTTCTATGCTTTTAAGTTTCTTTCTGTCTCTTTCATCAGTTTTGAAATATTTCTTATACAACAGGGCAGTTACTATAGCTCACTTTATAATAATGATAACAGAAATCAAATTTTAAAATTTCACATGTGTGGCATTTTGGGTAAAGATAGATACAGATATATAGAGATATGTATATATCTTATATAGGTATGTAGATATAGATTTGACCTTTAATTATATATATATGCATATAACATTATATATAATATTTGGCCTTTAATTATTAGTACTAAGTCTTCTTTAGTAGTTCAAGTATACTTTTGTACTATTAGGTATCCTTTCTTACTTTTAGTCTAGGACTGCTTATCATGTATACCTCAGTGCTAGGCATAATAGAGGTGAGCTCAAATTCAAGAACCTTCTGTGCAGGTACTGCCTGAACTCCACCCAAGGTCATCTAAAGTCTCTGTAGGGCTTGGGGTGTTGCTCAGGAGCAAAGCACTTGCCTAGAATGCATGAGGCCCTGCGTTCAATAGCCAGGACCACCAAATAAGTAAATAAATAAAACAAAATAAAGTTTCTGTATATTTACTTGCTCATATGTAAAAAGAGATTGCTAATAATTGTTCTGCCTATCTCACAAGGTTTTTGTTAGAATCCCATGAATGAAGTTTATATGTGTCGACATGCTTTGTAAACTAAGAAAGTGTTACACAAAGACAAAATGTGTGTTATTGTAGCTATTTTATATTTTTCTAGTTAGGCCAGTGTCATGCTTTCTGTAATATTTTCAGTTTTAGGTTGTTCTCAGATCATTTGCCTGTGGTAACCATGCAGACAGATGAGCCACAGGGTTCTATTTCTCTGACCCTCAGATCTTTTTTTTTTTTTTAATACTAGAGATCTTTTCATTTTTTCTTATTTTACTGTCTTTTAGGGAAAATGCAGAAAGATTATCAGGCTATATTGAAATGATCTATCCCCCTTTGGATTTCTTTGACTTATTTGACTTAATAAATTCCTTAAGAGTCTTCTCTATTGGCATTATCATAACTCCCCCTTTTCCATGTGAACACTACAGAATGTGGGCAAAGGAGAGGTGGGGCAGTTGAGGAGGAGGCTTCATGGAATAATGAACCTGGAAGAAAGTGTGTTAATGGTGGTTCACGTCACCAGGGAGAGACTATCACAGAAACCATGCTGAGTCCTTATCTGGGTCGATCACAGTCCCAGCTTTCTCTATTCTTGGCCTGCTTCTTATGAGAAAGTTGCTCATCAGGCCTGGCTGTTCCCACCAAAGTCTATGACCTCGACAGGGACCTTTGTGATGTGCCACAATATTTTTAGTCTTCTTTAACTATCCAGGCATTATCCAGAGTTTCCACTGTCCCCACACACTATCTCAAGATCCTCAGCATCTTCCTTTTCCCACCTCGAGTCCTGAGTTCTGTGAATCCCACACACCCACTCATGATACCATTCTTCAGTCTTTATTCACTTCCCCCTCAATAATAATCTTAAGTTCCATTTCTTTAAATAAACGTTTTGTTTCCAAATCATTGCAATAGTTACAGAAAAGTTGAAATGGGAGTACAGAGAAGTTTGATGCACCCTGCAGCTATTTTCCACTATTATTATATTACATTAGTATGGAAGATTAGTCACAGCTAATGAAACAATATTGGTATGTTACTTTAATTAGAATCCATACCTCATTCAGATTTGCTAAGTTTTTACTTAATATTCCTTTCCTGCTTCAGAATCTCATTGGGATCCCACATTACATTAGTTGTCCTGTGTTCTTAGGCTCCTCTGATCTATGACAGCTTCTCTGATTTTGTTTTTTTATGACCTTGATAGTTTAGAGGAATGCTGGTCTAATATTCTGTAGAATATCATGTGGTGTTGTTATGGTTTGGATGTGAGGGGTCCCCCGAAAGCTCACATGTGAGACAGTGCAAAAAGGTTTGGTCACGACCTTAATCTAATCAGTAAATCAATCCCTGATGGGATTAACTGAGTGTCAAAGGAAGGCAGATGGGGTGTGGCTGGAGGAAGAGGTTCACTGGGGGTGTGGCTTTAGGGCATATATTTCAGTCTGGCAAGACCTCTCTCTCTGCTTCCTGACCATGATATTAGATATTTCCTTCTGCCACACTCTTCCACCATGATGTTCTACCTCATCCTGAGGCCCCAGGAATAGCACCTGCTATCTGTGGATTGAGACCTCTGAAACCATGAGCTCCCAAATAAACTTTTCCTCCCCTAAAATTGTTTTGGTCAGATCTTTTAGTCACGGCAGTGAAACAGTTGACTAAAACAGTTGTGATTTTATGTTTTCCTCATTGCTAGCACAGGTTTGGGGGAGGAAGATAGCAGACATTACATCACATCACATGAAGAAGGTATGACACGGATGGGACTTGGTTGGTACTGTTGATTGATCTGGCTGAGGCAGTATGGGCCAGGTTTCTCCACAGTACAGCCCCACACCTCAAATTTCTATACTATACTGTGGGGGAGAAAGTCACCATGTGCTGACTATACTTAAAGAGTGGGGAATTGTGCCCTAGTTTGATGTTTTAATTGATTCTGTAGAACCTGGGCCTGGCCCAGTTCAGCACAGAGGAAAAGCACAGAGTGAGAAGGATACAACCTTCAACACTACATTCACGAGTATGCAATGAAGCAATGGCATCAGGAAAATTGGAAATACTGTATTCAGCAACAGCTGTGGGAGGAGAAAAGTCAGAACAACATTTCCCCATTTCATGCTTTGAACTTCTTGCACATGACCAATTCACTGTTGGAAGAGTGAATGAATTCAGATGTATATAAATTAAAAAGATTTTCTGAGGACAAGAGGAAGAACTGTTTTACTAGTTTTGTTTTCTTTAAGTGCCTCTTCATTTCTGAGGTTGGGAGTGATTTGTTTAGCAGAGCTCTTTGGGAGAAGAAATGAAGCTATATGAGAACTGCCCTTGTGTGGTCCTTCATTCAGGAATGTCCTTTGCACTGGAGTACTACTGGGAGCCAGACCCTGAGAACAAGGTTGACAGAACCTGGTTCTGACTTTATGAAACGGATAATCGGGAGAGAAGAGATGAACAGAAAGTCAAATATTCTCAGTCTAAGAAAGTATGTGCTAAGAATATCAAAAACAAGATGCTGTTGAAGTTCAAAGAAGAAGGAGCATTGTGTTAGAGCATTCGTAGGCATTAAATCACATGAGAGAGAAGAGCAAGTGAAGGATCTGCCCCTGAGAGGGGACTAAGGACTAAGGTGGTGGTGAGGTAAATTGAGGCACCAATGGGGAGATCTGGGAGGAAGCGCTTACTGCTGAGAATCATATGAGACAGACAATTTCAGGCTGCAGAAGAGAGAAGGAAGGTGAGGAGGTCATGGGTTGTCTCCAGTTTTAATTTTGTTTATTATAGACAGAGAAATTTTAAGTAGATCTCACCTTGTGGAGAAGCATTATTTAATCAATCAAATGAATATATCTATAGAAGTTCTTCTTTCTACAAGAATTTGCTCCTTTTATTTTACCTATCTGATTGTAATATTAACTAAAAGATGGTAATTTGTAGGCTTTTTGTCTGACCACACCATTAGATAGTGGCCAAATTTTTTCTGCAAAATTTCCTTTACATTATTTTAACCAAAACAATTGGCCCAGTTGAGAAGTTATCTCAAATGAGAGCACCACACATTTCACCCAGATCCTCAAGGGGGCGCCCGTGGCCCACACTGAGCTCCGTGGTTCCAACCAGGCCATTTGAGCTGCTGGTTATGCAAGAACAAGCCAGCCTCTGGAGAACAGATGCACTTGCTAATGATTTTTGGCTTCATGGTACATAGATGTTTTCATTTTTTTTAAATTCTCATTTCGTTATTGTCGGCATGTAGAAATAAATGGGGTTGCCACACAATCTGTAACCTTAAAAATGGACTGCATCTAAGTTAGGGAAAGCAAAGGTAGCTATGCTTTTTCTTTTCTTTTCTTTCTTTTTTTTTTTTTTTTCTTTTCCCCTTGTAAACGTGTGAAAAGCTGGATAATTTCAGGGTGAGGCATTTGACATGTGGTGATGGATGGTGTGAGAGAATTGGGAGTGGACGCCTCAAAGAAAGGTTTGGATATACTGATGAAAGATTACCTAAGACATTACTGGCTGGTAAAAGTTCCTGCAAAAAGTCAACTGCAATAGCTCTTCTGTGTCATTGCACAATAAAAACTACTGCATTCAGTGCAAAGGGAGCATACACTTTTTTTTTTTTTTTTTTTTTGAGCTAAGAGTCTGCCGTATTCAGCTTGACGGCTCAGTGAGCCAGTGTCTATTGCTTGTGACAGAGGTATGTGCCCTAATGCTCCACTACTTCGGTCAAAGCTTTAAATTTAAGGACATATTCCCTACCTAAATATTCAGCCCATTCTGTAGAATATTTTGGTACTTGGAGTGAGGGGGAAGAAAGCAGGAGTATTATTTTTATGTGGTATTAAGACAGGATGCTGCGGTGTGCTGTGACAAGAACAGAGATCAGCCAAGTTGACCAACTGGTTAAAAATCTTATTAGAGAGGATGGCATGTAAGTTAAGCTGCAAGCCCACAGCAGCAGCAGTAACTCATGTTCTGGCAATTTAAGGCTACCCTGTGAGCTTCAGTTCTTCGGTATTCATTAAATAGCACTTTGTTACTATAGCAACTGTCCCTTTTCAGTATTTATGAACCACAGGGTATCTCACAGCATCTCAAGCACACAAACATGCACCAACACACTGTGTGCACTGGAACATTTAATGAAGACTTCTAGCAGCTCTGGATTCTGCCGAGCAGGCATGTTTTTGATCACGGTTATTTTAGTTTATTATTTCTTTAAAACTCAATTACAGCAGACTTTGACCTTGAATACACCATTTTTGTAGGCATTGTGCCGTCTTTCCTGCTTAATTTCCTTCACTTTCTCAATGAAGATAGAGATAGATGGATTTAACTTTATATCCTGTGAAGAGTAATGACTTGCAGCTTATGAATATGCCCCTCTGGATTCTAGAAGGGGCCTTGTGGATGAAATCAAGCAGGGAAGAATGACTTTTGTCCTCAAGTAGTGGGGACTATATCATGTGGGGGAAAGAAGAAATGAAGAGTAAGGTGCTCTTTGGCAAAATAATGATGCTTATGGCTTGTGAATTTGGCTTTATTACCAGTAACTGTTTTAAAGAAGCTACCAGGCATTTCCCCTTGAACTTGCACATTGAATGTCTTCTCATTTCTATGCCATAATCTTCCTCTCCCAAAGAAGCAGCACATGCACACATGCACACCTTCACGGCAGCCCAGAAACCTGCAGTTCTGCTTCAAAACTGGTCAACCTGAAGACTGCTTTCCATGCCTGATTCTAAGAGTATTTATAACTCACTCCTCCCCCAGGCCTCAAACCTCAGCCATCCCAGTGCACACTGTGCGGGAGGAGGTGCGGGGTGCAGGCCTTGTCCAGGTGCATGAGTGGAAATGAGGATGATGTATGCTGTGATTTTTTTCACAGTGCTGTCTGAGTGAGTTCATGAAGGGACATGGCGTGGGGCGGCCACTTTAGTCCACCCAGGTTGTGCTTTGTACAGCTGCAGGGGGGGCCCTTCATGTAGTCATCACCTCGGATTTTTATGGTAATTATGACAATTTTCTGGGAGATGGTAGTGAAGTATCTTGAGGAATAAGTGTCTTTTGCTAATTCACCCAGAATCCAGCCTGCAGTACCACAGAGAAAGTACCAAAGAGAAAGGTTTGGGGGCTGAATTCTTCCTCTGCTACTTACAAACTAGGTGGGTGACCTTGGGAATGTTACTTGATTTTTCTGAATTTTAATTTCTTGACATGTTAAAAAGGCAAGGTGACGTGTATTTTATAGCATTGTTGTGTTTAAGATAGTGTTCATAAAATTCTTGGTACATAACTCGTTTTTAGTAGTACTTGGAACTTAGTAGGTGGCCAGTTAGTTGTAGGGGGTCAATTTGTGGAATTAGTGGGAGCTGCTACTACCTGTCCTTGTCATTAAGAAGTCATTGTGTAATGACTTAATTCAGACAGGACCAAAATATACTAAAATTATATTTCATATAAAAACTCCATCTCCCTTGTTTCTTATATCTACCTCCTATTTTCACCAAGATGACTAAGTTGAGAAACTTGGTTGGATTATCTTGGCTAAGATAGTCTGATGAAATCAGAACTTCAATGCCGCCAAAGCTGACACCTTTAACAAATTATTTACAATTAAACTGGTCAAACAAATCACACAATATTCACTTTTGGCCTTCAGCAGACATCTGTTTAAAAAAAGAAAAATCTTGGATTCTTCACGAAAGAAACCTTGCTTTGCTGATTACAGATGGTAAAATTTTAACTACTATTTATTCCAAGTTGTTTATTTAAACATGTTCTTATGCAACTGAACCTTTCAAGGAACTAGGAATCATTTCTGGGGACTTTACTAGTAATAGCTGCATGTTTTTCCAAATCATAAAAGAAAAGCAGCTTAGTAATGAATCACAGTAACCCCTTCTATCATTGAGCATTTGCCTTTGCCAGAGTAAGCATGGTTTATTTTCAGTATTAAAATTGGGCAGAAAGGAAGCACCAAGGGGAGGTTGTGTATAAGGCACCAGCTTTCCTATCTAAGCACCTTCTGTGTATTTCTTCTTACCTGACATGTATTCTATGTTTCTCTGCCTTGGGCATTTGCCTGTTTTCCAGTACACTTCTGGGTAGATATAGGAGCTCAATACTTACTTGAGTGAATAAACCAGATACCAATAGTCTTGGGACAGTGAACAAATGTATGATTGAAATTTTTGTTCTAGCCTTGTTTAGCTACTCATGGAACTGATTTAAGATCTCCATTTCATATTTTCCCTCTTCAAATTGGAAGGAAGGAAGGAAGGAAGGAAGGAAGGAAGGAAGGAAGGAAGGAAGGAAGGAAATTAATTCTCAGATTTCTCTATGTTTCCTGACAAAAAGTGCTTGACAGAGATGCCTTCCCAAGTCAGTGGCCAGTCAGCATCACCAGACCTGACCACCAACATGGCTTATTCCAGATTGAATGCTTTTGTGGATCTAACAACTCTGTTTTTGGTCTCAAATTCACCCCTAACTCTGGCTAGTTACCTTAAAAATATGGGCTCTTGGTTATGAAGGAAACAGAGAACAGGGTGAAAATGAGTCAAAGGAAATTTAATATCAGTACCTGAAAAGAATTCCAGGGTCTTTATGATCTTATATTCTTCCGGGGAGGAAGTGAAGGCAACTCAGGCTTGGGACCCCTTCCCATCCTCTGAGTGACACAGTTAATATTCACTTTTAGACTTGAGCCTGTATCTATTTTATTGTTCTAATTGCACACTGAGTCCTTGAAATATAGAATATTGGCACTCACCCAAGACACATGCACATAGGTATGTAACTGTTTCCTGTTAATCAGGGTCTCTAATTACAACCACACATATTTTATACAAACATACACATGGGCCCTAGAGCTCCTGACTCTCTTCACATATAAGCAGAGATTCATGAATCCAAGGTCAGTGCTTCCTCACCAGCACTGGCAGCAGATTGCATGTCTGTCCTTGGTTACAAGTGTGCACTTGTCCAATGAGTGGCTTGGATCCCAGCAAATCTGCCAGTGCTCCCGGATGTCTGTCCCAAGCCCATCCTGCTGGCAGTGGAGCTTCTTGGACACCAGAAGGCAATTGACTTTTTAGTTGAAAAGTTGAATATTAACTGTGTCACCTCAGAAAAGATTTTATGTGCCTGCAAAACACCTACTCAGCGCCCTCCCACAAGAGTGGTCATGCCATGCACACCAGAGAGAGCTGGGGAAGGAGAGTCAGGGTACATTAGGTTTATTTTGCAGCTGTGACTGGAATCACATTAAACCTATTGCCTAATTTCCTTTGTCTAACTTGATTTCTCTTTGGCTGGGAGGCAAATGGATCAATATTGTTTTTTATGCCATGATTTCATTGCCTGAAGGAAATTTTCCATCGGTTCACTGTGCCTGCCTTAGTCCTGTAATTGGGGCTGCGAGCTGTCCAGGCATCGAGGGGCCTCCCCAGACATGTGTGCAAAGCCCACCATCTGTGCAGAGCTGACTGCGCGTGCCTTCTGGAGGGTTTGGACAGGCTGCCCCGCTCAGGGCAAGGCTTGGCATTGGTGCCGGGAATTTTTGCACATGGCTCTCTGGCTGTCTTCTAAAACAGATAGCTTTGGATTTTTTTTTTCCTGTGAAGTCCTTTCCCCCCTGCCTTTTCTCTTTACCTTTTTCTATGTTTGCAGTACTCTCTGCTTCTCCAAAATTTCTTAACAGTAGTTTCTTTCAATTTCTGCTTTATTTTCTTCCCGTCTGCCCCATCCCACCACCCCATCCCATGATTCCGCCCTTTTCTTCTCACCAGGAAATGTTCCTATTTTGCTCTCAGTTTTATTCTCCTGCCAGGCATTTAAGGAAAGCTAAGATTCTGGAGGCAGAATAATAAGAAGGCAATTTACCCATGTGAAAAAAAAAATTGGAGCATTTATCAGTGCAGAAGAGTTGCTGGATGTCTTCCATGGTAGGGGGAGAAAGACAGTATTAATCAGTTACCTATAAATATATTTATTGCATGCTTATTGTATACAAGAAATTGCTGTGTATGTGGGGGACATAAATATAAGGTATAGTATCTGCCATCAAAGAGGCTGTGTTTTGTTTTGGACAGATAAGATGAAAGCTTGGCCAAGGATAAATAATTTTGGGAACAGAAGAACAAAACATTTCATCATATTAGTACAAGAAGTGGGGGGAAGGGATTGTGTGCTGGAATCCTTGATAAATGAGTGGTCCAAATAAATATCAAGTTATCTATGGGTTTGGATTTGGGAAAGAGCATCAAACTAGCAGAATCCTTGAAGGTGCCTCTGGATAGGTGGACATCCAGGTGGAGAAGTCAAGGTTAAAGAAGAAGTGGGGAAGATATATTCAAGGGGTAATTCAGACATGAGAGAGTGAAGGGTTCAGGATGGCAAGAGGTTGAGGATAAGATTAGTCTTGACCAAATTGCCAAGGGCTTTGTATGCTAGGATGCTAGATTAAGTATAGAAGTATGTAACACAGCTTGAGCAATTGAATGCCTTTGAGTGATGCCTTGAGTGTATCTAAATCTGCCCTTTCCAGTCTTGACATGGCACAAGCAGAAAATGATATTTGTAGAGTATGTGATGATTAAGAAAAAGGGATTTGGAGACTGGGAAGACATAGTGCAACCAACTTATCCTGGTTTGCCAAGGGCTTTCCCAGTTTAGGACTGAAAATTTCCATGTCCTTGGAAACTACCTCAGTCTAAGACTTAACTGTGATTGTTTGTCAGCCCAGGAGGATGCTTTTGATCAAAGGTGGCTTGTCTAGGAGCTGTACCCACATCTGGTCACCCTGGGATCTGAGAGTTTCAGTCTGTGTGTGAGCTCATCAGTTGGGGATTCTGATTAAACAGGATTTTAGGGCAATGAGTGTGTGGGATGAAAAGGAGTCAGGGAGCCAGGTCAGAGGTTATTGTTGGAGTCTGGCTTGAGAGGATAAGACCTCAGATAAGATGAAGGCATGGAAAATGAGGGGAAATGATGATTTAAGAGATTTTTTTTATTCTCCTTAAGGGAAAATGCTCCTCAACAACATGGTAAAAGACTGAAAATGGAGTGAGGGAGAGGAGATAAGAGGGACATCAAAACAATTATGGTTCTGTTCATTTGTGACCCAAGAATTCATTGAGTGTCAGCTTAGTACAATACATTGTATTCAAAGCTGAGTGAAAATTTCTTACTCTTAAGGAATTTTCCATCTAATTGAACAGATAAGTAGCTCAAGGGACTATAAGGCAATAGATGAAGTAAAAGGCAACGCCTGTAGTGTAAAGTAAAGGTGAAGGTGTGCTGTCCCTTGGTTAAGGGCATGGCATTCAGAGTGGAACCAGGTAATTGGAATCAAATCCCAACTACGCAAAATTAGCTGCCTGACTGTGGGTAGGCTACTCCTCTCTCCAGAATAAAACATAGATTTTCTTTCTCAGTAAAATGTAGATATGATAACAATGGTACCAACCTTCAAGGTTTATTGGAAGTAGATAATACCTGCAATATGGTGTGTGGTATACAGTAAGACTGTAAGAAACGTTAATATCTTTATCATATACAAAGTAACAGGGAGGTATCAAAGGGAATGACTTTGATAACTTGGGATCCTAGAGAAAATACGACTTAGAAAAATCAACAATAGTCTCAGAATGCCAGTTTGTTTTGGCAATCACAGTTTCATCCCTGCTTATACACATCCTGTAGTACACATTTAGTTTGTAATTGGCATGCCAGCAAGGTACAGTTTTAACTGCAATTTCAGTAGAATGCCCCTTGGAAGTAACACTGTGCAGGGCCAGTATACATTTTTTGGATGATCCAAATATATTATATAATCTTTGATGCACAGCTGAGCCGTCTGACAGCATGGAACGGTGGCCTAGGGGAGGATTATCTGTATAAATTTCTCCATGCTAGATCCTCCATCTAATGGGTAAATTCTACAGCTTTTAGGTTTTTTTGCCATTTTAAAACCAAATTCTGAGTATTTCCATTGGATGGCTTACTAAAAGCAGAATTACTGTATCAAAAGGTACAATCTTTAGACACAGCACAATCTTTTATTTTCTTTTGACTTTTCCTTTTCTATAGGTAAAAATTGTTACCTTTCAGCAGCAAATTGCATATATTTGAGCACTAAGGAAGTTGAACACTTTTTTATTTATTAGTCACTGAGTTTTTTCTGATAAAGAAAAGTCTATTCACACTTATTGTTCACTTTTCTTTTGGTAACATAACATTATTTGTCTTTTTATTTAAATGTTCTGTCACATTTCTTGCAAACTCCCCAAGGTTCTATCAAGAAATAAATGCTATAGTTACATGAAAGTGTTCTGAATAAACTGTAAAGCATCATATGCGTGTTACTAATATTGAAATGTCAGCTTTGTTAGAATCATGCTTAAAGCCATGCCTGGTGGTGCACGTCTGTAATCTCAGCGGCTTGGGGGACTGAGGCAGGAAGACTGCAAGTTCAAAACTGGCCTCAGCAATTTAGCGAGGCCCTAGGTAACTTAGGAAGAGTCTGTCTCAAAATAAAAAATAAAAAGGACTGGGGATGTGGCCTAGTGGTTAATTACCTCTGGGTTCAATCCCTGGCACCAAAAATAAATAAATAAATAAATAAATAAATAAATAACCTTTATATCAAAGAGGCCTTCGCACATTCAGAAATAACCTAACTAGAGTATCACCTTTGTGCAGACAGGGACTTTCATCTGCTTGTTCACTGCTCATCTGCAGCCCTTAAACCAGTACTTGGCATGGAGTAGGTGAACAATAAGCACCTACTAAATGAGCAAGTCAATTATACAGCCACAGATGGAAAGGAACTTTCTACATTCTTCTACCAAGATGGCGTCTCCATTTTCTTTTTTTCTTTTTTTTCCCCTCATGCCAGAAAAGAATAGGGTTGTACAGGGTTGGTAGATCAGAGCTGTAAAATAGTGGTCTTAAAATTCCGAACTTAGGAAACCCATCTCCTAGCACGTCTTTCTTTATGGTGACATTTTAAGCCTAATTAGTAATTCTACCTCATTTATTTAGGTGAAAAGCCAGAGACAAGAAAAAAGTTTAATGATACAAGAATAGTTTTCAGCGATAGCGTAAAAGACCCAAGTTGTTTTGTTTTTAATATATCAGTGTTTCTAATGCCAGAATATTAGGCAAATTTACTACTGTTCCCATGCCTTGTTTATTGCTTTTCTGGTAACTATGAGAATACATTTTGTTCAAGGCCTAAAAGAAAACATGACGATATGCCTTAAAGCTGATTCATTCTTTGCTTGCCTGTTGGGGGTGGGGGAAGATTTTGCACAGAAATGGGTGCTGATAAGTGTATTCTACGCACAGGTGTCTGGAACCCTCTTCTAAAGTATTGCTGATCTGTTTTTATCCCTAATTATACTATCATGAATTATGTTTCCCTTTTAAGGTACTCTAGTATCTTAAAAGAAGATGGGGCAAAATTTCATATAAATATGCATTGAACTCCAGACGTGCACTCTGCATGGATCACTTGCATTGGGAGGCAATCTACAGTGCTAAGCACTTGGTATTGAAGTCACATAGAGTCTTATTTATGACTAGAGGTGAGTTACCAGCTTCCCTGAGCCTCAGTCTTTTTATTTATAAAATAAGTATCAAGAATACTGCTTCTGAAGGGTTGTAATTAGGATTTAAATAAAGTAATGTGTGAAGAGCATCTAGCACAGGGACTAATGCATAAATACGCAGTGAGGGGAAGCTGCAGCTGGATATTTTTATTTATCATCATCATGTTTATCGAAGGTGACCTTGGCCATGGCTTCTAGCCGCTGAGATGCTGTTAGTAAATGTAAGAAAAGCAAATGAAGATGTCAGGGAAAAATGATTTTGGATCTTAAAAGACAAAGAAAGGGAGATCCTGAGTCAGGTGTGGTGGAACATAGCTGTAAGCCCAGCTACTTGGGAGGCTGAGGTCAGAGCATCACTTGAACCCAGAAGTCCCAGGCCAGCCTGGGCAACATAGGGAGACCCTGTCTCGGAAGGAAGGAAGGTAGGTAGGTGAGGGAGGGAGGGTGGATTCTACAACCAACTATCCCAGAGTAAACCACCCAGGATATGTCAGGGTTTAGTTTAGAGAAGTAGAAATACTTGTGTGCTTGTGTGAGTGTGTGTGAGTGTGTGTGAGTGTGTGTGTGTGCGCACGTAAATATATGCAGACACAGACATTGTTTCAGTCCGCTTTCTCACTTTTGTGACTAAAAGAACTGACCAGAACAATTTTAGAGGAGGAAAAGTTTATTTGAGAGCTTATCGTTTCAGAGGTCTGAGTCCATAGACAGCTGACTCCATTTCTCAGGGCTTGAGGGAGGCAGAACATCATGGTGGAAGAGTGTGGCAGAGGAAGCAGCTCACATGACGATCAGGAAGGGGAGAGAGAGAGAGAGAGAGAGAGAGAGAGAGAGAGAGAGAGAGGTGGGGGAGAGGGGGAGAGAGACAGAGGGGGAGAGAGAGAGAGAGAGAGACATTAAGCTCAGCTCACCAAATATATACCCCGAAGCCCCCCCGTAGTGACCAACCTCTTCCAGCCATACCCTACCTAGCTTCAGTTTTCACCCAGTTAATCCCATCACAGGATTGATTCACTGATTGGATTAAGGCTCTCATAACCTGATCATTTCTCCTCTAAACCTTCTTGTATTGTCTCACACATGAGCTTTTGGGGGACCCCTCACATCCAAACTCTAACAGACACAGAAATACTCATATACGTGTATGACTTCACCTTCCACAGCGGTGAGGGCTGGAGTCACCACCAAGTGCTACCTTTGCATCTGCAGCTGGAGCTTGAGGTTCAGAGGGCAGGTAGCCAGGAGGGAAGATGGGGTGACATGAGCTGCAAGCATGAGCTGGAGCCCCCAGAGACAGGTGGAGACTTGTGCTGGTTCTTATTCCTGTGCCCTTGGCAGTGTAGTATGGCTGTCTGCTCTTGGCCATGAGGCCGAACACTCACCTGGCCCAAGAGGATGCAGAGGAATGTGAGTGTAGCAGGACCCCTCCTGACACCATGAGGTGTATCAGCGATAACGTGTGCACTACAGAATGCTGCTTCACTTCCACCCTCCACCGTCTGAGGTTTGGGTGAGGTTTGGTCTTGTGTTTTAAGGATGAAGGCACTCAGGTTCAGAGAGTTAAGTCATTTACCCTAGTTCACACAGCTGGAAAGGACAGGGCTGGGATTCAGAGCACTTCTGCAGAGTTTATGGCCTCCCAAAAGAGCAAGAGTGGAGGAGCAGCTGCAGCACAGGGGTTAAGGCTTGGTCTCTGGATCCAGTCCACCTGGGTTTGCAAGCCAGCCCTCCATCTACTGCACTGTAACCTCAAGTGAGCTGCCCGGTGTTGGTTCACTTTAATGTCCTCGTCTGTGAAATGGGAATGATTATAACACCCAGATTAAAGGTGGAGTCAGAGAGTTGAGATAAAGGAATGTTTTGCAACAGAGTCCTGCATTTTAAGCATCCCCAAAACTTGGCTGTTATTACCTCTGTCTGCTCAAGTTAGTGGCTCTCTGGGTGTCTGGCAGTAGCAGATAGCCTGTCAGGCCCTCCTGGGTGGCTCTCCTTCCTTCCTCAGCAGTGGGAGTTTGCCCTGAGGCATGCTTGGTGGAGAAGCTGAGTCAGGTTCACAGTTTGCATTTCTGCACCTTTTCAGCATCACCCTCTGGGTCTCTGAGCCTTGTGCTGCTTGGGGTGACTGCAGTGGCCACATTAGCCCAGTGTCCTGTGAGCTGGCAGCTCTTTGTGCTCCCTAGAAGCAGGTATCTTTTGGATTGGGCCAAGCTCAAAGCATACAACTTTATTTCTAACTGGGACTCTGAGGTTGTGCTTCTATCTCTGACAGAGCCTCCAGAATGCTCTATTTTAGGAGGGTCGATGAAATGCTAGAGTATGCCACGGCTGTGGGAGATGATTAGCTGTCACTGGGTTCTCACTTGTGTGGAAAGCAGATAATTACTGTAAAAATCCCAAGTGCTCTGGTGATGTTTGCAATGAGTGAAAACACAGCACTTTCATCCCTGAGCCAGGGCAGTGGCAGGGGAGCAGAGGAGCCAGTCTACTTGTATTTGATTTCTGGCCCTGCCACTTACACACCAGGCGACTCCTACAAAGTTGCTCAACCTCTACGCGCCTTCATGGGTTAAATGGAAATAGCAATAGGTGTTGCTGAGAGATTAAATGAGGCAATGTAGGTGAGAGTACTCAGAAAATAGCAGGTGCCCATTTCTTGCCTTGAACTTGTTGGGACTGCCACCAGTGTCCTTCTTCTGGGTTAGGGTTTAGATATTAATGCAAGAAAGTTTGGAGGTGAAATAATCCACTTGAATGGATTAACTGGGTGGTAACTGTAGGCAGGAAGGGTGTGGCTGGAGGAGGTGGGTCACTGGGGGCGGTGTGCCTTTGGGACTTATATTTTGTCCTTATTGAGCAGAATTCTCTCTCTCCCTTCCTGATTACCTCGCCTGAGCTGCTTTCCTCCTTCCACAGTGATGTTCTGCCTCACTTTAGGCCCAGAGTAATGGAGTCAGCCGTCTGTGAACTGAGACTTCCAAAACCATGAGCACCAAATAAACTTTTCCTCCTCTCAAATTGTGCTTATCAGGTCTTTTTGTCACAGCAGCAAAAAAGCTGACTAAAACACGCCCCCCTAACTTTTTGGTCACATTGTATTTTTGCCTTCCTGTCTGCTCTTTAAAAATTATTTATTTGCTTTTCTTTATCCCTGCCCTTTTTTCTCTCCTTTTCTGTCCTTACCTACTGAGTGTGTGTGTGTGTGTGTGTGTGTGTGTGGCTTTCTTGCTTGTCAAGTTTTAGGTCTTACAATTACTCCCTCAAGAGCCTTGTGTTGTTGCTTTGTTCTCTTCTGTTTTTGCCACCGGGGACACTTGGAGCAGGAGAAAAGCAAACTCTTTTTCTAAAGATGGATCTCTGTTGTTGCTGCATTCTAGTGCAAAGTCAGCCACAGTCAGTATGTATGTGAACAGTGTGACTGTGTGCTGATAAAACTTTATTTACAAAGTCAGGCTGGATTTGACCTGTGGGCCAAGGGCTGTAGTGCCAACCCCTGGTTTCGAGATTTGAAGATTGCAGATTCCTCTCATTAAACCTCCAAGGTCAGCTCTTCTGATGGGCAGCCTGAGATCTGGTTCACACCAAGACATGAGGATGACTTTGGGCCTTGATAGTTCTTGGTCTGTGTTTTTCCATAGCACAATTTTCAAGTTTAGAAAATTCTAAAGGAATTCTATTTAGATTCTTAGATCATAAGTGGCTCTATCAATTTAAAATTGATAGCTTCCCCCACCCCCCAGCACTGGGTATTGAACCCAGGGACACTTTATCACTGAGCTATATCCCAGATGTTTTTAAAATTTTTATTTTGAGACAGTCTTACTAAATTGCTGAGGCTGTCATTGAACTTGTGATCCTCCTGCCTCAGTCTCCCAAGTAACTGGAATTATGGGCGAGCACCACCATGCCCAGCTGGATGGATGGCATTTAGTAATCAGCATTAGGTGAGACTTCCTAGCCATGGCAGAAACATACAACCACAGTGCTGGTACAGTGCACTTTGCATAGTTACTGACTGATTATCTCAGGCCATTTCCAAACAAACAAGCTTGTAGACCCTGCATTGAGGTTAAAACAGCTCTTTTCATCATTAAAGGGAAGTCTTTTTCACAGACCTGAGTTCAAGGTCTAACTTTGCCATGTGCTAGTTATGTCCTACACAATTTAACCTCTTCCTGTCTTAAGTTTTCTCATTCATAAAATAGGGATAGCTGGGCACAGTGATGCAGGCCTATAATACCAGTAGCTTGGGAGGCTGAGGCAGGAGGATTGTGAGTTCAAAGACAACCTCAGCAAAAACAAGGCACTAAGCAACTCAGCGAGACCCTGGCTCTAAATAAAATGCATAATAGGGCTGGGGATGTGGCTCAGTGGTCAAGTGCCCCCGAGTTTAATCCCCAGTACCCCCCCAAATAGGGATAATAATAATAATATTGATATGTGCCTACTAGGAGAATTAAATAAGATAATGCTTTAAATGCCTAGCACCCAACAAAGAGTTCACCAATATTTTTATACTTATTACAAGAAAATGCTTTTGGTGACCTTAAAGTTTCTGAGTGTCCCGTCACTTGCGATTTGGAAGTAGAGGACTCCATTTGCCTTGTCGCCTTCTCAGGAATACTGGTGGCTTGTCTCAATTCTCAGGATCCCATGCGAGAAGTTCTCTCTGACTCTTGAAGGGATGCAGCAGCCCATCTGGATGTCAAACAGCCCTTCAGCTCTCTGGATTCCATGGTTGTCTGATCTGGCCACACGTTTTCCTTCTCTTTCACTATCATACCACACTCCCTAATTGTCAAAAAGTTATTTTCCAGTGTCAGACTACATCTCGTCTGCCAGAGACTATGGTTACCAACTCTCTCTATTTCAGTAAGAATGCAGGGAAACTAGGTCATCTTCTTCCTTTTCAAAAAAAATTTTTAAAAAGAGTAAAGTTTAGAAGCCCTCAGACCTTTCTGCCATTCACCTTCTCTTTCCATCTCTTTAGCTGAGAGCTGACTCTCTTCACTCTTCAAATTCCAGTTGCTCCTTTCTTCCTAAGATACAGAATTAGAACTGAACATAATAAAGCACCTGGAGCATCAGTATTTTCAGGAAGAGCATTGTGTGTATTTTACCCATCATATTCCTATAAGGAAAATCAGCATCTTTTTCTGCTTGACTGGTGTCCATAGAGTCTGTCAAGCAACATCATCGTGCCAAAGACAAAACAACACCCCAGGAAGGTGACAATTCCACTCACCACCCCAGAAAGCCATGTCTAACTCTGACCCATATGCCAGACCTATAGCTTAACCTTCCAAACACCAATAATCATCCCTTTCCTATGGTCACCTACCTGTTTAGTATTCATAGGACATACCTCCTGGTATCATCCTAGCTTATCTGATTCACATTCAATTCCTGTTCCTTCAAGACACTAAATTATTTTTAGTCCCCTACTTTCTGAAAACTAGTGTATAGAACATGCAATATTTATGTTCAGTAATCGTCCAGAAATTTGCTAATAAGCTATTTTCAGATGAATAAATATGTACTAAAAATGTCTTCTATTTGTCAGTTCTTCATGAGGCACATGGGTGAAGGACATGGTACCTAACTGAAGGTCCCTTTCCTGATGTCTAAATCCAGTTTATCTAGCTATGATCTACACCACCATCCATGACCTACATCACACAACTCCAAGGACAAAATAGTAGGGTTACAAGATCAGTTTATTCCTTTAAGTCAATGTTTGGGCAGTATTTTTATGAACCTGCATTAAATGTTTTGTCATCCATTAAGCACCAATAGAGTTCCAAGTTATTGTTCAATTTAGATTTAATAACATGGCTGAAGCAATTCCCATTTTCTCTTCTGTAGGAGGCGAGTGTAGAAGTCTGAACAGAGGGAGGAAGATTGATGGGTGCAGTGAGCAGCAACTTTGCTTAATAATGACAGTGTACTTGAAGTAGCACCAGTTAGCATTTCCAGAGATATGGCTCCTGTGCTCCCCATTTATATAACTTGTCACGTCCAAGAAATCGACAGAAGAGGTAGTTTGAAATAGACAGTTGGAACACACATCAGAAAAAATATCTCCTAGTGAGATCATATTGAGAATGACTGGTCAATTTCAGTTTAAGGATTTTTAATAGCATCTTCAATGCTTTGCTGCAAAACAAAAAACTGACCACAACACACCAGGAAATATAAAATTGAGTTGCTTCCTGTTTGTTTTCTGGATATGAAGAATGTTTTCATTAACTGAATGCTGTCCAGGTGGCCCCCCATAAAGCTTCCAAAGGGCACTGTTGTCTAGTGGTAGTATGGAAGTAAAAGGCTCAGGTTGATATCATAACTCATATGCATACCTCAGCTACATGAGCTTAGGCTGTATGCCATTGGTGAGTTATTAATCTTTTGTGCCTTGTTCTCCTGATCACCTGGGAATAATAATCATGCCTGCTTCATAGAGTGTTGAGATTTAACAATGGACTATTGCTCTCATGTTGAATGTGTAGGCATCGTATAGCATAATGTAGAGAAATGAGGTAAATAAAGATGCTACTAATAACCCTAAGATGATTCTATTAATTTTTTTTGTTCTCATGGCAACTGGGATAAAATGACTTAGTTGGAGAAACATAACCTGGACAAATACCTAGACAAGTCATTTCTCTGGGGTCAGGAAGACCCACAGTGCTTAAGAAATTCTCCTCCTCTCCACAATGCTCTCTCTGAATGTACATGGGCAGTGTTGCAGTCTCCTTCTGGCTGAGCTTCAGTGATTTTCTCTTGCATAAGCTCACACAGCTCTTTGGTAGAAAGCTATTTGCAAAGGGACAGAATGTTTTTCTGCAGTTCTGACATAAGTGGTATCAAAGCTATTGACTAAGTTGGAAAAGAGCTTAATGTTATCTTTGGGGGCTCTGCTTCCCTGTTAGCATCAGCCTTGGAGATGTGTACACTGTAATTGGGACTCAGTATGACAACCGTGACACCCCTCTGCAGTGAGACGTGCTTGTGACCTGCCTGATACAGGCTCACAGTGAGCTTGACAAAGAGCAGTTTTTCCCTGGGGCAGAGTGACCATGGAGGACACTCCTTCCTGTGAATCTGCTAATGGGGAGTGGATGGCCCAGGGACCCCAGCTTCATTTACTGCGTGAAATGGCTCTTATCACTCTGTCTTCTTCCTGTCACCATTGGACCAGACCAGCATCCTAGCTATCCAGTGATGAGAGAGAGGGTGTTTCTCACAAATGCCCTCTCCTCAACCGATTTGCTTATTGTTAGAATTGAAAAATATTTGATAATGAATCTTGCAGTTCTTCATGTTTCCTTACAAACAGAATCGGAGCATCATTGCACATTTGCATCTATCCTGCCGGCAGATTTGTTGAGAAGATCCTTTTGCTTCTTTTAGAATCACAGGCTTTTTGGACCCTTCCTCAGAGACACCCATGGGCTCTTTTTCTTTTAATTAGCACATATTAATGGTACATATTAATGGGGTTCAGTGTGATGTTTCCACACATGTATACAGCTGGCACTGATCAAATCCAACCTCCATTTTCCTAACCCGCCTCACACCTCTCCCAATCTCTAGTAATCACTATTCTACTCTCAGGTCAACAGATCGTAGCTTCCACACATGAGAAGCTAAACTAGTCTCTCTGTGTTTGGCTTGTTTCTCTCTACACAATGTCCTCTAGTTCCACCATCCATTTTGCTTCAAATAACAATATTTTTTTCTTCTCTATGGCTGAATAATACTCCCTTGAGTGTGTGTGACATTTTCTTTATCCATTCATCTGTTGATGGGTAACTGGGATGGCTCCCTATACTACAACTTGTGAATTGTGCCACAGTTAATATGGGCATTCATGGACTGTTCGTTAAGGGAATGATCTTCCAAAGGACAAAGTCTCCATGAGTCCAAGTTTTGACTGCGAACCATAGTAACTAACTTGTATTTACCTAGGCAAAAAATACTCGGTGGAAAGGCTCAGAGACCAAAGGTGATTTGCTGCTCTGCTTTGGAAGGCTGGAGCCCAGGGAAGCCCTGGGCAGCCTGCTCTGCATCCAGGGTTGTGCCCTCCAATTACTTTCAGTTCTCTCTGTCATTTTGCTGAAGATTCTAATTCCTGAGAAGAGTACACAGTTGCCTCTCTCTGAGTTAGGGAACAAGAGGACACTGAGTCCTCCTGTCAGATTATCTCCAAAGGGGGAAAGAAGTTTCTTAAAGGAAAATTGTGGTACTAAGACTAGAATAAGGGAGAATGGGTGCCAAGGGTACAGTGCCTGCTACCCTGCCTGCCTTAGGAGGGAGGAGTGTGTGGCCCACTTAAGAGCTCAAATGTGCTGCACACATGACAGCTGCTCAGTTACCCCCAGCTACTGAACCTTGTGGCAGAGATGAGTTATCCCTTCTGCTGAATCTCCCATGTGTGTGCTTGTCTTCATCCAAGGTAGTTTCCTGAATTCAAAGCACAGTCCTCTCATCACAAGACATGAAGCCCACCAGCTCTGCTGAGGAGGTTATATACACCTGACCTTGGCCTTCACACCCGAACCTGGATTATATCAGAAAGAACCCTTTGGAGATCTTGCGAAAACCTCGGGGGATGTTTCTTTATACTGAAATAAAGATACATGGAGCTTGAAAAATTATGGGTCTGTTCCCATGTGCTGTAGACAGGTATCAAGAAGCCTTGGTCCCCACTCACCTCTGTGCAGAGCCTCTTCCAGGGGTGATACCTGGAGGGCAGTCAGGCTCAGACTTCATATTCAAGAAAGGCCTCAGATTTATACTTTTGAGATGATCGTGAAAACAGATTTTTGTGAAAGTCTAGGGGAAACGGTGTATCAGGCAGGATTCTCAACTGTAGGAGACAGAAATCCATTCTAAATGGTTGAACAAAAAGGAAATGTATCAAAAGATATTGAGTGGCTCATAGAATCTCCAGGAAGCTGGAGGACCTGGCCAAGAGGTTATGCAGTCAGGACCCATGTCCCAGGACACTGCTGCTGCCACTGGACGCACTCCCAGCAATGATCTCACTACTCAGGGCCTAGATCCACTGCGAGAGCCTTGTCACAGCTGTCCCTCAACACAGGAGTTATCCCTCTCGCCCTTACCAACATGGTTTCCTGGGGCACCTGATTCATGAGCCAGCAACTCACTGCACAAATGGGCACCTTTTGGGAGGAGCTCTGGTTTCATGCCCAGGAGTCTGTGAAGGCATGTTCCTGGCTTCTGCCTTGGGGATGATTCCTCAGGGTAAGTGTGATCAGAGTAATAACAGATGTCCTTACAAAGATGTGTGACTTTGAACTTTCGTTCTTTCCATTAATGGATCACATCTCCCATATCGCATTATGAATGAATAGATTTTAAATAATGCTTTGCAATAATTTTATGAATCATATGATAATATCCATCATATTTTATGTTGAAAACCATCTACCAATTAAATATTGAATGTACCACCAGGTTTTCTTTAAACTTTCTTATAGTGGGATTACATATATAACAGTATTCTTAAAAGGTTCAAAGTAGATCCTACTTCTCAGAGGTACATTGACTATTGAACTTGGGCAAGTTCTTAAACAAGTTCCAGTCAGCATTATCATTGAGTAAACAGGGGAATAAAATCTAACCGTATGCTTATTATGGTATTATTGTTATTTCCAAATGTTGCTAGTTATTGATGAACAAGTGTTTATATAAATTGATAAGATGCAGCTAAAAATAATTATAAAATTTTATTTATGTATTTATTACTAATTAGCTTTTACAGCCTCAGAAATGTTAGCTTCCCAATAGAACTTCTGTCCTGGATACTAACTTCCCATTTAATTCAGTTTTTTTTCCAAAACACAGTCATGTCCCTGAGGACAGTGGAGGCAGGAAATGAAATTAACCTGACTACAAGGAGGATGATCATGTGATCCATTTATGTGATCGCATCATATTTATAAAGCACCTACTATGTGCTGAGGTTTCTCTTTCAAGTGTGCACAAAATAAGAAAAAACAGCCTGTTCAAGAGATCATTATAATACACTTGAACTGGAGCTGAGATGGAGCTCAGTGATAGAGCACTGGTATGGTGTTGGTGAGGTCCTGGGTTCCATTCCCAGCACCAAAAAAAAAAAAAAAATACACTTGGATAATGCTAAACTGCAAAGGAAGAAATATTCAGTTTCACCTTGGTTCATCAGGGTTGGCATCTGAGGACCAGAATTTTTTCAAAACATTTATTCACTCATAATAATTTTACCTATTCACAGGGTACAATGTGATGTGTTGATGTGTGTGCATGTGTGCACACTGTGTACTAATATATCAGGGTAACTGGCATGTCCATCACCTAAAACACTTGTCACTGCTTTGTGATGAGGACCTAGGTTCTTTTTTTTTTTTTTCTTTATAACTTCATGGCTTTATTTTTTTGTCATACTTCACACATGAGATTCATTTATACAATGAAACAGAATATTGAAACAGATCCTCCTCCTGAATCTTTTTTGGGTCATGGACTTACCAGAGAATCTGAAGATTGGGGTCTTCTTTCTAGAATTGTCTTGTACCAACAAAACAATTTTACATACAATATTAAAAGCTGTTTACTGATCCTCAGGAATGTAAGCATAATCCCATTGTGTCAGTGATTTTCACAGGTAGGTTCTGACTTAGGCAAAAGGAAAACCATGCATGAATGGAAGACAAGTGAGAACTCAGGAAACAAATGTAAATTAAGTGACAAGTGACTTTGGGTGGGGCGATGATATTAATCATAGTAATGGTGACAAAGAATTTGGCACATGTGAGGGCATATGTTCTCAAGCAGAGTTTTAGGGAAGTGAGAGGGGCAGAAGTGAGGAGGGCATTCGGGGTAAAGAACCGCATGTGCAAAGATTCAGAAGTGTGAAGGTGCCTCCGAACTGGAGAATTACAGCTTTGGCTGGAAGAAAAAGTTGGGTGAAGAATGACACCCTGTCAGACACCTTCCACTGTGAGAGTGGAGGCACATTCTTTTTGCTCCTGGTGATAATGCCTAGAATTTACATTTGGTGTTAATTTGACTTCATTTACATAATGCTTTAGTATAAAGAACCTCTTAGATGTTGTCTAATTGTCCCCTTTCTCTTCTTAACCCCAAGGCTGAGATAGTCAAAGTAATGACCTTTATTTGGCATGAGGCAGAGAAATCTAATTGGAATATTTTGCTGCTTCATCTTAATATCATAACTTAAATGGTAGAAACAGTATAACAAAAACTCTAGAGATACTTTGATTCCTCCATATTCATTTTTTCCAGTCCACAAAAGACTGTATGTTTCCTTTTGTATCTGTCCACATGAGGATGTATTTTCCTTACACATGTAGTATGCATGCTCTCTGTGGCCTGCTTTTGCTATATACTATTAGGAAGTTATCAGGCATTTTTGCTTCTGGTACAAGTATTCTTAAAACATGTCTTTCACAAATGGCCTAATATTTCTTTTAGCAGCCTCTGGAAAATCATTATGCTTCAGTTTTCCAATACTTTAGGCAATAATGGAATGGCATTTGTGTATCAAGTTTTTTCTTGCTCGATTATTTTCTTTAGTTTCAGAAACTCCCAATTTAGGGTTTCCCACCCTGTTATTGTACTTCAAATAACCATTTCAGCATGAATTTTTAGGGGCTTTGTTTTTGTGGTGCTGAGGATTGAACCCAGGGCCTTGGGCATGCCAGGCAAGCACGCTACCAACTGAGCTATATCCCCTCAGCATGAATTTTTAATTCATTTTACTTTCTTCGTATAGCAGCCTTACTAATGCATCAGACCAAACACCTCTATGTAGCATTCTACAGTACAAGCCCCAGGTTCCTGCTGCTGTAACTATGAAGTGTAGGAGGGCAGAGAGATTGTGGTGGCCATTAAAGTCACTTCAACCTGAAGGTCCCATCCCCTCTCTATTGTTTCCTCAATTTATTGATTTATTTGAGTTTGTGTCTTTTAACACCAATTCACAATTCACCACAACTCATTCTATGTATCTCTTTAAACATTTTCATTGTCCTACTTTGGTGACTTACATTTGAATGATAATACCCTTTCCTCCTCCTCGGTATTTACATTTTTATTGTATTTATGCTTCCTTCCTGCTGCTCATGGTCTTTGAACTTTTCACTATATGGATAAGTTGGTTCCAAAAGTCATGGAAGCTCTTAACATATGACCCAGAAAATTCACTCCTGGGTTTTTATACCGGACAAATCTTTATAGAAAGCACATACCTGGATATTTACAACAGCTCAATTCATATTTCCAGTTAAAAGCTGGAAACAACCCAAGTGTCCTTTGGTGGGTGAATGACAACATAGAACTCTCCCTGCAATGAGACCACTCAACAACCAAGAGAAAACACCATTGAAACATTCAGCAGTATGGATGAATCTCAAAGGAATTATGTGGCATGGCAGAAGTCAGTCTCAAAAGGTTGCATACTCTTTGATTTTATTTACATGCAGTGATAGAGAACATCTCACTGTTTGCCAGGAGTTAAAGGTTGGGGATAATGTGCTTTAGAGGGATAGTAGGAATTTGTGTGTGTGTGTGTGGGGGGGTGTGGAGGTGATGAAGCTGTTCTGTGTTCTAATGTGGTTTAACACAATTCTATTATATATGTGTCAAAATTCATAGACCTGTACACCAAAAAGTTGTTGCACTATAAATTTAATTTTTTTTGGAAAATCCCAATTTCATCAAACTAGTCAAATTTCCTGGGGTGTTGTCTAACCTCTAAATCTCAGTTTATATACCCACAAAATGTGGAAGCTACTCAGTACTTGAAGAGGTGTTATAAGGATGAAATAAGATGTCATGGGCTCTCTCCTTGACATACTGGAAGCTCCTCTTTTTCCTTTCTGTGGTAGGCATTTCTCAGTGGGAGCGGATTCTTTGTATGACTTTCATCCATGCTTTTTTTTCTTAGGGGACAAATTGGAGCCATTGAGTGTTTCAAGCAGGAAAGTGACATGGTCTGACTTTCATTTTTAAAAGATTGTTGGAGTGGCTTTGCAGAGAAGGTAGAGGGTAAAAAAGGAAACTAAGGCCAGGAAGAGGTGCCAGGAGGACCCGATGAGAGGCAGTGGTGACATGGCATTGAGAAGGCACAGTGGAGAGGGAGGGATTTATTTTGGGGGATGTAGGAATGACAAGCTTGATGATGGTTTGAGGGGCAAGAAAAGATAGATGGCAGTGTCACTTACTGAGACGAGAACTCAAGGGAGGAGCACTCTCAAGTGAGTGGGTTGTGGAGGTCACTGCCAATCAAGAATTCTGTTTGGGCACATTAAGACCAGAAACAAAGCAAGCAGTTGGACATAGGAGTCTGGAACCAAAGACTAGGCCAGTGTTGTTCTGTCCATTTCAAAGTGTCCAGCACACGTCATCAGGAGGTTCTCAGCCCTTCCTGGTTAGGGTTGGGGCACTTAGGGCTGCTCTGCCTCAGGCTCAGCCTTGAGGATTTTAGCAGAGTACCTCTCTTTAATCTATTCCCAAGAGGGATTGTAGAAATTCTACCAGAATCCAGATTATGCTGATCCTATTGCCTGATTTTTTTTTCCTTTTCCATTTAATGAGATTTAAGGAAAGAGGGCATTCAGCATTTCCAAATGCCCCAACTTAGAAGTCATCAATCATATTTTTAAGATTGAAAACTGTTCATAGATTACTGACATAAAGCAATCCCACCATGGGTCTATATCCAAAGAAAATGAAATCAGCCTGTCCAAGAGACATCTGCACTCCCACATGCACTGTGGTATTATTCACAACAGCTAAGATATGAAGTCAACCAAAGTGTCCACCAGGAGATGAAAGGATTTTTCAAGTGTGGTATCTGCACGCTGGAATCCTATTCAGCAATTAAAAAAAGCATTCCTATTATTTCTGGGAACGTGGAAGATATTATGTTAAGTGAAATAAACCAGGTACAGAAAGACAAATTACATGATTTTACATGTAGAATTAAAAAAGTGATCTCACAGAAATAGAGAGTAGAATGGTGGTTACTGAGGGGCTGGAGCAGTTGGGAATGTTGGGGAGGTACGAAATTTCAGACAGGAAGAACAAGTTCAAGAGCTCTGATTTATAACATGGTGACTATAATGTATTGTATTCTTGAAAAAGGCTGAGACAATGGATATAAAGCATTCTTACCACAAACATGACAACTATGTGAGGTTAACTCATTTGTTAATTAGCCAGACTTAATAATTCCACAATGTTGACATACTTCAAAATATCATTTTGTCCATAGTAAATAACACAGTTTTACCTGTCAATATAAAAAATAAAATAAGATTTTGAGAATGATGATGAATATACAAACAAGACACAGAACATGCTAAGAGATTATGTCCTCATTTGTGGTTGGTCATCCTCAAATTCCCAATTTTGCTACAGACAAGGGGAAAAATCAGGATATGCTTTTCCTTGGTAACTACCAAATACAATTCTGTAACTATTAGGTAGTGATTCCTCTGGGGAGGCTGGGGTATGAATGGGACTTGGGGAGGGGGTTGAAGAACCTCAGCTGCATCTGCAGACAGCTAGGTATGGATCAGGTCAGTGTGTTCATCAGGAACATCTGTGTTTGGAAAGTTTTATAGTTAAAAAATGAAGCTGGGCACGCCTGTAATCCCAGCAACTCAGGAGGCTGAGGCAGGAGGATCCCAAGTTCAAAACCAACCTCTGAACTTAGTGAAGTCCTAAAAAGCAACTTGGTGAGACCCTATCTCTAAATAAAATATTTTTTAAAAAGGGTTAGTAGGGATGTGGCTCACTGGTTAGGCACCCCTGGGTTCAATCCCTGGTACCAGAGAGAGAGAGAGAGAGAGAGAGAGAGAGAGAGAGAGAGAGATTCTTTAATACATGAAAACTAATTTTTAAATCTAAACATAAAAGACCACTCTTTTCCCACCCACCCCATTCTCATTGATCACCTTAAGGACTGATCTCTTGGGTTTTTCTCTCAGAAAATGAAATTACTTTGTAATGAAATGTTAATGCTATATTCTATTCTTAAAGTCACTTGGTACAGTGATGAAACTATGTCTTAATAGAGCTGCTAAATTTTCTTCTAGGTCATTCTTCTTTCATTTATTTATATTCATCAAGTGAGTTGTATCTGGAGCTTTTTCGGTTTTGTTTTTACAAACACAGGGCAATCTCAGCTAAGACTCATCACCAGGCTGTTAACTTCAACATCTTCGAGGGCATGGTTTGCCACGGGGTGCCCCTGGTGACCATTTCAAGGGGCAAAGTGGTATATGAAGCGGGAGTTCTCAATGTCACAGCAGGAGAAGGGAAGTTCATTCCGCGCAAACCTTTTGCTGAATATGTTTACCAACGAATCCAGCAGCGGGACCAGGTGAGTCATGCCAGGGCCTGGGCTGGACTGTCACTTGCTCTGGGGTGGTGTTCTTTGTGATGATGGTGGTGTTGTCACATCACACTGGTCTAATATATTCCCGGGGTGTCAGGGTTTATATTGACAAATGCCAATTTTCAAAGAATCAGAGATGGAAGCATTTTCCTTAGCAGATTGGTGTGTCGATTCAGGGTTTCCTAATGGACGAGGTCGGGTTTTTTCCCAGGCAAGCTCAGGACCTTTTGGGCAATTTATTCAGGGTCCTCCAAGAAACAGACATCCAGATGGATAAAAGCTCAGAGGTTTTATCACTGGAAACACCTGGGAAAGAAAATGGGCGGGAACTGGAACGACTTAAAGAGCCCCAGAATGCAACTCAGGTCTGATCCAGTAAGGAAAGAAGAAAAGAAAGCGAGTGGAAGCACTCTAGACCACCAACCTAGTCACGGAGAATTGAGAGGGGTCCTTGGCAGTCCTTGAACCTAGTCGCCTGCCCCACTGATAACGTGGCGCCCAGTCATTGACTGGGAGCAGCCGCAGGAGGTGTGGCCTCAGCACAGACCCTTATGCAGTTCAGAGCAGAGCAGCGCCCATTTGAGGAATTGCTGTTCCTTTAAAGATTCGCAAGTCACGTTCTCGTGACCACCAGAGCAATGGTGGAGTTCGTAGGCAGACATAAATATGAATTCCATCCTCCCTTCCCATTTCCTAGCTATGCGGTCAAGAGCAAATGTCCTTATCCTTGGGCTCAGATTGCTTATCTGGAAAATGAAAGTAGCATTTTCTCCCTAACAAATTGTGAGACTCAAATAAGATTTTTTTTTTTATTAAATATAAGGCACATACATTTAAGGCATACAGTAGGAGGTCAATAAATGCTAGTTCTGTCTCTTGATCTATAACAAAGGCCCGAAGTTTATAATAACTATTATAAGAGATATTTGTTTTCTTTTCATTATTTATCTTGACTTTTCATCCTTTTTAAAAGTGTATACAGAGTGTTATAAATTTTTGTTTTTCTGTAATAATTATAGTAATGTATTTGAAAATTTCAAATTAAAAAAATCCATTTCTGGATTTGGAGGTGCTGGGGAACCTTGTGCCCTTAATCTTATATGGCATAGGCCAGTGCTAAATGGCTGGGCCCTGAGAATTTTCTGATTTTCCCTGAGATGCTTCACTTGTGTTCTGTGCCTGATCATGTAACTTTATGACCTGTGGATTTGTTCTAAAGCTTATTTCTCTTCTTTTCATTTTTCAAATGTAAATTTTCTTTTCCAAAGTTCTCCAGCTGTTTTTTTTTTTTATTCATTTCAGTTAGATCTTTGAGTCTCTTTGATTTCTCCTCTAATGTCTTGTGTAATTTTTTTTTTTAAATTGTGGATTCTCAGAATGCATTGCCCAAGATTCCTGCATTTTAAGAAAACACTTACTAAGGTAAACCAATGCTTAAGAATGCTTTAAATTCACAGGAATACCACAATTCTTTATATTCTGTATTTCGGTCAAAACAGAAAATTTAAGATTATAGGTCATTTTCCTGTGGAGTTAATTTATAAATGTTGACATTGACAGGTGACAGGTAGGCGGTAACTGTAAGACTCCCAGGTGTTTTTGAACATTTGTGTAGTAAATAACAGCAGTACTAACACTTTATGTCTGCTGATTGGATTCAAGACATTCCTCTAAGGACTGTGTCACAGTGAAAGACCTGTGAAGGAAAGAGATATTATTTCCCTCATTTTAAAGATTAGAAAACTGAACCTTCAAGAAATTAAGAAACTTGTTCATGTCATATAGCAAGTATTTGACAGGGCAGGACATAAACCTTAGTTATTTGACTCCAAAAATTGCATACCTAAGCAATCAATTATATTGTAAAATATAAAAATTGAGTTCAATGAGGTACTGAGAGATAAATTGCTCAGTATTAAAATTGCAAAAGTCTTTCAAAAAAGAATTCAATCTGACTTGCAGCCATGGATGACAGCTAGTTTATTCATGAGGCTGTAGCAGTAACTTGGTGGATGCATAGAAAGTGTGGATTCTGGAAATCCTAAGAAGGTAGAATCAATAGAACCAGGCGATAGATAATACAACAATTGAAATGGATCTGAGGCAGGGCTGCTCCTGGTGGTCTGTTCTAGTTGGTCACCAGCAGGGACACTAGACAAATAGGAACTCCCTGATTGACTAAATTGAAATGAACAACTTGAGATGGATGACTTTTCAAATTGCTTTCTATTTTGTTGGTAGAATTAATGTCAACTTCATATTTTTATGTATTGACTATCAATTTTATGAACTATTTTACTTTCTTAATATTTTCTTCTGATATCAACCTTTTAGGCATTAAGGGCATTGTTATTTTTAAAATAGCAATAAGTGATAATTATTATTGTTGTTCGGAGAATTTACTATCTATCAAGAACTGCATTAGGTGATTTGTAGCCATTAGTTTAGTTAATTTGGTCATCCACATGATGGACATTATCATTCTCATTTTACAGAACAGAAAACTGAGTGGCAGTAAAATTAAGAAGTAAACTTTAGAGCCAGGATTTGTGATATTTTCACTCTACCATGTCTCTGTATAGACAAGAAAAGAGGAAGAAGTGATCATGAACCCCAAACCATGAAGGAATGCATGATTTAAAAAGATGTTGGGGGAAAAATGCCAAAATGAGTTAAATGAACTGAAGTTTGGGAATTACGTGAAGGTATTTCAGACCCCCCTCCCAGTTTAGTGAAGATGATTATACAGTAAAAATATTACACTAAATTTAAGAAAATGATTTAGCAAAAACTCTAGATTTTAAATTCACTTGAGGTTAGCAAGACTCTGGTTTCCATTTTAAATACTCAGATTTCTCGGGCTGGGAGTGTAGCTCAGAATAGAGTGCTTAGCATTCACAAAGCCCTGATTTCAATCCCCAGCACCTAAATAAATAACTTAAATAAATAAAATTAAAATACTCACATTTCTTTGTGAGTGAAGGATAAAAATTTGAAGGCAAGCAGGAATGGCCCATAAGATTTCTCCTGCTTACCTGTTACCATCACCACCCCCCCAAAAATGAATTACTTCCCATTCTGGACTCCTAGTGCACAGATTCTAGGCCCAATCTGTACAGCTAGGTCCAGAACTCAGCTGGTCTCCTGGCTGGGGAGCTAGGTCCTTCAACACAGTATCTTGTCCTTTCCATGCTGTTACTAGGTACACAGTAGGCATTTGACAAATTAATAAACCAAAACACAAGAGGAACAAAGGCAATGACTTCAAAAGGGCATAGAAGGAACTTTAAATAAATAACCCAGAGATCACCCCCATGCCATTCCAAAGAATGGGGTTATCTGTAAGCTTGATTTTTATCCACCACTGTAATTTCTTAATAAAACTTGTCATCATTCCACCTTGCCACTTTCACTGTTATTGAATGTTGTGAGACATTTCAAAGGAAAGTAAAGACATTTTTATCCAATTCAACAGCTTTGGGGAATTGTTATTTATTTTAAAACTTAGCTAATTCATAAGGGAAAAAATTTAAATCAGAAGATGAGACATCAAACTTTATTTTATAAATACAACACAGTGAAGCATTTCAATATTATAGGAAAAATCACTTAAGGAACAGTGGTGTAGGGAAGAAAGAAAAAAGGGAAAAGAATAACTAACAACTTAGATATTCTAAGAGATTTCCTGAAAGAACAAAATTATGTACTGTTGATTCTTTACCAAAAAGCACATAGCTCTTTAAATTCAAATGGATTATATTGCTGAAATCTTTGTGTGTTTATCTTAATTTTCATCAAAATTTGAAAAGATGGACTTTAAGTTATCCATTAAGTCATTTTTTTCTCCTTTTCAGTGATAAGCAATTTTTCTCTTTTCTGGAAGATACAGGTCACTCTGCATTTTATAGAGAAACAAGAGTAGCTTCTCGGAGTAATATATGGTTTCAGAATACTGCTGCCAAAGCTTTTAAACTGGGTTGTATCTTTGCAATGATAAGCATAATTTGCCATCTAGATAAGATGAAATTGAGTGGATGACTGAGTTGGTCCTTGAAATGGGTATTTTCCATTTCTGAAATAACAGATTGTCAATGTCTTTCTCAAGGTAGTAGCTCAGAGGAAGTAATTTAAGATATGTCATCAACTGCCATATAGACCTAATTTCCTCAGATTGATTGATAATAATAACAAAAGGCAATACATATGCTGGGTCTGGCTCATATTGGCTCACAAAAGACACTTGAATTCATCTCTGCCCAAGCCCTCATTCAGGGATGTCATTTTGGTAGCTTGAAATCAGACATGGTGGAAGTACTTACACCACAGAAATAGGCAACTGCTATAAATTAGAATTTTAAGGATGATGAGAAAAGGAAAAATAGAGTTGATTGTTAATATTTATCAGTACACTACTGTTTCATAGGACACTTTCTAAATACATATTGAGCATCTCTAATCTAAAAATATAAAAACTGAAATGCTTCAAGATCTAAAACTTTTGAGCATTGACAAATGTATTGAAGCATCTCAGATTTTCAGACTAGGAGTACTCAACCAGTAAAGTTTATGCAAGCATTCCAAAGTAAAAAACAAAACAAAACAAAACCCACCAAACTCCAAACTCTAGAACACTTCTGGTCCCAAGCATTTTGGATATGGGACACTCAACCTGTAACTCTCTTTTCATGCTTTAGTCATTCAACATTCATTCTGTAAATATTTGTCGATCACCAATTAGGTGTCAGATAGAGGTTAATTCTCAAAACAAACTGGGAATAGTGGTGGTTCTATCTTATAGATTAAGCACTTGAGGTTTATGGAGGTCACATTTGGAACTCCGACTCAGGTCTGTTTACCTCAAAACCAGTCCCTTCAATCTCTAGCACTGCAGCTCATTGTTCATGAAGTTTAATCCCTACTCAAATGAATAGCATCCACCTCCCACCCTCATTGTAGGATCGCCCAGTCTCTCCACTGCACCAAGGGCTCATTTACTCTTCCGCTGGAAAACTTACCAGAGGAACCAGCCCAGAAGTGAAAGGGCCTAGCTTTGTTGCATTGTCCTGGAGAAAGAGCTTGCAGGGTATTTTAAGAATTACATGGACACATTCAGTGGATGGTAAAAAATTAGCAAAATGCACACATTTTTATTGTTGTAGCTCACCTCCATGGAACTAGGGGCTACTCATGGTCTAGTGGTGCACAGAGTCCTGGATAGCTCAGTTCAATGCATGCCTACATTCTCTAAATGCCTGGATTTCATTCTCAGGGACTCAGTGTTCATTTGAGCTGTTTGATGTTGAACCAGTGTCTGCTGTTTGGTACTTGGAACTTATTTTGTCTTTATGTATATTTTTGTATCTTTACCTCAGTGGCCAGCATCACATCAGTAACTCCCTTGGGGCCTGAGAATTCTTCTTTATTGGTCTTTCTGTTTTCAGAAAATGTAGCATCCCAGAACTCCATTTTTGGCAGACAATATAGTTGAAATCTTTATCCATTCACAGCTTCCTCTTCCTCTGATCAGCTAACCAAAACGCATTTTTGCAATTATGCAAATATAATGATGATTGCAATTAATGTTTATTCACAGTACCACATATGATATAATTCCCATTTTTGTCTTTCTATTAACTTGTCACAGTGACAATTGTCATTAAATCCTATGAACTCAAATTGAACTCTCTCTGCTAAAGTGATTCACCAGCATCCTGTCCAGTGAGGTGCCATCTGTGCTCTGTATTACCCAGGACAGCCTCTCTCTCAGGGCTGTACCTTTGAGCCATTTCACTTGATTGTAATATCATCAAGATGGAAACCATTGCTGCCATTGATCTTCTAATCTTGACCAGCACATACTGGCAGAAAAAATGATGCAACTCAGATTAGCTTCAAATATGTGTTCTCAGGACATTTTAGTGTCTTTAGGTGCTCCTTGAGAAAGTTGCTAAATAATTGTAAATAATGTTACTTTCCAGTGATTCTGTTGCCCAGCAGTACATAAAAAGTTCTGAGGAGTCCTACAGTCAAGCAGTCTCCCTTCATTTAACAAATGTTCATCAAGCACCATCTAAGGACTAGTGATACTGCCATCATCAGAAAGCAGACCCAACACCAAAGGCCTTACCTTCTATCTGTTCCAGCTCTGGTTCCTTGTGCTCAACCAAAAACCTTGTTCTGCTTGACACACTTTTACACCTCTTTGCTGTAGTCAGTTGGCCACTTGGATAGAGGAATCTGAACGTGGGAGAGATCAAGGGTGGAGATAAATTTGGGAATCATAGCACATAGATTTAAAACCACAAGTCTGGAGCCATCAAGGAAGCTGTGCTAGATAGAGACAAAGGGGGCTTAAGATAGAGTTCTGGGTCCCCCAAACTTTAGAGATTGAGGAGAAAAGAAATCAGCAAAGGAGCCTGGGAAATTTGCTCAGAGAGGCAGGAAGATCAGGAAAACATGGAGTCTTAAAAGGCAACAGAAGAAACCTGCTTACTTTGTGCAACCCATACCACTCAGATTCTTCCTTCTGATCTCTCTTGAATATTTTATGCTGTATAGAAGTCCTCTAAGAATTAGCTGTGCTTTCAGCTGGAGGAATGGGGCTGCAGTCTACACGATCACTAAACTCATCTGAGATACCAGGGAAAGAAACCCATTTTATTTTTGACCCAACCACTAGCATTGAACATGGGTTCCGTCACAGACCAGGGTCCATATCAAGCTGGGCATTTCACACATCTGATAGAGAGTTGCCATTGTCACTAAACAGAAGTAACAAGACTAACTTTCCTGGGGGGTGGGTTAGGTCTACCTAGAAAACAAATGTGCAACTGAACTTCTGAACAATGGCAGTGACAGTTTAAGATTCTGCAAGGTGATGCCACCACTTTTCCATTTTGTCACAGTGAATATCTATTGAGGTCCTAAAATATATAGAGAGTGCAATGCCAAGGGCAAGAGACAGTGCAGAGATGAATAAGATGCAAGTCTAGTCAGTACAGGGCTCACACAACCCACCTCCAAGGAGAAGAAAATAGTAAAAGGTTGAAATTGCTTGAAGCATGAGACTGGAACCTAAATTGCCTTTTTTAATATATAAGAAATATCTATTAAAGTGAAAGATTGTGAGGTGTGGGACAGCAGAAGACTACTGAGAGAAGGTTGGTTTGTTTCTCAGGGGGCAGCTTGGGCAGGCATGGTCAGTGATCATTCTGGAATGAAAGCAGACTGTGCCCACCTGGAGCCTCAGAGGCAGAGGAACAGTGATACTATGCAGATAAGATCAATCAGATCACAGACATATGATGATCAGTGTGACCTGGGGACCAGCCAGGCTGCATGCTGCTTGATGGTATTACCTGGGTAGTGACTAAGCAGCCAGAACGCAGTTATTAGAAAACCAAGTGACCTGAGACCTTTCTACAGAAGGCTGCTGGCCAGGAAGAGAGTAAAGCCTAGAAAGCAGATGCACAGTAAAGCACAACAAAGGAGTATAAGGGAAACTGAGTCAGCCCAGGCCAGGACTCCTCATGCACAGAAGAGAGAAAGCTTAACTGGGAAGCAACTGCACTTCCTCAAAAAACCCTGCCACCCGTAGTATTGGGTACATATTATGGAGAAACAGCAATACATTGGCCCCCTGATTACTGGGAGAGACAGGTAAACAAATCATTACAGAAAACTGTAGTATGCAAGATAGTGGATGTGACAGAGAAGGCTAAAGCTTACTAGCCTGACGACTACCTGGGCATAAAAGCAAAGGAATAAAAACAAAGTCAGAGATACTTAGGTAAAAAAGATTGTGGGCATCCCAGCCTACACCAAGCCCTGGCCCTGACACAAAGATTTTAGAAAACATTCTGATTGCCTGATTTGGGACATGCACTATCCTGGGGCTTGCAGATAAGGTCAGGGGAAGCATCTTCTAAGGGATGACCAGCTTGTAGAGCAAGCCTGTCCCTAAATGGGGACAGGCCCACACTTGATGACTCCGCCTGAACCAATGGTGTTGAGGTCCATTCCCAGTGATCCCAAGACAGACAAAAAGTTAGCAGCTGTAAACTTTAGGTAAGACAGGTTCAGGAGCTGCTGTGGGAAGAGGAAGATGGAGCAGGAGTTGAGGAGGGACACACAGCACACAGTAGATGGTGCAAATATCTGCCCACTTATGTCAGTTTCCCCAGGGGCACTCCGTACAGGAAGGCTGATGACTGAACTGAAATATACCATGGGTATATGAAGACCAAGAGCAACAGAGAAAGGCAAGACCCTATGGATGGTGGGCAAGAGAGGGTTGAAGGCAGGTGGAAAGAAATCTTGGTTTGCTGTCATGGTCCTGGGTCATGCTTGTTAATCATGTTAGGTTTCTTTCCACTCTCAGTCTTGTGGAATGATAAATTATATGGTTACCCTAGGTCAAAGTGATATACCATGAAGTTTAGCTTGGGAAGTAAAGGCAGGAGAGGAAGAAGCATGAGACAAAGATCTGAGAGGGAGAGAGTGGAGGGAGTGGGGGGGTTAGGAAAGTTTAAGGTTTCAGGTGTGGTTGGCTCCCAATGACCACAGTGTCCAGGGCTAGGTGGCAGAAATGGGAAGCTGGCCCTTAATTTCCAGGCACCTCAAGATGCCGACAGGATTGGGGTGAAGTAAACAGTTGTGTGGAAATGAGCCACAGTGAAGGTCCAGCCAAACATTGGGGAAGACACAGAAGGGGGACAGAGGCTTGTCCTGGTACTCAGTGTGTGCTGCAGGTTCCAGGGCTGTGGGAGCTGTCTCCACCTTGCTCTTTGTTGTATTCTGTTTTGGCAAAATAGGTGATAATATGGAATTATCACTGCTCCTCAGTAATTATCTGTTGAAAGAAGGAAATGCTGAGTCTCTGGAAGATCTCAAGTACCTGAGAGATGGGTTTTATTTACCAAATTTTGTGGTTGAGGATGTAAAGTCAAAGACATTGAATAACTGTGAGTTCCCTACAACTAGTTGATAGCAAAGGGAGAATTCAAACTTAGCTTTGTCATACTCCAGAGCCCACATTGTCTTTCCCCACAATGTATTAGATTGGATGATCAAAATGAGACCCACAATAATTCGTTATTTGTGTGTGTGTATTATTATTTATTAAGAGCTTTCTGTCAGTCTCAGACAAAATACATGAGGAAAACAACTTAGCGGAGGGAAGATTTATTTTGGCTCACAGTTTCAGAGGTCTAAACTCATGGTCAGCTGTCCATTGTTTCTGGGCAGTTTCTGTGGTGAGGCAGAACATCATGGTGAAAGTACATGGTGGAGCAAAGCTGCTCACCTTATGGCAGCTGGGAAGCAGAGAGATAGCAGTGGGGTGGGGGAGGGACCAGGGACATGATAATCCCAAAGGCATGCCATCAAGGACCACTATCTTCAACTAGGTTCCACCTCCTACCGTTTCCACCACTTCCCAATAGTACGGGCAAATTCTGAATCCACCAATAGGTTAATCTACTGAAAAGGTCAAAGCCCTCATGGCCCAATGACATTCTAAAAGCCCCACCTCTGAACATTGCTGCTTTGGAAATGAAGCCTTCAACAGAACATGACCCTTTGGGAGACATTCCAGATCCAAACTCTAATGAGTTTATTCTCTGTTGGGCATTATTCCAAGTGTTCCCCTTATACTTAATCCTGTCAACATTTAATCCTCACAACAGCCCTATAATGTAGGTGCTGTTTTTAGCCCCAGTTTACAGCTAAGGGAACTGGAGCACAGTGTTAAGTAACTGCCCAGGCAATCTGGTTCCAGAACCTGTGCCATTAATCACGGACGTTTGCCGCCTCTTGACTTGTCAAGAGAAGTTGTGCGCATGTTTACAAATAGCATGATTTAGTTATTTCTCATGAATTCCTTTGCTTATAAAGTCCAGATTTTGAAACTGTGTTCGAGCACTAAATTAACTCCAGCTGAACCCAGCTGAGGGTTCTGCTGTGTCATTGGCCACCAAAGAGGTGAGATTCTGCAGAAAGCCTGTTCCACACAGAGGCAGTCAGGAAAATGAAACACACACAAGCAAATTGCTGTAATCTGGAGCAAAATGCTCAGTCCTAAGAGAGGGACAACAAAACCCTCTAGGAACACAGATGGCTAGGACTGAAACTAGAAGAAAAGGTAGAATGTCAGATGGTGAAGGGACTCAGATGAGGTGAAGATGTGGCAGAAATCCATATGGCACATTCCCTGGGCCTTTGTCTGACACAGATTAACACTGACAAAGAAAGAACAATCCAGAGACCCAAGGTTGCTAGGAAATCCTGTGAGAGGGCAAGAGGCTGGTACGCGATACCTTCACAAGGTTCTGTTTTGCTCTCACAATTCACAAAGGAAGCTGTTTGCAGCTTTGAAGTCAATAAACCACAAGAGGGAAATGAAATATGTTCTCTTTCAGACTTGCATACCTGTGCCGGTGGAGCGTGCACCCTATAAGGGAGAGGTCAGCACATTGAAATCCTGAGACTCTACAGCTGGGGCCAGGATGCAGCATCACCCCTGATTTGGTGCTGTGAGTAAGGGAGAGTGGGCAGAGAAAGGATTCCTGCATGGCAATCAGCATATAAATATCAGCATGTGAAATTAACCTCCCTCCCTTCACAGGCATTTGAAGAGTCCAAGGTCAAGGGCTTCAAAGTGATGTAACCTCTCTCCCTTCACAAGCATTTGAAGAGTCCAAGGTCAAAGACTTCAAAGTGATGTAAAACAGTTGAGCTAAGGAAAGATTGATAAAAGGCCTGCTGGTGTAGAACAATTAGATGAACCTTCCAGATTGAAGAAGGCCTTGGGGTAATGAGAATTACTTTCCTGAAAGCTTATTTGATAGTATTTGATGCACTTTTTTTCCATGCTTCATTTTTGGAATAATACAGCTATGCTCATTTTTGCAAAGGTATTTGAGCGTTTCATCAGTTTCCCCTCATTCTTTTTGACACCAGATGTTTCTTTCTGTCTTGGAGCCACTGTGATCACCATCCTTGTCAATTTTTTTCTTTTCATTTTCTAGTTCTGTTCTGCCACACCCCTACTTAACGATAGTAGCATTGCTATCATTTTAGTATCTACCATCGCTTTTACCAACTTCATGAAATCTACATATTTTTCCAGTTTTGTAATTTCACTAAAGCTCTGAAACTTTAAAAAATTTATTTCATGACATGTTTTCAGATCTTTGAACTTGTAATGATCTGCACGAGATTTTAACCTGGGGTTGACCTGATGGACAGGGCTAGAGGTTTGTACTAATCAGGGGCTCTGCTTGACAAAGGGCTGGTTTTATATGTGCTCAGGCATTGCAGAGTCACGCTTTGACAGCCTGTGCTTCCCTACAAAAACCCCCTGACTGCAGGGATTTGGATAATGAATCCTTGAATAACCAAGCCCTCTGTCCCACATGCTGTGCATGTTGTCCCTCTTAAACGTTTTCTAGCCCCAAGTTACATCGTTTTTGTTGTTTCCAGATCACTGGAATTATTCTTCCAATTCAGGGAGATTGTATTAAAAATTCAGAGGAAGATTAGCAAGGGAAGAAAATGCTCCTGAAAGCTATCACACACTATGAACTGCATGTGTAGGAGCGGGCTTAGTGTTTACTTTGATTAGAGCATTTCTTGGGGTTAGCTTGGATTCTGCCTCTCTTTGTGAGAGAGAATGCTACACTGAGTTGCTTTCATTCCCTTCAAAGGTAAAATCAGAGGAAAGGATGCTCGTCCCCCTCACAGCCCCTAGAGAAGCAGGTCTTATTTCAACTCCCCAAGATCCTTCAGGGAAAATAATTGCTCTAGGCCTCTTTGATTTTTTCAGCAGCAATTGCTGTTTTCCTCACTATGCCACTGTTGCTGCCTAAGATTGAAGATAGAAATGAATATTATTGTGATGGAAAGTCTGTGTGAAAATTCATTAATGTTGCTTTAAAATTTTTGCTTGCAGTAGATTTCTTTGAATTTAGAAAAATCACTTTCTTGTTTAACAGTTTTGTTTTTTTTAGTGACTACATTTGTTTTAAAATTGCACTGTGATTTTACATTTTATTGCAATTAGTAAACATTGAGATCTCCATTTGATACTCTTTTATCTGAATTATGTGTGTCTCCTTCTAACTAGTGGGACAGGGACGATGGGGGGTGGGTGGGGGGTGGGGGGGTTGGTGTTTGACTCGGGAGACTGTGATTTCCCGTGTGCTGTCTGCTTCAGCCTAATGATCAGGCCCTTGACAGAGTGTATGTAATCAAATCAGGTCCTCAACCTGAGGGTAGACCCAAGGCAATTATCCAATCATGCTGATGAGTTGAGGATTTGAAGGATTAAATGGAATCAGCAAGGCTGAGAGAGGCTAGGTTGACACCTTCCTCCCCTGCACTTCTGGTCCGTCCTGGGATCCCTCTGTGTATGCTTCTCCTGGGGAACTAGTCAAGAGGGATGTTTAAAACACGGAGTAAAGTCAGGGTAATCGGGCGGTTCTTGAGGGCTCCCCTAACATACACACTTAGATCAGGGGTGGGTATTTGCACACTTAACAAAGGGTAGTAGGAAATTCACTGAACCCGCCTGCCATTTGTTTTGAGCACATAGGGAAAAAAAGGTTGAGGAGCTACACCTGAAGAGGAATCTTGAGGTTCAAACTACAGCTCTTTTTTTCTCAGGTTAAAAGATACCTTAAAATATTTGTTATTTTTCTTTTCCACTTTGACTGACAATGGAAATTCCACAATAGAATCACTGAGTCTTCTGAAAGGAAATAATTAAATTGCTTTCTTAGTCAGAAGCAAGCTCTTACTCAGCCTTTAGCATTCAGATGAAATGCCACCCTCTCTGGGAGGCCTTCCAAGACCCAGTGACTGGGTTATGTGCTCTATTCATGCTTCTCCATGGCAGGCCCAGTGTGGGCCCCATCATAGAACTTCATCTCATCCACCTGCAGTTGGAGCTCTGTATTGATGATTCCACAACTGTGGACTTAACCAACTGTGGATCAAAAATAATTCGTAGAGTGCTTGCCTTGCATGCACAAGACCCTGGGGTTCAATCCCCAGCACCACATGAAAATAAATAAAAACAAAAGCATGTGTCCATCTACAACTAAAACACATTAAAAGTATTTTTCTTAAAAAAATCACATCTGTACTGAACACATACAGACTTTTTCTTGTCATTATTTGCTAAACAATACAGTGTAACAACTATTTGCATAATGTTTACATTATATTGAATATTGCAAGTAATCTAGAGATGATTTAAACCATAAGGGAGAATCTGCTTAAGTTGTGTGCACATACTCAGTCATTTTATATAGGAAACTTGAACATACTCAGATCTCAGGGCTCCTTGGGGACCCCAGAACCAATCCCCTACACATGCTGAGGGACAGTAGCAGTTATTGGCTTTACCTGTCTATCTCCTTCAGGAAACTGAAAGCTCATGCAGGGCAAGCAAGGCCTGCCTGGTTCCCCAGCACCTAGCAGAGTGTCTGGCAACTGATGGGCATTCAATGGATACCTATTAATTTTTAAATAAAGGAAAAAGTGTAAGAGTTTCTGCTAAGTTTTTAAATTGATATAGATGAAGTTACTGAGAACTCACAACAAAATAGGAAGAAACTTCATGGAATATTTTTATGTAAGGGCACCATCCATGGACGGCATGGGGTCATCGCTGTCTGTTTGATAGCTTTATTTGGGAGAATGAAATAGCTATGAATTCCTTTCCAACAGAGTCAATGGAAATGAATGTGGGGCTCCCCTTGTTGCCTTTGTTCGGTTTTGTTGCCAGTGTTTTTGTTGAGACCATAGCTCTAAATAATAATAAAAGGCAATGGGAAAACACGATTCATACTATCAATATTTAATGCTATATTTTTTAAGATTGCCACTGGTGTTCAAAATAAGATCTCTGTCCCTGAACAATTGCATGTTTGAGGTCTGCACAAAGGATGGATGGAACAAGAAGAATTTCTTCTCCGTGTTCACTTTTCACTGAACTTCCTAAGCCTAGGAGGAAATAAAGTGCAGGCTCTAAACGTTGTGCTCTGCTCACTACATGTGAGGCCTTGAGCAACTTTTAAAATTAAAATGTGAGATTATCGAAACTTGCCAAAAGATAAAAATTAACATAAATCACCCTTTTGTATTTTTCCAGTTAAGAATTGAGACTTTCCCCTCACTCTGTTCATTTCCCTTTCCTCTCCCAGGGTACCCAGCAGCCCCAGTCTGCTGTTTCATTCCCACATACATCTTTTATACCGTGGGTGTACATGTACCTGTCCCCAAGTGTTGTTTTGAATGTGATTAAATCTTATTAAAACATTGCATCGTATGTATTGTTTTGATTTCTGCTTTTTTAAATCAACATGTTTGGGAGTTACTTGTTTTGGTGGGTCTAGCTCTAGTTATTGATTTTATTGCTGAAGAATATTCCATCTGCAATCATACCACAATCACCCATTCCCTGGTTGGATGAACATTCAGGTTGTTCTGTGACATTGCTGTCACAACACTGTTCTAGGCATCCCAGCATAGCTTGCTCTGGGTATGCATGTGAGTTTCTCTAGGGTTTGTACCTTCAGTGCAAGGAGCAGAACTGATGGATCTAAGGCATGCACATTCTTGCCTCACTTAGACACTGACAAATGGCTCTCCAAGGATTTTGCCAATCTGATACCTGTCAAAAGGATCTCATTGGAGTTTGATTTTGCATTTTCTGGAGTGCTAATGAGGCTGAGCTCTTTCTCTCTGTGCAGTTTTTTGATCTTCCTAAACCTCAGTTTCTTCATTGATAAGAGAATGATAATGATAACAGAATCTGCCCACAAGGATGCCATGAGGGTTATGAAGCCCAGACTGAACGGTCAGCAAATGCTAGCTACGATTACTCTGCTTACCTTTAATGGCAATATGATGAGTTAATAATGATGTGCTATCTAGAGACTGCCAAAGCCTTGGCTGCTCTTCTCTTTCTATGGAGAAATTCGCCAAGCTTGGCAATGCCAGCTCCTTTGGCAGCAACAGAGATATGGAAGCCAAGAGTGGGAGGATAGAGCAAGCCCAGGCATGGGGTCAGAGCATTAGGGGGGCCTGGTGAGTGTCAGTAGGCATGGTGGCCTGGGGGTGGGTCCCAATGAGCAGTCTGAGAAGGGACACAAATGAGGGAGGTTGGAGCCTGGCTTTCAAGTGGTGCCTGCAGGTGTAAGCAGGTCCCCATGTCAGCAAGGAGACTGACGTTTTCTCTCTGTACAGGAAGGAGTATTCAGGCTTATCACAGGCTTTTAAGACTCAGATGCTACATTTGAACTGAGCAAGTTACTAAAATAAATTGGGAATACAATAGCTAATAATACCTCCTGCAAGAATAGTTGGAAGGATTAATTGAGGCGATACACATAAATGTGGCCCTCATCAATGGCAGGTCAGATTGTCCTCTCCTTCCTGCCCTTCCCCCACAATGACTCACTCTCTTCTTGCTCATCTACCTCATATTGAGCCCCCTGAAAGCAAAAATACATGAGTTAGATTTCTTTTTGTCAAATTCACTCTCTTCCTTTACTTTTCGAAGAATATCTGTTTTTTTAAAAAATATATAAAAGAGCAGTGGGTTCATTATTTATCAAACACCTGCTGTTTCTAGACCACAGAACCAAACCCCTTAGAGTGGCTGCCACTGCCCCTTGGGGCCCTTGCACAGGGGTGGCACAACCTTGTTGAAGGAATGAAACAATCTTGGAAGGAGATGATGATGGAGGAGGAGGAGGAGGAGGGGGAGAGGCACCATTCATGACTAAAAAGTAACATTACCAAAACCCATTACTGGTGTTCAAAGTCAGAGATGCATTTGCCTAAAGAGATATCAGCAGCATTTGTAAAAATATCAGCTGCACTGAAGACCGGCCTTAGGACTCTGTGGGCCAAGGGCATTTGCATAACAAGCTGGGGAGGGAGAAAGCCTTGGCAGGGCTTTCCCAACAGTGCTGTTTGGTCCTATAATAGGAGGCAGCCTCCCCAAATGCACAGGCCCTTTGGCTTTTTCCTCAATGAAACATACAAATGTGCTCAAGAGACTCTTAACAGCACTTACAGGCCTTTATTAGATGCCAGACCAGTACTGAGTCCCATTTAGAAGCCATCATTTAATTCTCTCTTGGCCTTCTGAGACAGTGTTATTATTCTTATTTAACAGATGGGAAAACAAAGCATGGGGAAGGTTGAGTCATTGCCTGAGGATCCTCAGCTGTTTATTGGGTAACCCATGATATAAATCCTGGTCCAACTGACTTCACATGACCACTCTAGCACGGTTCTTAGAACTGTGGAAAGGACCCACTCTTGAAGGATGTACCTGACATCACTGGCACTCAGAAGAAAATAATAGCTGCATTCAGTCATTAAGAGTTTATCTATAAATGTATGTATTGTATTGCTCTAATACTTCCTAAATATCAATCAACATGATTTTTCCAACACCACCACGAGATGGGAACTGTGATTATCTTTGTTCTATGTGTGGGGAAACTGAGGCATAGGGAGGAACCTCCGACCCCAGATCTCATCAGAGGATAACCTGGAAAGGAGTTTCTGGACTGTATTAAGCCTTTTCAGCGAAGAGAGTCTCCAAATCACACAAAATAACAAAGGTAAATTTTTATCAACTTATCTCTATAGTCTTGCTGAACACTTTCTCCAATTATTTTTGCATAAAGGTTATTTATGCATTTTTTCTCCAATTGTTTATGCATACTTTTCTGAAATCAATGGCAGTTATTATGGTATTCAACTTGACTCTTCATAGGAAATCTAGCATACAGATAAGGACACATCTCCTGTAGTGGTCTAAAGGTTGGGCTTTCTTTCTTTTATGCATTTTATTTAAGATAATTGGATCAAGTTATGCTGTTTTCTCTCCTTAAATGTAAAGTCAAGAGCCCAGGTGGGAAATGGTGGGTGGGAGTGCCTCAGGGTATGAACGGCTCTGAGTGGGTGGCTAAGCAGGTGCCACAGAGCAGTCTAGCCATGGCCTGTCCCTAGCCACCAGGGACTGAATCTGACACAGTGTCACTCTGTCACTGCCACTCCTGAACAATCATGGGCTTAGCACCTCTTGCCATGAGGCACCTCCCATGATGCACAGAGGACTCAGCTCCAGCGACCCGTGTCGCCCCAGCTCTGCACTGTTTATTTGTGCAGTGGTTCAGGGCACAGCTCTGCTCTGAACTTCCATCTTCATCTCCACAGGAGGAGATGTGGCTGGCTATGTAGGGAAGTGCTCAAGTCCACAGAATCTAGAGTAAAACTGATTGGGTCCCAAACTTCCCTCTCACTTACCACCTGTGCCACTTAGGCAAATTACTCAAAATTTCCTCACTTCACTGGTCTTACCTGTAAAATGGGGAATAAAAATGTCATATCATGTCCTGAGCACAAAGTCAGTCCTGGGTCAACATTTGCCTCTGTTATTTCTTTGAGCTTGACTGCTTTATGGTTCTACCTCAAATCAGAATAAGTCCATCTAATGTCACCTCAGAAATTTTGGTTTCCTCTGAGTCACATTTGACTCAGTTCAGTTGGGCAACTGAACTCAAACCAAAACACAAAACAAACCCTTCTGCAGAAGAGGGTCCCTAGTGATGGGTTAGTATTCTCCTACCTGGGTCTCAGTAATTCATGCACCTGCTTGAGAAATAAACCTATTTTCTTTTCAAATTTTCTCATGAGCTATTTAAACACAAGTCTTTCCATCTGATAAAATATAGTATTTGAGTTCATTGTTGGTGAAAGTCAGTAAGTGAAATTAAAATATCTGCAATGAATTCTTCTAAAGTCGTAAGTGCTTTTGGAATTTGTTCCTTACAACTTAGAATAGAAAGAGAGAGAGCATGAGTTGTCTCCTGGGTGAAGTCTTCATGATATTCGAACGTGGATCAGATTTAAACTTTATTCAGATAAGAAATCAGAGCAAGATCAAGATTTGGGGATAGGAAAGCCTTTCAGCTCCACATCACAGAGATGGAGAAGCAGAGACTGTAAGGCCCCTGTTTCACTGTAGGCAACTAAGTGTTCACTGGGTGTGTGTTACGTGCCAGGTATTGTGAAAAAAATTGTGAAAAAGAGCAGACATGGTTCCCACCCTGTTTTTTTCCCCCCGGGAAAAGCAGACATTGATCAAATAATCACAAAACTTACATTTATAACTGTAGTGCTGCAAAGAAAGCTTATGCCCTGAAATGAGAAGCACAGTGATTATTTTGCACATTCTGGGCGAGTCTTCTCCATCCCATCTCCTCACTGCCTCTTGAACACATCTTTTACATTTTTATCCTTAACAACCAGCATGGTGATGGTGTATAGTCATAGCTGTTCCCAAATGTCTCATGCAGAACCTGGCACACAGCAGGAAGTCAGTGGAGGCTTGTGGAATGTTTACTCACGTTGACAATGAATCATTACAAAACAGGATTAGTGTCATTAGAGCCAACTCTTTCCTTTCTGGGCTGTGTAGAACTTTCATGTTTTGTTGTGTTTTTAGGATGGAAAGATAACAGACCCTGGCAGGAGAAGAGAGGATATGGTCATCCATCAATGGCAAGCGCTACCTTTTCCCCATAATCTGGCAATTCTTGCCTTTCACAGTCCATTCTCAGCCTCTATGTTTATGGTGCATAGTTCTGATAACCATAATCGTGGATACTCAGGAGAGATTGGACTTCTAATGTCCTATAGCATTGTTCCTTGCTGCAGTCTCTGTCTTGACAGCACCTCTGAAAAGGTTGAGTTTGAGCGAATGAAGTCACCAGTTACACTTTTGTGTATGAATTGTCCCTACCATTTGCCAGTCTCCTCAACTGGGCTATGGGTTTCTCCAGACAGAGATCGCTGCACCCCCAGTGCCTAGCATAATGCTAGGCAGGGGTAGGCACAGTGGCAGGAAGCAGTTGAGTGACTCCTCAATAAGTGAAATACAATTACCATCTGACACAGCAATCCCTTCCTGGGATTGCTTAACACAAGTGTCAAGACCCCTAAGTGTTAAGAACAAGCATTCAAAGACCTGTTCACGAATATTTATAGCAGCAGCATCTATCATATCCAAAAGAAAGAAACAACCCAAATGTCCAACAACTGTTGAGTGGGTAAATGCATTGTGGCATAGCCATACAAGAGAATAGTATTCAGCTACATAAAAGAATGCAGGACTGATACATGCTACAACGTGTAGCAACCATGCAAACATCATGCTGTGTAAAAGAAGCCAGACACAACAGGCTGCATGTTGTATCAATCCATTTAGATGAAATGTCCAGAATAGGCCAATCCACACAGACAAAAGACAGACTGGGGGTTGCTGGGGACCGAGGCAGGGAAGCATTGGGGAGGGACGGTTTAATGGAATTTCTCTAGAGGATGAAAAAAAAATGTTCTGAAATAGAGTGGGGACATTGCATAACCCTATAAATATACTAAAAGCCACTGAATTGTACTCACTAAAATTGCCCATGGTTACAAGGGCAAACTTTGTTATATGTATTTTGTTGCAATGAAAAAAAAACTTTAAAAAATGGAATAGGTACACTTAACAATTTTAAAATGAACTAATATTAAGTGAGGGATTTGAATGCTTAAGTGGTTAGAAAACCAGAAGAAAAGACACAGAGAGGAGGTGTAGAGTGGATGTCTTCAGACGACAGGGGAGGCTTGAGCAGCCCAGCTATGAGCCCTTCACTCTCTCCCCAGAGTGAAAACCAGGTTCTTCCAGGGGTCAGCGAGGGATGGTAATGTCAGCAATCAGGACTCAACAATGTCACTGTGAAACACAGTAAGAACCAGAGCTGGTATAGGAACCAGCTGCATGATACCAAAGTTGTCACCATGAAGCACTTTCCATATCTGATTCATTAATTCAACAAGAATCATTGTACCTTACGTGCTCCACTCTTCCTGCCTCTGAGGTCACCAACGTGTTTCTCTGCCCCTCTCCAGGCCGAAGCTGGTGGGAAGGGACCTCCAGGAAGGACTTTGTTCATGGTCATGAGATATGACCACAGAGTTAGCTTTGCCTGAGATCAGTGACCAAGAGACTATATACTTTATGCCCATGTTTGCCCTTGCTCTGACTGTGTGGCCTTATACAAGTCATTCAACCTCTCTGAGCTTCCATTTCTTCAACTGGAGGTAATAATATTCACCCAGTCTTCTTTACAGGCTTGTTGTGAGATAAAGTCCATGAAATAAATAGAGTCCACTTGACACAATCAAGTGTCAGATACAGGTAGAGAGAGCACCATCTTTATAGTGGTTAAGAGCAGATTATGGGGTCCAACCCCCAGCCTTCAGCAGCTGGGAGACCACAGCTGGTCAATGCATCTACCTCTTTAAAAATGGGAGCAGTAGTCTAGTGCACATGAGACTGCACCCACAAACCAGCCAGAGTGGGAGGAAGGGAGCAAGGAATTGGTAAATGACAGTGTCTGCAGTGTCCAGCCTGTGCCACCTCCTGGTTCGCTGCAGGGTCCTGGACAAGGCCTGCAGGAAGGTGAGCCTCCCCACACCTGTGTCTGACCATTCATCACCCAGGAGGTTCCCTTTGGGCTATCCCCACTCACCTGGCCTCTGGGAAGGGACCCTGGGACCCTGGGACTGAGCTGCTTGGTCCCCAGTGCCACAGCTCTGCTCCTCCAGGTCCGCCACGCTGTTCTTCAGCTCTACAGACAAACGTCTTGGGAGTTATTCACTGTCCTCTCCTCCACCTCCCCAGTTCTGTTTTCTTTTCCTAAGTGGTTTACAATCATCTGTGCAGTTTTCTACCCTGGGCCCAATCTCACTGTAAATAATTCTCTTGTCTTGGGAATTCTTGTTACCAGGCTTGTTTTTCTTCCTAAAAGAACACACGCACCCTCGCCGATCAATATTTACTGCTTGGCACAGGCCTGCGGGCAGGGAGAGAGGCTCACAGCCCATCAGGAAGCTGTGGGCACAGCCCTCGGGAGCTCGTATTAAAAATGTTCCAGGGAGAGGCAGCTGGAGGTAGCCAGGCCCCTGGGGAGGGCAGGTGGGCTGCAGGGCAGGCAGGGCCCAGTTCTCAGGGAGGACTCCGACAAGGGAAGTCCCTTACATTTTCTTATTGTTTTATCCCATTTTGTTTGTAGGCTACAAAGGACAAATGGATCTTACTGAATCTTAGTTGTAGGATCCTAGAATATAAAACCATGCCACTGGATCTATTGGGAAAAGGGAGAAGGAAGGTTTTAGTTGGTGTTTCTTCCATTTGTTGAAATTCTTTGGGGGATGCTGCTTAACACCCAGAGGAAAGGACTCAGGATAAGAGTGGGGGACAGTGTGGGCAAGGACTCAGCCATGAAAGGCCTCATGCACCAAAGGACAAGTGACACAGGCCAGGGGCCCACTCAAGACGTGGGTTTCTCAGCATGAGACCTGGGGAAAGTCGCTTATCCTCTTTGAACCTCAGTTTCTTGACCCAGGGATGGGAGACCATGATACCAGCACTGCTGACTGTACTGTTTTATTCAAAAGACCAAAAGAGATGGATGACCTTGTGAGCAACAAAGCAATTTGGGGGTAATGAGTGTGACACAATTACAAACATGAATGTCATGCTCACAAAGCCAGTTGCTCTGGCAAGTTGGTTTGTAGTGAAACAAGATGCAGTCATGGGAGATTTAAAGAGAGATTGGTGAGCTCATAGTAACACATTAGAGACCTTTTGGGAGGAAAGTGCCAAGGACTCTAAAAAATAACTGGGGCCTGAACAAGGTTAGCGAGGGTGGCAGAGAAAGGGAGTGTTGCCAGCCTGCTTGGAGGAAGCTGAAGGTTTCGTTCATTGAAGTGCAGACACCCGGGGCTGGGGTAACAGATCATGACGCAAGTGTTTTCCATGAGTCACTGTACCATCCATATTGAGGGTCACAAACAAAATGCCAGCACCAGGGGGGAACAGCATGCCAAAGCCCAGGCTGGAAACTGGAAACTGTGGAGAAGGTGCTCTGGGCTGGAGGACCTGGACAGGGAAATGAGCTGGAATCCTGGGCAGGGTGGCAAGGTGTCCCTGGGCCAGGATGCAGGCCTGGAAGCATTCCAGACAGGAAAGCGCTACGGGACAAGGGAAGGCTGATTCCTAGAAATGAGATGACTTGTGTTTAGGTCTAGTTCCTTTAGAGAGCAAGGGGGGACAGTGGGCCCCCTGTGCCTCCTGGAGCCTCAGTGCCTTGCCCCATGCCTGACACATAGGGGGCTCTAGTCATCGGTTAGAGTGAACCAGTAAATAAATGACACATGAATAAGGTCAAATTAAAAATACCCAATAGGCTCTGAACTTTATTCTCCTTTTCAGCGGCTTTGGTAAACTTTGGCTTTCTTTATAGAACCAGATAGCAAATATGGAGATCATTCCCACTACTCCTCCTAAGAACACCGTCCGTCCAGCATGTCCCTTCTCTTCATATGGCATACACACTCAGGAGTGTCCCTGTCAGGGGCTTGTTTCCCTGGCAACTTGCTTCTGCATTTGGCATTCTCAATCTGCCCCCAGTCGTCAGGCAGGCATGGCTGCGCCTCATTCAAATGTCTAACCATGGCAGCTCCCAGCCCTGTTTACATCCTGTACTCTCATACTGAGCGTCTTACATTAAGGGAACATTGTCTTCTCAAAAATCAACTTTAAAAATGCACTAAAGCACATTAAGGCATGATCTTTTTTAAAAAATAATGAAACTAGAAATATGGAATTGCTCCACAACTTCCTTGCCGAGAAGCAACTTTCCTTGCCAGTCACTGTCACTGACTCTCTTCGAAACTGCTTCTCCTGTGTGTTCAAAGACAGTTGTGAAAGGGGTCCCTGGAAGAAGCATTTGCCTCCTAAAATCATGTCTGGCACCGAGACTTTCACCAGCACCTGTGGACTCTGCATGGTTGTGGTCACTATTGTGGTCAGACCCATCCTGACTAATGAAGACCAGAATTCTAGGCCAAGTTCACGTAGGACGAAGTGTCACAGTGAAAATTTCTTTTTATCTTACTGTGTTTTTTTTCATAAGAAGGGTCTTGACATGTATCGAGGATGGCTCTGCCGACCCATTCTTAGACTTCATCTTGTTTCACTCCTACAGCACATTTTGAACACGGTCTCTCTTTCAGCTGTTAAGTTTTTAAGACTTAAGAAACACTCCAATGGGGCCCACACCTGCCGATTGAGGAGCCTCATCTTTTCTTTTGCAGGTGAATTTCTACAGCCTCTCACAAACCTGTCTGGCTCCCCCTCTGAATGGGCATGTCCTGGGTCCTGCATTGAGTTGAGTCCATTCCTCTCTTGAGGTCTTAAATCACCCTTCCTGGTGGCACCATAAAGCACCGTGCTGATTCCCACATTGGCATCTCTCACTGATGAGGCCTCTACAGGCTCAACGCCATGAATTGCTGAGGCCTGCTGCCTGGGTCCCTTCCTCAATGCCCAGCAAGCTTCCACGCAGTAGACCATTCATTGTAGCCAAGGAAAGTTACACAAAACTGCTAGCCTCCGGCTGCATCAGAAGCCCTGTGCTGACGTCTCCTGTTCTTTTCATGTCTGCATTTAGCACCAAAGGGCACCAGAAGATACGTAAAGTTCACTCTAACTGTGCTGCTATGCTGTGACCTACTTGGAAAAGGCGTTTTCTTTTTTTTTTCCCCACTCTCTGGTCTTTCCCACAGGATACTGCACAGACTGGGCCCTCGCACCTGACTGCATTCTGTTACATGCCCCCACCCTTAGTGGGTAAGTGACCACAGTCTCAAATGCCATTTATTTGAGAGGCGTTTTCTAAAGGATTGATTCTGCACAGCCACATGGAGTGATGCTTGTAGGGGGACATCTTTGCTGGTTGTTCCCTGCACTGGATGGAATCTTATCCCACCAAAAGCTATGTTCAAGTCCTAATCCTCAGTCCCTTGAAGACATCCATGTGTTCCATTTTTGCAGGTTCCAGCAACCTTGAATCAAAAATATTTTTTAAAAAATTGTGTTTTTCGGAATACATAGACTTTTTCTTGTCATTATTCCCTAAACAATATAGTAAAACAGCTATTTACAGAGCATTCCCATGGTATTAGATAGTATAGTGATCTAGATGATTTGAAGTGTAAGAGAGGACATGGAAATGCTATGACATTTTATATAAGGGACTTGAGCATCTGAGGATTGGGGGCTGCTGGAACCAAACCCCCATGGATACTGAGAGATGGCTCTATAACTTTATTTGGAAGCAGGGTCTTTGCATATGTAATCAATTAAAATGAGGTTATGCTGGATTAAAATGGGTTAAAATCCAATAACTGCCTTTCTTATAAGGAGAGAATTTTCAATACAGAAGGAAGTCTGTCATGTGAAAACAGAAATTGAAGTTACACTGCCATAAACCAATGAATGCCAAGGATTGTCAGCAATCACCAGAAGGTAGAAGAGATAAGGGAAGATGCTTCCCTAGAGGTTCCAGAGGGTGCGTGGCACTGCTGACGCCTTGAATCAGGCTTCTAGATGCCAAGACCGTGAGAGCATTGTGGATGTTTTACTGCTGACCTAGGAAAAGGATACATTCACCAACTAGACAGCTAGATAAAGGTGAGAGGGTTGGATTTTCCAGAATCTCTTGCCTTCAAAGTTCAGTTCTCCCAAGGATAAATGCGAATTTGCTGAGTTTGTTTCTTGGGTGACGACGCGTTCTGTATTTTGCGATATGAAAAAAGAAATGGTAGAACCTAGTGACTCAGGATCCTGAGGCAGGAGAATCAGAAGTCAGAGGACAGCCTCAGCGATGTAACAAGACCCTGTCTCAAAATAAAAAGAGCTGGGGACATAGGTCAGTGGTAGAGTCCCCTGAGTTTGATCCTGAGTACCACCAAAGGAGGAGGAGGAGGAGGAGGAGGAGGAGGAGGAGGAGGAAAGAAAGCTGACTTCAAACCTGAGAGAATCAGGAAAATATTTGGATCACTAACAGCTATGGGGAATTGAACTTTGAGATCAGGAAAGGTAAGACAGCACAAAGAAGAGGATCTCTCAGGCTCACAGACTAACAGAGTTTAGAGGAGTTCTCAAGATCCCTATCTCAGGTTATGTTAGCTCATTCAAAAGCCCATACCTGACAAAGGGCAAATCAGAATCCAGGACTCCTATCACAATTCCATGCTCTTTCCAAATTTTAGAAGCCAAGAATTGGAAAAAGTGGGAAGGTTTAGACCAATAAGAACTAGATTTTTAGACTCCCACATTATAGCTGATAACAGCAACCCAAAATTCCCCAAAGGGCAAAAGCCACAAATCAAATGCTCATAGTTTATCCTCTACTTCCTTTTTAAAAGTCGGTATCCAAATTTACTTCTAGCACTTAAAGATTAGGTGAGTGCCCACAACAATCTGGGTTTCTGGCTGCTCTGGGAAAAATCAGTTGATGTGGGGGAAACTGAGTCAGAGTCACCCTCTCAGGTGGAGGGTGCAGAGTCTGGCGTGACCTTATCTGCCTGTTTGACTTCCCTGTGTTATATTGTCTACCCAGCCCATGAAGTTCCTCAAATTAGCAACCCCTGTGACAGGGGAAGAAAAATAAGGGCCCCAAACTGGCAGTGGGATTATACATCATGGGTTGCGGGGGTGGGTAAAGAAAGTGGGCAGAAGAACAAGGAACAAGGACAAGAGAGCCGAGGTCACAAAAGCAAAAGATCTTGTCCAAAAATCCAGGGACAGAGTTTTCATCTATTTATAGATAAAGGAACAGGATGTGGGAATCAAAAGAAAAAAAAGAAAAAAAAAAAAGAACAGAAAGAAAGAAAGACAGGAAAAAAAGAAAAAGAAAAAGTGGTGAATTTTGTAATACCACACAATGGTGAGGACTTAGGCAAAGCATCTTTCCTATTTTTAACTAGATCACAGAAGATGCGTCAGAGGACTTTGCTGCTGCTGATCCTGGTGAGGCGTTTTTTTTTTTTTTTTTTTTTTCTGAATTGCATAAATGCCATCTACAGAGACTAAAGAACATTTGAGAAGAAGAAGGAAAAAACCTGTAAAGACTGCTACACACAGGGCATCTTATAAATAGTGTTCTGAGTGGGACCAGGGTGTTCTGGGCCACAGCTCTCTGGAAGTTGGCCAGGATTTCATGATTGAGTGATGCAGACATTCAAAGAGAAGTCATTCATTTGTTTAAACTGAATTAATGTCGAGTGAATTTTTTTGTACTCTAAAGAACAGTGAGGGTTGTTTTTCAACATAGATGATAAGGAGAATTACGCTGATTTTTCAAGAAAACAATTTTTCAATTGTACAGATATCCGTGCACCAGGAATAGGCATTTTATTGAAGGAAAGGAATCAGGAATGAGAGCAAAGGGTTCTCAATGCATTATAGGCAGGAACCCACCGTGACAACAGCAGGACTTTAGTGTCAGCCCAGACCTGGCTGATCTGGAATGAAGCCCCTCTCAACTGATTGGGAAATGGAGATTTCAAAGATGTTATGGGGGTCTGCCCCAGCCTGGGTCCTCACAACTTCTGCCACTCCCAACTGACTTTCAACTGCCAGGGTCTGCTTTCTTTGCCTGGGGTTCTACTTCACAGCCAGGGAAAGCTCTCAGGGCAGCCCAGAGAGGTAGGGAAGCGACACCACCCAGAAACACAGCTGCCCACAACCAGCCACTGGCAGAAATTGCTGTGCAAATACCCTCCTCCCTTTTCCACCCCTCCCAATGCAGGTAGCCTAATCCCTAAGCATGGTGTCTAGGAGTTGTTTAACGCTCGGAATAGGCTGTGGGCTCTGGCAGTTGAAGACTTATGATGTCATAATATGGTTTTGTTCTCTCTCTCTCTTTTTCTCTCTCTCTGTTAGGTATATAGTTATATATGTTTATACAAAATGAATGGAGTCAACCAACTATAGATTGAAAACTTTCATTAAAAAATTGCCAAACAAATACAGACTTCTTTTTTCTTGTTAAGATTTCCTAAGCAATACAGTACAATCACTATTTACATGATATTTATATTATATGAGATATTACAAGTAATTCAGGAAGTTGTGTGTAGATTATATGCAAATAATGCACCACTTTATATAAGGGACATTCTCAGATTCTTATAGCTGCAGAAAGTCCTGAAATCAATCGCAAGGGATAATTGTACTATGTATTTAATGTATATATGTACAAAATGGATATATAATAAATAATGTGTTCATGATATGTATGCATTTTTATGTTTGCATTATCTATTATTTGTAATACTTTTGGGAGATTATATTCTTTTTCATTTATAGTGTTGTTTTAAAGTTTTCTTTTAAAATGAACTTATTTTCTTTTAAAATGAACTCTAAGTAAATATACTGAGTTAATTAAAAAAAAACATTTAAGTAAAAACGTAGGGCCTACATCAACATAATAAAAAATTATGGAGGTTATGCAAGAATGGATGCAGGTGGGGACCTGTGACATTACAGGGAAACTTATTTATGTGCATCCTTGGGCCCAGAAATATCAGGAAGAATGTTGGGCTTACTTCAAAGACAACTTATGTTACAGATAAGTGGTTTCATGGCCTGAGACTCTCGATGCCCTATGTGGACTAGCCTTAGAAATGTTTTCTGGCCTGGGTCATTCATCTATTCATTCAACACATATCTATGACAGGTTTAATGAGATGTGTCTAAAGAAGGTGTTATGCTATGCATTTATTGAGGGACTGCAACTGTACTGATGGCTGCAACAGATCAAAAAGTAGTGAAATATATAATTCCTGTTCATAAAAAAGTTAGAATCTAGTAGAAAACCAAGATAAAACAGTTACCCAGGTATGATATGTTATAAAATCACAGGACATGCGAAGGAACTGTTATAGTAAATTAGGGCAATTGAGAAGTTTTAATTCATTTGCTTTTAGAGATGGAAAGAGCAAAATAAAACAAAACAAAACCTGGAAGTTCTACTCCAGTGTCTTCCTATTTTGCTTTTCAGATAAGCCTCAGGAACTGCCACTGTGAAGGAGGAGGGAAGGATGGTTTGGGGACACCTACATCTACTTCAAGCAAGGGCTGGTTATCTTGGCTGGGTTGGGAATTGATACTCCAAAGAGTTAATTAGAGAAAAAGATGTTCTGCTTAAAAGAATAATAATTTCCAAAGAAGTTTGAAAGCTTCACATTGAATCCAACTCCACTAATTTTCAGATAAAAAAAAAAATATTGAGGTCCAGAGAGGTTAAACGACAGCTCCCAGTTCCCACACAGAGTCTGACAGAGCCAGGACAAGAGCCCACTCACATGACTCCCACCATGCTCCTCCCACAGAGCTGTGTCCTGAGAAGCAGGACTTGGTAGGGTCCTGGAGTTCAGAAGGAAGTGGACTGGAAGGGAAGGTCAGGGAAAGTTGTGCAAGTGGGAAAGTCCAGAGAGCCAAGTGTGATAGGGAATGCAGGTGGTTACTGCAGGACGGGTACAGAGAGGTGTTTGACCATGAGAGGGTTCACACAGGTAGAGTATAGGAATAGGGTGTGGAAATAGGCTGGGTCAGATGGGAAGGGAGCTTGAATGCCCACCAGGGTAATATTACCTCACTGGGACTAGGATCTAGATCTCAGAGCTGGAAAAATACCCATAAGAGCCATACTACCAAAGAAAACAAGAGAGAGAGTCTCTCTGTTTCCAGAACACACAGTGGACAAGTTACTTAGCATCTCTGTGCCTCGGTTTCCTCATCTACAAAACTACAATAGCTTCAGGAACTGAATTGAGATAAAAGAGAGAAAAGCCTTGGCTAAACTGTCTGTTAGGAGTACCTGAATTAAAAACCAGTTCTGGCCTGGGGTTGTGGCTCAGTGGTAGAGTGCTTGTCTAGCATGTGTGAGGCACTGGGTTCGATCCTTAGCACCACATAAAAATAAATAAAATAAAGGTATTGTGTCCATCTACAACAAACATTTTTTAAAAATCAGTTCTTCCAGTTTTTAATTCAGCATCCTTTCTTTCATCTCATTATGTGCTTTAAAAAAGACATATTTTCTAGAACTTATAGCATCTACTTGCAAAATATAGCAGTTATTGTGTGTGCAAACAATTTTGATTGGTTTATTTCACCACATAATTAATATATCACATTTACAGAGAGTGCCTTGTTTCCTTTGAAAAAGTCAAACTTTCAATTTTCAGGTCATCAGCCACTGACATCACAGTCTGACTTTAAACTATAGAAATTACATATGACATTTAGAACTGAGTAACTATTCTGATTGCTTCTTTGGGTCTGTGGAGAAAATAACACTTATTTTGACCTAATGTTATCTTTTCCCTTTTTCATCAAATAAATCATACTAGGACACTAGAGCTTCTGTTGTTCTTTATGATTCATTGATCAACCATGAAAGAACAAACCAATCAAATGCTGAAACCTGTGTTACAGTTCATTCTTGGTTCTCTGGAAGACTGATGCCTTCCAGAGAACCCTGGATTTCAACAGAGAGCACCTTCCTCAGGGATTCTTTAGCTCAACTCTTTGATCTTGATAAATGAAAACATTTGAGTTCAGAGATGTGAAGTGCCTTGCAAAGTCATCCAGCCAGAGGGTAACCAAGAGGGATTTTGAATTTCTTTTTCTGACTTTAAGAATCCCCATTGCAAATTGAGCTGCTATAAACATTGATGTGGCTACATCACTGCAATGTGCTGATTTTAAGTCCTTTGGGTATAAACTGAAGAGTAGGATAGCTGGGTCAAATGGTGGTCCCTTTCCAAGTTTTCTGAGAAATCTCCATGCTGCATTCCTTAATGGTTCCACCAATTTGCAGTCCCACCAGTCAGACTGTGGAACCAATCTAGATGCCCTTCAACAGATGAATGGATATGAATGCAGGTGAGTGGAGCTGAAGAATATCATGCTAAGCGAAACAAGCCAATCCCCAAAAACCCAAGGCCGTATGTTTGATATGCTGATGCTGAAGGGGTGGGGGGAGTGTGGAGATAGGAACAACAGTAGAATGAACTGAGATTATCACCCTATGTATATATATGATTACACAGCGGGTATGATTCTGCAGCATGCACAACCAGAAGAATGAGCAGTTATACTCCATTTATGTATGATGTGACAAAATGCATTCTACTCTCATGTATAACTAACTAGAACAAATGAAAATAAATAAAATAAAATAAGATTGCTGGGTGCAGTGGTGCACGCCACTAATCCCAGTAGCTTGGGAGGCTGAGGCAGGGGGATCACAAATTCAAAGCCAGTCTCAGCAACTTAGTGAGACCCCAAGCAACTCAGCCAGACTCTGTCTCTAAATGAAGTATTTTAAAAAAAGGGCTGGGAATGTGGCTCAGTGGTTGAGCACCCCTGGGTTTAATTCCTGGCACCAAAATAAATAAATAAAATAAGAAAAAAGAAAACAAGTCCCCATTGCATCATGTCCTGTGTCAACTCATAGATTGTGTTTGATGAACTACAGGCTGAATCCTGCTTGTGACTTGTTTTGCAAATAAAGTTTTATTGGAACACAGACGTGCATTTACATATGGCCCATGTCTGCTTTCTCACTATAATGGCAGAGTTGAGCAGTCCCAACAGTGGCCATCTGACTACAAAGCTTGGAATATTTGTGACCCAACCCTTCATAGAAAAAAATTTGCTAAGCCCTGTTGTATATCAAGCCTGGTTGAGATTCCTTCGTTCTCTGTTTTTAATGCTTTTGATCGTATAGTAAAATGTAGAAAAAAGTGGGGTTGGATAGGGAACTGTGGGAAACAAGAAAGAAAAGAGTTTTCATTTCCTTATCTAGTTTGGGATAGGAAGTATTCTAGAGAGTTTATAAATGTCATTTCATTAAATTCTTAAACAGATGCTATGAGATGGGTATTTTAAGTTTTGTACTGTAAACAAGAAAACTGAGTCTCAGAGAGGTAAGATCTAAGTTGCTTAAGTTTATGTCACTGACAGAGTAAGGATTTGAATCCAGGCTTCCCCATTCTAAAAATCTCTGTTCTTTCTTCTATATCATGTGATTGTTAGAGTCAAGATTACCTTCCATTAAAAGAAAATGTGACCTACCTTCTCCTTAACTGAAATAACTCAATTTAAAAAGCAACATTTGGTACCAAATCATATTTAGCAAAGAGTTAACTATAGGAAAAAATTGCCTCATTCTTGGTGCCATCATGGGTTTTGTTTTCACATGGTGCCACATTTCTACAAGTGGGTGAGTTGGACTTCGGAGGATGAAGATGATACATTTCTTGCAAGTAATTAGCATCTTGCATTATTGGAAAACTTAATGGCTCAGCAACAGGTAGGTGGAAGACCTGTGTGGATACCCACATAATTAATTGCACAAATAGCATCTAGATATGTTAATCAACAATCCTCATCTCCAAGGGTTGCTAAAATTCCCCAAATCAGAATTACCAAAGTTGCCTAATCACCCAAATCACTCATGAAATTCTTTAGAATATAGGTTCCAAGAACCCTTCTCTGACTAAGTCAGTAATCTGGGTTTAGGTTTGGGAACTGTAATTTTATTCTTTTTCAACTTCTGCAGGTAACTCTGATGATCGGCCAGCTTTGGAAACCACTACTTTAGAAATGTAATGAGGAAATGACTACCTTTTACTCTCAAAGAGAAACTCAACTATGGCAAATAAGAAGTCAGTGAGGACATCAGGATGAAACTTGCAAGACCCTAACAAACTACAGCCACCAAATTGGGATTCGTGAGATGAGAAATGGTGGCTTAAAACTATAATACAATATACTTTCAAAAGCCATAAAATTAGAGATGAATAAAGGAAGCTTTATGAAATTACCTCAGGCAGGACCTTTCTACCTCTCCCAGATTAACAGAGCACATTTCACGGCAGACATCTCAAGAAATTTAACCATTAATTTAAATCTTAAGTGGATAAGCTGCAATTAGATAAGCATTTTATGTCCAAGTAAGATTCGCCCTAATGAGCAAGTCTAAATCCTGTTTTCAAGATCAAAATTCCCTTTTGTGACAGGGCCTCTTTTCAGTGTGTCCTTCTAGGGGAGGAGCACTTCAGACTGAGGGCAAATGTGCCTAACAGATGAAGACAGCAAGCCCTGTGATCCGTTAAAAGTCATTGGAGAAAACAGGGATTGCGCCTTTAGAAAGGTAGATTTGATTCCAAGAAAATACCCTTGACCACCCTGTCCAGCGCCCTTCGTACAGGGGGCAACAGAGAACCCAGCCATGGTTTCCTAACACCGCCCATTCTGCAGCCTTGGCACTTCCTTTTGCATATTTTTACTTACTGGCTAAGCATCTGTATGGCTCCCTGACCAGATCGGAAGTAAAGGCAGGTCTGCCAAAGGCAGGAGCCAAGGGGAATTTCAGGACTTCACCAGCATCTGCTCTGAAGCTCTGTTCAAATGTCTGCATGAGATGTTGGTGACATTGTTAGGTAAATAAGTATCCCACTTAACTCATAGATGATCAAAGCTCCAAAGCAACCAATCCTCTCCAAAAATGGAGCATTTGATTCTTTGCCTTAGTGAATGTGGGGTAGGTCCTTTGTCTGTAGGAGGAATAAATTCAAAATGTATACACAGATTCACACATTGTTTCAGCTTATTAGCACATACATTTATTTGTTTAGTAAACACAGCAGGGTCGAGAGTGTAGCTCAGTGGTACAGTACATTGCCTGGAGTGTGCAAGTCCTTGGATTTAATTTCCAGCAATACACACACATATACACAACACTCACACACACACACACACACACACACACACACACACACGAAATTCCAGCAAAGTATGAACTCATCAGAGTGTTTAAATAAGTCAAAATTACCAATGCATCTTCACCTTCTCAAACCCTTTTTTGGATGAAATTCATGCCAATTATATAAGCATCTCTCAGAGCAAGGACTGTTAATAATTATTACAGATAAAATTGTTCCATAGTTTAATAATCTGGGGAGATTCTGGATGAGACAGGTTAAAGAAATTTCTCTTTTTGGACTTTCTCTAAGCTTTTTCATTATCCCAATTTGCCTTATGAATCTTAAATGTTAAAAGATGGTCAGTATAAATTTACTTTGTAATGTTCTCCATATTACTCTTCTTATAAAGCAACCAAGGGGCTGACTTGTGATCTGGGAACACACTTTGAGAAATGTTGAATCAGACACTTTCATAATAAAATCTCCTTCTGTTACAGAAATTTTGCCATTGAAGACTTGTAATCCTGTAAGATCCCTCAGAATGGTGATCCTCAATCCTAGCTGCCCATTAGAATCCCCAAGGTGCTTTAAACATGCCCAGACCCTCCCCAAGACTAGCCAAGTCAGAGTCACCAAGGCTGAGGCTGAGGCTAGGTAACAGCAATCCTTAGAAACCCCCAGCACCCTTAGAAATTATGACCTGTGAGCAGTTTAGGAACCACTGGTCAAACAAGTTGATCTCTTTGACCTTGACTGACTTATGCCACATCAGTGGACTCTAAAGACTTTGCATTCAAAATCTCTTACATGCTGACAATATTCAACCTCTACTGACTTATCTGGCCAATCCACGTCTCTTTTTCGTATCTACAGAAACAGAGATAATGTTTTATAGGGAGTTGAAGGGTTTGGGAGCAAAGAAGAACCCAGAGGCAGTAACAGAATAAGCTTCATCAGGCAGCTCTTGGGTGCGATTGAGGGGTCCCTCACAGCGTAGGACCACACAGTCCCCACGCAGGAGAGGAGAAGGTTAAGGAACTACTCTTAAAGGATTGAGAGAAGGGAGTTAGAGGGAGGAAAGTGTGTTTTTGGTGATGCTGCCCTGAAGGGAATCCCAAGAGCTGCAGAGAGCTCTGTTGTCTTAGACCCACAGGCTCCATCTAGTCTGTGGCCAGCAGATGTGAGGGAAGGTTTCAGGGGTTGTATAAGGAAGGAAGCTTCTAGACGGTTGATAATCTGCCTGTTTGGGCTTTTTCTTTTCTTTTCTTTTTTGATTCTGGTATTGGGGATAGAATCCAGGAGCACCTGACCACTGAGTCATATCCCAAGCCCTTTTTAATTTTTGTTTTGAGACAGGGTCTTGCTAAGTTGCTTAGGGCTTCGCTCAATTGCTGAGGCTGGCTTCCAACTTGGAATTCTCCTGCCTCAGCCTGCTGAGCTGCTGGAATTGCAGGTGTGTGCTGCTTCTCCCAGTGCAACTTTCCATAAATCTGAAAATTTTCAAAATGGAAAGATAAACAGTGAAAGTAGCCATTTAAATTATTTCCCTATTCTGGTTCTTTAGAAATAATAAATATCAGTATTCAAGGAATTTTGTCTCACTCGTAGGTATTTTAACATAGTTAAAGGTGAAAAGGGATCTAAGATGTGCATTTTAATAAATACATCATGTGATTTTGATACACATGGTCCCTTGGCCACCCTGTCATTGTTCTCAGGCTGGAGGATTTGCCACAAAAGATAAGGAGGCAAGCAGGGTGCAGGAGGGGTGGGTATGGAAAGACCATGGAGGTTGCTGGAAATGGGTTTTGGAAAGAGGGTTTGAATAGGGGTCTGGGGGAGAGAGACAATCCCCAGGTAGGAATAGCTGTGAAAGACAGTTAGAAGGGCAGAAAAGACACAAGAGAGTTTAAGGTATTTTGCAGACTTAATATGCATGTTCTCCTTGGCATTTGCTGGTAAGACTGCAGTACAGATTTCCATTGTTTTCTTTTTTTGGTGATTGTGGATACCAGGGATTGAACTCAGGGGCACCCAACCACTGAGCCACATCCCCAGCCCTGTTCTGTATTTTATTTAGAGACAGGGTCTCACTGAGTTGCTTAGTGCCTTGCTTTTGCTGAGGCTGGCTTTGAACTCACAATCCTCCTCTGCCTCCAGAGCCACTGGGATTACCTGTGAGTGTTACCACACCTGGCTGTTTTCTTTTCTGTTCTGTTCTTTTTTTTTTTTTGACTAGTACTGTATGCTGAAGCTCATCACCGAGGCCTGGGTATAGTCCTGTGATGACTCAGTCCAGATCATGCACCTTATTTGGAAGATAGACCATAACCATTTGCCTGGTACCCTTTGGCTTTATGATGACAAGTCATTTGGAGGCACAACCAGGAAATGCAGACCCAAGCCTCTGTATGACCTTGTGACATAGCCCTCTAGCGCTGGGCATGAACAGTGACCACCAACAGTAGCCATGAGGAGAATGGCTCATGCATGTGGCTAACAAGCTACTCAGACTCTTGCGGATTGTCTTCAGCCTCAATGTCCGTGTGCTTCTTCCTAATCATTTTCAGGACTGGAAGCCAGAAATGAACCTGAAAAGTGGATAAATGAACACTGGACTCATTTCAAATGCCTCTTACATAAACATTTCGTCATGTTGTTACTGGTATTAGGAAAAATTGCAAAGACTTTGAAAAGGACAGGAAAGCTTGTCCTTTTGGGATTTTTTGGTCTTTCATTTTCCGAATCTTCAAGTTGTAGGTGGCTGATAGCAAGGATGAAAAGGATTCATGGCCATGACATGCACATGAACTTCACCTTATAAAGTACAATTGATTCCTCTCATTCACTCAGAGAAAGGAGCCAGTTCAGCATCTATTAAGCAAATTCATTTTGGTATCCCTGATGACCTGTATATGTGTGTGTGTGTTTTGAATTATTCTTTAGATGGTTATAATCTCTTATTTCTTTTCATTAATAAATAATTGAATAAACACTTTGACATGTCTTTATATGTATATGGGAGACTTGGTGTTCTATATATATTATATAATAAAAACCATAGATGGATAGATAGATAGGTAACACTGTGGGATGAGCAAATTCTTTGAAATTGACCACATTGTAGATATTTCCTTCCATGTTTTCTCTTTATTCTTGACCCAGAAAAGTAAATCTTACTGGGTATTGTCATTCAATATCCCTAGAGAGGACCTTCTCAAATAGCCTCTCTACAATATGGCTGGACATACTTACCTGAAACCAAGTAAAGATGTCTTGTAGACTTCTCTGGACCAGCATTCAGGACACAATGCTGAGCCATACCCAAGTACATTTGTCACCCTGCCCCCACCTCTTCTGTTGAGCTATAAGCTCTGATATGAAGTTGAAGAGTGCTTTGAAATCCTCTTTCCATTTGCTCTTCAAACTTAACATTTGCTTAGTTAGAGGTTCAACCCCCCATCTTCGCCTCACCTTTGTAAAGTACAGACTCAGTTTCCTTTTGATCTCTTCCAGTGGCTGCTTTGATCTTTTTCTAAGTAGCTTTGCGTGCAGGTATTGAATGCGCTCCCTCTCCATGCTGGGGTAGAAGGATGTGGACACCAGGATTTTAAGTTGCATCAGGATGGAAGATAACAGTCCCAGCATCATTAATATCACAAGAATAATACTGAGAGGAACCCAAGTCGTAGACAGAAGGAGCTTTGGTTTAGGGATGCAGCTGGGTTCAAAGACAGATATATTAAAGGAAGAATCATGGATGAAGTCTTCAGTTCCTTGCTTCTAAAATGAAAGAATAAAATAATTAATCTCCATACCATTTTTCTACCCAGCCTTTATCTTTCCCAATACTTCCTGGCAGCACATAGTATTTATCTTCAAATCTGCAGGGAGCTTTGACTAAAGGACTCACATCTTGTTTTGTGTGCTGTAATTGGAACAAAAGAGAAGGGATGAGTCCTATCTATAACTACGGCAGTGATTTCCGAACTGGGTTTGTGGAAACACTGATTTTTTTGAGATAGGTGTATCAGATAAGTGTGTCTACTCCATAGCTTCTTGGAGAGTCACTGTTGGAAAATCTAAGAAGAAGATGGAGAAATCTGTTTAACTTTACACTAACACATACACATTTTCATGGGATACTTGTTTCCACATGAAGGGCTCATGAGCTAATGTGAGATGGGGGAGTTGGCTCAATTGGGGGAGAGGATTGTTTGGGGACACAGTCCCTCAAGACCCAGAAAACATCCTCTCAGTCAGGAGAGACTCCACTGCAGCAGATGACAAGGTCACAAAGATGATGAGGTACTAAATCATGCTTTAAACCAACCTTCTGAAGCTTTGGGGGACTCCTCTTATTTAGTGTATGATACCCCATTTTAGGTTAATATGTTGACCCTCACTGAAGGAGACTCTAAAATCTTGTTGAAGGAGGTCTTTCAAATAAGGTATTTTCTCATCTCTCCCTGATGCTCAGGAGGGGTACATTCCTACCTGTTCGAAGTCAAGAGAACAAACAGTTGCCCTCAGCAGACTGACAGAGGGCGGAAGATGACATTGAACCACCCAGCCCAGCCACCAGCTGGAGAAGTGTGTGCTGACTCAGCTCTTTCTTTCCCCTGACCTAGGAAAGTCATTTAATCTCTCAGTGGATTTGTTTTCTAATTTGGTAAAGCAGGAATTAATGGGCCAGATCCTGCCCATGAACAAACTACTCCCAGTGTAAATTAAACACCTTGGGGATGGAGCATTAACCTTACCGACTGGAGTATTTAGTAAGTTATTATCACCCTGGTGCCACAGAGTCCTGGGCCCAGGAAGAAGTAAAAGATGTCTCAAAAAACAAAACAAAACAACAAACAAAAAAACCACACCCAGAAAATACCATGCAGTTTGGATTTGCCCCAGGGCCCATAAAGAATCTGGAAATGCCAGACCTGGGACCTCTATACAAATTCAAACCTGCGCCCACGCAATGGAAAACATTTGTGTTGCTTCTCCTCTTATTAAAAAGACAGTCAGTCTACAATTAAATAGAGATTTCAGTCCCTAGAGCAAAGGCATGCAGCCTTTTTAATACTATTGAAGAAACAAACACATCGATTGAGGCAGCAATGAGCAATCCCACAATGAGAAAGCAGCGGGTGTTCGGTCTGGGAAGAAGTTATTTAGTCTGGAAATCTAACTGGAGGTTTTGCAATTGGGAGTCAGGGCTTCAAAACGATGGAGTCAACATTTTTGTATGGGGTCGGTTGAGGGTAACGTGGAAGACAAATTCAATCTTTCCAAATGCAATATGCTAAATGGTACCCCAATGATTTAAAATGTGTTTCCTTCTCTGAGGTAAACAACCTGCTGAGATAGCATTGAGTCATGGGTGGAGGGCAGGTCCTGGTGTCCCACAGTCCTGCAAAGTTAAGGCAGTGGAGCGCCACACACGAGGTTACTCCTCAGCAAGTAGGCACTATGGCTATTTTTACTTACAATGCCCACCCATACCCTTGATCAACTTGGATCATTTCCCAACTTCTTTATTTAGAACATTTATCTAAAATTGTATGAAAGTAGAGAGAAATATTGGCAAAACCTTGAACCAATTTTTCTCTTCTGGCTTAACTTCTCTGTTGCAAACCTGCAGCCACAGAGAAGGCCAAGAGCCTCCAAGGGCATCCTGGGATAAGGGCAGGTGCCAGTCATGCAGAAGCTGGCTGCTGGTGGCGCAGTCTCCCGGGCACAGTGGAAGAGGAGCTCCCAGGCAGCCTCCTCCCCACATCTGTCCCTGTGCCCAGCACCCTGCTGCTATCAGGTGGGCACATGGTGGCTGCCCCCATTGGGACATGAGCCTCACAAAGGCGCCATCATGGTCTGGACATTGTCACATCCCCAGGTCCTAGGAGTGCCCAAAGATGAATGTGTCAGCACATTGTCATGGGAAATCTTCTGTGCTTTTTTGGGAAAGACAGAACTTGCTTTGGTCCTCTTCTGTCTAAACCAGTGAGAATTAAAAAAACAGGAATGGGTATTGGATATTAGCTAAGAGAGAAATAAATGAGTGGAAGGGGAAATAGGAACAGGGAGAATCAAGAGGGGCATACAAGAAAGGAGAATACAAAAGGAGAATGGGGAAGGAGAGAGGCCTTTATATTGGCCACCCCTCACACCCAAGACCAGGGATGTGTGAGATTCTTGTTTGGCTTTCATTTGAAACACTACTTCCATTATTCACCCTGCTCCAAATATCTAGAGCAACAGGGTGCCTTGTAATTAACTGAATTCTTCAGGGAAAGAAGAGAGCTCAGAGTAATCAACTCCGGGAAGCAGCCCAGGATTAGGAGGGCAGGAACCAGGGGATCTGGATCTGCTGAGCGAGCCAAAGGGAAAGAAGAGGGAAAGCGAGGGTGTAGCAAGAGGATCTGAGACCCTGGGAGAGGGGGCAGAAAGGGAGAGTGGGGTTTCTGAGGATGTTTACCAGCAGCCTTGCTTGTGATTTCCCCAGCACCCAGCACGTGGAGCCTGCTGCTGGTGATTTCACCAGCCCTGGCCAGGTGCTTGACCCCACATGCATCCCACCTGTGTGCATGCACACACATGCTGGACCTGGTTCAGTGCCACCATTTCTGTGGTTAAAAAACTAAATAAGGCAAGTGTCTGACAATACCAGACCCTCTGAAATGTCAACATGATTACAAATTTCCACAGGGAAGATGGAAAAGATAAAAGATGAGATGCACAAACCCCCAGTCTTCTCTGTTTTGCACATGGCTGCCCAGAGGAAGGAGAAGAAAGCCAGATTCCTCAAGATGTGGGGGGCACCAGCTCAGAAAAAGACATTGTCTTGCCTAAGTGTGGTTTTTCATAGACCCGTATGACGGCTATTAGAGCTTAGATATCTGGCTCTGTTCTTCCAGGTGATGGGTTTAAAACAGCAGTTCTCAGACTTGGTGGCACATGAGGGTTACTCAGGAGGCTTTAAAAATCTCTTGCTCCAGTCCAAGTATAGCAGATTCTCTGGGATTTCTGGAGAAGAGTTTTGGGTTGTTCACTTGCTTCTTTGTTCAGTTACACAATGATGCACCTCTTCTAAGGTCTAAGGTCAAGGACTGCTTGTCTAGAAGGTTTTGCATTTTAGCACCTAAGCCAGAGTTTCCCAAAGTGTGGTCTATGGTGCTAGTCCCAGCTGTGTGACCGAGTCACTTAGGAGTGCTTTTTCAGTAGTCACCCTTTTAAACGTGACACTGATACACTGGGATCAGTGTTTGATAAGGACTTGGGATATGTAGAAAAGAAGATCTCACTCAGAGAACATGTTCAGAGTCTATTTGCACAAGGTTGGAAGTGAGAAGTCAGGCCCCAAATCCTGGACTCAGGTTTCTGCAAGATACAGCTTGAAAATCAACTTCATGTTCAACATCAGAGACGTCTATTTCCCCATTTCATTGTATATTGAGTGTAGGAGGCCAAAAAAATGGTTCCTTTCATATTCTCCAAAGATATAAGATCCTAGTCCTGAGAACCTATGGTACTTCATTTGGGATAAAGGGCCTCACCTGATGAGATTAAATTAAAGATCTTTTTTTTTTTTGGGGGGGGGGGACCAGGATTGAACTCTGGGCACTTGACCACTGAGGCATATCCCAGTCCTATTTTGTATTTTATTTAGAAACAGGGTCTCACTGAGTTGCTTAGTACCTTGCTTTTGCTGAGGCTGACTTTGAACTTAAAATCCTCCTGCCTCAGCCTCCCGAGTCACTGGGATTATAAGCATGCACCACTTCGCCCAGACAAGTTAAAGATCTTGAGATGTAAAAATTATCCTGTCATCCTGGTGAGCCCTCATGAGGTCATGCTCATTGCTTACAAGAGCAGAGAGAGATTTTCCATAAGGTGATGTGAAGACAGAGGCAGAGACGGAAGTTAGACCACATAGGTCAAAGAATGTCACCAGCCACCAGAAGCTGAAGAGGCAGAGTGGATTGTCTCCTAACATCTGAAAAGAATACAGCCCTGCCAACCACATCTCAATTTTATCCCAGCAATACTGAATTCAGATTTCTCACTTCTATGACTATTAAAAAATTACATTTCTACTGCTTAAACACCTAGTTGGTAATCATTTGTTATAGCAGTCATAGGACACTAAGACAGAATCACACTCTAACATCAGGACTTCAATTTAACCTACACTTGTTGGGTTTCTTTTATGTGCCAATCACTGTACCGGACATCAGGGATCCAAAGGTGAAAACAATACTTCCCTTCTTGGGAGGTTCCAGATCTTTTGCAGGACCAATCAGCAAATAGCCATGACACACCTGTGAGCCCCTACCTCTCTGTGCAGTTTCAGGTGAACTTCAAGCCCTGGCAAGCTTTGGAATTGCTTGCTCACCGAGAAAATGAGCTGATACAGCAGATAATCTGCAGCTGTGAACAGCACCCAGATGTAGAGATGGGTAAGTATGGGGAGGAAAAAGAGCCCCAGGTTTTTCCTTTCTTTCGGAGTCAGCCGGAAAGATGGGATGACAACATACTTCTTCCTCTCCCTCTTATTCAGCGGGAGGACACAGGGTCTGTGCTGATGCCTCTCCTTTTCATCAAACTGAACAAATTTTCTGGTGATATAGATGTTTTCAAATTTACAACCACAGGGGCCCAAAAATCGCTTCATGAAGAGGCCTGTGCTGAGTAGAACAAGAAAAAGCCCAGCAAAGGCAAGTAGCTTCTGCCCCAGGGAGGATAGCACCTCCATCATGGAAGTCATGGAGTGCAAGACCCTCAGGACTTCCCCTTTGGTGTTGTTTACCTGTGCTTCCAGGACATGGCTAGGACTGAAAAGAGAGACCACCAGGGTCTGGTTCCAAGAAACGAGGTCATCAAATAGATTCAGTGGAGTGGCAAGGCCATAAATCCACCGAATGGCTTCAATGTATCTTTCCAGAAGTGGAAAATGTATGGAAAAGCTCTTTGCCCTCAGGTTGCAAGTCATACTGTCTAGGAAACCTTTAAAGTTGTGAAAAATATTTTCCACGTGTCCGAAGATCACTACCCCTGTGCCGGCTGCAATCAACGCATTCCTGCCTTTGCGCAGTCCGCACGAGAGAAAGACGAGAAGAATGAAACATCGTGCACGCCTGGAGCAACACAGCAGAACACACATGACCGTCCAGGAGGTGGCGAAGGCCACGACTGATGGCAGAAACCAGTAGAAGGCCACCGAGAGGAGGCTCGCTGAAATGAAGGCCACAAAACAACACACTCCCAAGTGCTGGATAAAGTCCGTCCATCTAGGACCTCTTGGAAACACGTAAATCCTCCAAAGACTTAGGGTGATATCAGTGCCTGAGGTCCACAGGCCCATGTTTTCTGTGTCCCTAGGACTGAAAAAGAAATCAAGATCAGAAGATGCTTAAGGGCCAGGGGGTAGACGGATGCAGAACGGATGGTGGTAATTCTTGTCCCCTCCTTTCTGCCCACCCTTTGCCATGAGATCTCACAGCTTTTCCCACCAAGAGGTGAGAGAAAGCGAATCCATGAAGAATGGACACTATTTTTTCATCCCTTGAATCTGAGCTGGCCTTGTGACTGCTTTGGCTGGTAGAACAAACATGGCAGCCGGGACAGTGTGCCAGTCTTCCAGTCTATGACTCAATCCTGCATGCTCTCTTGGAGCCCTGCCATTGCCATGGTAACAAGGCCAGCTGCATTCATCTCCTATGGCCACACAACAAACTGCCATGAACATGGTGTTTCAAAGAAACATCTATTTATTTTCTTACAATTCCAGAGGTCAGAAGTCTAAAATGGGTCCACAGAGCTATGCTCCTTCTGGAGGCTCTGGTGAGAATCTGTTTCCTTGCCTGTTCAGTTTCTAGGGTCTTCCTACATTCCCTGGCTCATAGATCCTTCTTCTGCCACCTCAAAGCCAGCAAGCTTGCATCTTCCCTCCTCTATGACCCCTGCTTCCATCCTCACCTCTTCTCTCTGTGAGTCTGATCCTTCTACCTTCCTCTTATAAAGATCCTTGGAATTACATGGGGACACACAGATAATCCAGGACAATACCCCATCTCAAGATCATCGAGTTAATCACATTGTCAGAGTCTCTTTTAGCATTCACAAATTCGGACATTCAGATATGAATATCTTTGGGAGATCATTGATCAGCCTGTCATACCAGGTGAGACTTCCAGTCAACGAGCAGCACTTGATCAATCAATTCTATCAACTCGGCCAATGGTCACCCAGCTACCATCCATGTGGGAGAGGCCATCCTCAACCAGCCAGGGCCCCTGCCAGCCCACAAGCTGGCCATAGACACATGAGAAAGAATAAATGCTGTTTTATTTTAAACCACTGAAATCTGTTCTGGTCTGTTGGGCTGTGATTGTTAATTGATAAAGGCAACAGTACTGTATCATGGGCCTAATAGTTGAAACAAACACAAGGCTGATGAATAGACTGAAATCTCACTAAACTGCATTATGTAAGAATTCTCTCTAATAGTCATCTATTTTCTTGTGCGGTGATTTTACAGACCAGAAAGCATACCTAGGGCATCCAGACTTCAATGTGGAATTGGCTGAGGCCATTGTACCAATGCTCTGTAACCATTGCCTCTTCCTCCTCTGCTCCTGCCTTTAGCATACAGTTGTCTCCTGAGAATCTCGCAAGAAGAGGAAGGATATTTTTGTCCCTAGAATTAATCATCTTTTCCTTTTTCCAGATATGGAATAATTAAAATGAAGATGCTATAGGGCTGCTCCCACCCAGTTAGTCATGCATATTTAGGTCTATGATGTTCTCAAAGAGGCTAGGATTCACATGGAATGATATAAAATAAGTTGGAGGTTTTTCTTTCTTGATTGACATGAAAATATCTAACAAACATGATACGTAGAGGATTTTAATGAGGACATGAATCAATTTTGAACACTGTCAAATACATCCCTTCTCTCATAAATATGAAGGAGCTGGATTTATGGAGTAGGTTAACTGTTAGAACCCGTGAATTACACTCATCACATGAGATATATATTGGGTGTTGCTAGAAGCATGAACTGGGCCACCAGAGGTGTAAAAATTATTGTCTTTCTGTGTTCAGGCTGAGGAGGGTTAATGAAAGGCAGAAGTGAGATGAGGGGAAAAGGCAAGTCAGAAATAAACATATGGAAATTTCTCTAGCAAGAGTATAGAGGGCATGGATCTTTGGGAACAAATTCTGAATGCAAATGCTCTGAACTGACAAGACACATGGGGAGAATTTGAACATTGAAGAAGGGTCATTACCACATGGGACTGGCCTTGGCAGAGATCAGAACTGCACATGTGAGGATGTTCCTACTCCATCAGGAGGAAAGAGAACTAGAATAAAGATCAGGGTGGGGAACAGCAAAAGGCCAGAGTTCTTCTTCCCTGCAATCTTGCTTTCTTGTAGAATCAGGTTGGATGGAGGGCTGGCTACATGCATAATCCCCAGGCACAACCATCATGGGTGGGCCCTGAGCTCCTGAACCTTCCCCAGTATTGCTGACCCTGCCTGACTTCACTGTGTGAATAGGAGGGTTTGGTGGATGGGTGGGCAGTGGGCAGAGGGCCAGTCACAGAGCAGGTGAAGAGTTGCTGCCTCTCGTCTGTCCCCATGCACTTTCTTTGCCATTTCTTTGACTTTGACCGCAAACCATCATTTGACTAACACACTCATGGGCATTCCGTGCCCATTATGTTGTAGGCACTTTTCATAAAGCACCCACCTTTCTCACCCCAACCCAAGGAGGAGGATGCTCTTCACATTTCACGCAGTGGAACCAAGGCTCCATGTGCTTACTGAAATTTGCTGGCATCATGCAGAGTAGATGGTAGAGCAGGATTCCCACCAGGCTCCCCTGACTCCCTCCCTCTGCACCCTGCCCGATTCCAAGATTCTGACAGGACAATCAACTCACTGGGTCTGTCCCTGCTGGAAACATGTCACACTTTCTGCCAGGGACTGTTTAAGGGCTGACCTGAATATCACAAACCCATCTCCTCTATCTGCTCAGCGTTTTTTCCTTCTGCGTCTAAACAGTCGACCATAATGTGTCTCCACTTAGCAGATTCTTCTCTAACCAAATCAGAAATCCCAACTCTTTTATTTTTTCTGATTTCCTTTGTGAGGCACCATTCTGCTTGCTTCCTGAAATATTAATAATGTATACTGTGGTTCATTTTCCCCTTCTCTTGCCTTCATCCTCGTACAACGTGTTCCTTACACTGATATTTCCCTGAAAGTATGAAATAGATTTATGGACACATTAAAATTTTAACATTCTGCAATAAAGTCTAGTATCAATTAAATAAGATTTACGACTGCAATTTTGTCCTGTAAGAGGCGCATATTTGCTCAACAAGCAACAGCTCTAACCTTATTCTCCTATTGTTATGCTGAAAACAGCATGTCACCCAAAGACACCACACCTTTCTGCATTGAGAAGATGGGATACATTTGCTCCTATTTTACAGCTCAAGCCACAGAGCAGAGCTTTGGACCATCAGCTGGCCCTTCCATCCCTGTCAGGAGTGGCTTCAATTTCTTCACTCTGTCTTCTTCATTTTTCCTGTTTAAATCGAAGACCTACCTGCTCCTTCCTGGTGAGGTTTGAGGAGGAAAACATTAGCACCCTTGACACTCCCCAGGCATGAGGTCCCCAGCAAATACAATCCATTTCTTCTTGCTGTTTCTTTGCTGACACAGAAAGTTGAGAACTCCCATTCTCTGACTTTTAGGCAAAGACAGAATGCCAAGTTGATGGGGGCTTAGATTCAGGGCAGGACTGTACCACCCTCCCAGGCCTGCAATGCTACCCATGATGCCTTCAGAGGGGCGCTGACTTCTTTCTTCTTGCTCCTGTGGCAGTGGGGCTATTCTGCTTACCTTTTTGCAGATAACCCCAATTTCTTCCTTTCAGACAAATCAGTGAATCTAACTCTTGGCAAGCTACTTGCTTGGTTCTTTCTCAAAGACTTTCTCAAGCATGGACACTGATTCTTATATTTTAATTGAGAGCTGGAGGGAGCTGTACAGATCCAGGCAGCTTTGAAGTGATTTTGTCATCGCTGGGGGAATCCTGTGAAAATGCAGGTCTTGATTCAGAAGGTCTAGGTGCATAGGAGAGTTTGCAATCTAACGTCCCAGTTGACACTGATGTTGCTCATCTGATGACTAGATCTCAGGTAGCAAACTCTAGAATCAGTGCTGAGAGAGCTTTCTGTGATAATGGACATGCTCTATATCTGCACTGTCAACACGGGGACACCAGCTAAATGTGAGTATGAAGCACTTGAAATAGGGCTGTGCCAAGGAATTGAATCGAATTGATTTGAAATTGAAATAAGTGACTAGTGAATATCTACATATTGGACATCTCGGTTCCAGATGAGTGACACCTAACTGGGTGAGTTTTCACAGTTGAGGAAATTAAAATGTAAAGAGAAGAGGAACCCACCAAAGCCATCCTGGCATTTGGCAAAGCCTAAAGCAAGAGCCCAGTTCACCACAAAGTGACACGTTTCTCATCACATCAACACCTCATCACATCAACAAGTCGTGAAAAGGACTTTTCACCAGTCCTTTCTAAAATCCTTACTAGGGTTCCTGAATAATGGAATTGAATTTTCCTGTCAGCCTGCTAGAGTAGCCATAAAAAACACCTTAGGCTGTGTGGCTTAAACAGCAGACATATATTTCTCACTGTTTCGGAGATTGCAAGTCCCAGACCAAGGTCCTATGGGATCAGGTTCTGGTGAGGGTTCTTTTCTTGGCTCACAGATGGACACCTTCTCTAGGAGGGTGAGCCCTCTGGTGCCTTTTCACCTCCTCTTCTTCTTCCTCCTCCCCTCCCTTGCCCTTCTTCTTTCATACTGTATTATCTTTAATTAAGTACACATACCATTCCAATATGTCACCTAGAGCTCATTTCAGCCATAGCTCTATTGGCCATGTCTTTTCTGCAATAATAGGGCAGTTACCTTTTCCTCTTCTTATAAGGACACTAATCCTATTCAATAAAAGCTCCACCCATATGACCTCCTTTAACCTTCACTGCTTCCTTGGAGATCCCATTTCCAAATGCAACCACACTGAGGGTCAGGGCTTAAACATAGACTTGTGGCAGATTGGGACACAAACATTCAGTCCATACGATACCTATTTGTCTTCAGGCACCAGAAGGCACAAAAAGAAGTGGATGAACCATAACTTTGGTCTCTTGTCTTTGACTTAATAACTTAGCAGAAACACCACTTCTAACAGACAGCAGTTACCAGTTTGTTATCACATGCCAGACCACGGTTCTAGCATCTGATTTACATGATTTCCACGAATCTTATACTGCTGTATCTATATCTCTTTTGGATGAGTAAACTGAGACTCAGATAGGTCAAATACTTGATTAAGGTCACAGAGCTAGTAAGTGGAAGAACTAAGATTCTAACCCATGTTTAAGTGACACAGAGGGATCAACTGGAGAGCTCCTCTGCCCTCTTCATCACGATCTTTGAAGGTCTTCCAAATTTAAGTGAAATATATTCCCAGGATCCCATCCACACGTGCATGCTGAAATGCAGACAGTGCATGAAGAGCTTGCCTGGCATTGCCAACACATCCCGTGTCCTCCACCTCCTGCCAGCACAGCCCCACTGTGCCTTCAGCGCTGATTCAGAGTCCTTTCCTGGGTGAACACTCTCCTCAGCTGTGTGGAGCCACTCATGAATTCCCATGTTTTACTTAGAGCCAGCATTAGGCTCACCTTGCCCAGCTCTTAAACCAGGGCACCCTGCACTCAGGCCCATCCTGGTTCGAGGTCCTGGCCAAGAGGCCCTGCTCCCAACTAATCCTGGGACAGGGGAAGAGAGGTGCATTGGGTCATGGTCCCTCCTCTGTTGAGCTGGGTCAGGGTCCGGCCTCTTCCTGACCTGGCACATTTGGGCAGGGCCGGGGGCCCCAGACTTCCAAATGCCTGCAGGATCAGACAGGCATGGTTCAGAGTGAAGGAAATAAGGAGACACAGATACTCTGGGGTGTGAGATGATGGGCAGTGAATATCTGGGGTGTTGAAGGGTCCATGACCCCAATTTAAGTTGTAGGGGAAATAACCCCCAAACCAGCAGACGTTTTCAAGGTTATATATAGACTCTGTGTGGCCAGACTTTCTGATTATTTTCAAGAGAAGTCAGAAATCACGATTTCTGAGGTGGGGGAACAGCTCAGTGGTAGAGCAAGTGCTTAGCATGTCACAGGTCCTGGATTTGATCCCCAGCATTGAAAAAACAAAAAATCTAGATTTCCTTGGGTGATATCTCTTGATTTAAAAGAAAAAGAAAGACAAGAGGTTGGCTCAAATTACTTGCAAGCACTCTGGCTGATTCTGACCACAGCTGTGAGCTTGCTGCCCTTAGGTTTCTGTGATGGTCGCATTGCTTCCTCCTCCTCTTTGCACCCTTCTCACCTTAATCTCTTTCCTAACCACTTCCCAGAATTACCTTTCCACCTTCTTATCTCTTGGGATGTTTTCAAATCATGCTTTCAGCCAATTTCTAGTCTCACATACAAAGGGCTTTCTCTATGCCTTGGGCATATTTATTTTTGCCCAAAGATCTCTAACACTGTTTCATTCTCTCTTGTGCTGACTGGATTCCCTTCTCACCCTCTACATTGTTTCATTCAGCGCTTCTAAAAGACTGCCTGATCCCTTTAACCTGTCATTTCTCTTTATTTTGCTTCCATTATCAATAATGTTTAGTGCCTGACTTCAGAGCCCTGTCTCCCCAGCATGGAGAACCTGCTCCTTGCTTTACCAACAGCAATTTCCCAGTAGTAATTACCACTTCCTTGCTTCATCCCTCACCTACAGTTTGTATCTCACCGCAGGCAGGGAGGCCTTAGCTGGAGTCCACAGTGATGTGTCACTGGGTCCCCATCTCTTTTACAGGGTCAAAGCAATTTTCTTGTGTTGGGGTGGGAGGGAATGGGAGAAGGACAGGGCTGTGGTGAGAAACCCAGCCCAAGCTGAGAGTCCTGCAGAGCAGTGCAGTCAGTGTCCCCAACCTGAGCCATGTGCACCTGCTTTTATGCAGAGCTGAGCTGTTGCCATGGGAAACAGAAGCCACCAGCCTTCTCCGTCAGCCCTGCACATGCTAGCTTGCAAACCCCCAGTGGTGCATGCACTGCCGTGGTTTTCTGCCGTGGTTTTCTCCAGATGGAATTAAATGTCAGTGGCAGCATGATACCTGGCATGGAAAAGGGGCTTCGATCCCCGATCCCCAGGGCAGACTTCCATTCCTGAGCAGTCTTCTTCGTGTGTGTGTGTGTGTGTGTGTGTGTTGGGGAGGTGGGGGGATGTGTGTGCTGGGGATTGAACCCAGGGCCTCACACATGAAACGCAGGTGCCCTGCCATTGAGCCCCATCCCCAGTCCCTGAGCAAGTCTTTTGAGCATAGATCAACCCTCAAAGTACAAATGAATGTGTCCTTGGTTCGGATACAAAGCCCAGTCAGTAGCCACAACAAATGGAGCTATGAAATAATAATGAGAGCCTCTAAATGAGAGGCCCTCACTTCCTAGGATCTTTCTAGATTGGGGGATACTGCAGGTGCACATCCTCAATGCAGCTTCTAGCTGTCAAACAGAAACCCACAGTCTGCTGCTAATGCAAGCGTAGGAGGATTGGAGGTGGCCTTCCTGCCAGGAAAGGCCTGGAGCCCCAGGCCACAGGAGGTGCCCTCTTGCCCACTTTCAAAGCACCTGCCTTATTGGATATCTTGCAATTTCCAGCTCATTGTTTCCCTGCTCCCACACAGAAGACAAAGGCTTATGCTCAACAAGGCTGGTTACAGTCTGCAGACACCCTGTGGAAAAATAAACCCAGAAGGAAGGTCCCACTACTCCTCCTGAGCTCCTCCTGGCTCTGCTAATCCCTTGTAGGTACCTCTGAGCCCTTCAGTCTCCTCACTTCCTCCATAACTTGATTTGAACAAAGAGCAGAGTGAAGTAGGAAGAGCAGTGTTCAGGGAGACAGGAGGCCTGTGGCCTAGACTGCCTCCACAGGTCGCTTCTCCTCTTGTGACCTCTGCCCAAGAGATAGCTGGGTTCCAAGGTCCCTGGCAGCCCAGTCTTCTATGAAATGAAAGGTGAATCAGAGCCACAGAGAGGGTTCTTGGCTTGGGCACTTTGCACCCACTTCTGAGACAGAGAATATCAAAGGCCAGCACCTGTAAGTGGGACAAAAAAAGAAGGGAGCACTGCTTTTCCTTTCCTTTTATTCTTTCTTTCTTTCTTTTTTTTATAAGCTCTTTCAAACTTATCATTTGGTTGGGAACATACTGTTCTCTCAGACTGCCAAAATAGCTGGAGCAGGAGCCGAGGTCTCTGTTTGAGGGGGACTGAATTCCTCATCACTTTGTTTTAATCGTTCTTGCCTTGGGAACGTCAGCAAATGCCTTAGTCTGTGAGAGCAACCTTCACCCAAGAAAGGAAAGATTAATGAAAGCCATGGGTAAACAGAAGAGCAGCTGCGGAGAGATTCCATCCATCCCTGCAGGCTGCCAAGCCCTGAGGTGCCTGTTAGTGAGGCAGGGCCTCCTGGCCTACTTAGGACAGGGTGCCAGCTTCTCCCCAGGCCAGGGATCTGCTCCTAGGGTTGAGTCTGCGCAGCCAGGAGATGGCACAGGGCTCCACGCTGCCCTAGCAGGAGAATATTCATGTCCAGTCTCCCCAGAGATGAGAATACTCTGATACCAACATCAAAGACTGTTTTCCTGATATTTCTATTCAAAGGAAGACTATGGAGCAGAAGAGTGGTCATAATTGTTCATTCTAATTTACTGATACTTTTTAAAAAAGTGATTTTAGAAAAAAGATTAGACTGAAAGGTTACTCACAGATTTCTCTCAGGTTCTTCTTTGAGTGCAAAAATATGCCCTTCCCAAGGGCTCCAAGTCTTAATATAGGGCAGGAAAAAGGAACCAGAAATGAGAAGAGGGTAGCATCACCATGAATCAATTCCTTTATTTCCTCCACAAAGTGACTGTGTCATTCAGTATCAACAAAGAGTGAAACTGATGTAAAGGAACTACATAGTGCATTCTAGTATTTTTCACAGAATAAATATTTCAGAAATCAGTTCTGGAAAATAATGAAATAGTATATTTTCAAACACAAGGGAATGAGTTACAAAAACTTGGACAGTCTCTCTTCCTCTTTCCTCTTTTCTCCTCATGCATAATCCCTAACCCCACTCCAGCAAGGGGAATGAGAAGCAAGTGCCCTCCCCTGCTCCCATCTACAACTGAAGGGCAGTTTCACCAAGGAGCCACCTCTGCACTGATGACCAAGAAAGGGCTGATAATGGTGTCAGGCTGTGCAACCACATGGGGACTTCCCATCTTAGAAACTCAGCTTCCAAGTTGAAAGGACGGTATTTTGTGCTTTTAGGGAATTAGCAATGCCTTGAAACCCTTGTACAACACTATTATTTATCTTTTCATTGAGACCCATAATATGTCTGCAAAAGCTTTTGTCTTAAAATTCGTAATTCCTAGTGAACTGCAAATGTCCCTGGGAGGTATGTTAAATGTCATTACTGATAATTTTTGTCTGATAACCGAGTAAAGGCTATTGACGCTTCAAAAGCAAGAAATAGTTCCAAAATTTACAAGTTTGACAGTTTTTCAAAAACACACCTGTACATTGAGATATTACAGTCATACTTTATTATAGTCTTCTGATTGAAGTCTTGACTTCTCCCCTCTCTCAAAATGTCTTTTGTTTATTTTGTATACATAATCCAATAACTTCAACCATACAAATAGGTTCTAATCTGGAAAAAATTTTTCCCTCCTCTCTTGAAATTTTTAAATTATCATTCACTTTGATTCAATTCAATGAAATTCATTTGAACCACATAGAGATTGATAGACATTTACTGAAACTCTACTCAATGCTGAGGCACTGGGGGATGTAAAACCTAATAAAAATCTAACTCCTGATTTTCATAATTTGAGGAGAAATAGTGAGTATGAGAGAGTAAGAGAGAGTAGTGTGGAAATACCTGGACAAGGAAAGAATATCTGTAATAGGAGTTTGGGGAATACTTTTTGAACATAATTTAAGTAGAGCTAAGTAGCAGGAGAGAATTTCCAGCAGACCGAGATGCTTGTGAAAGTCCAGAAGCAGGAGGCAGCACACCACATTCTAGAAGGTTTGGGGTCAGAAGGAGCTTTGGGGAGCTAGGAGGCCGAGGTGGGAGTCAGACCAAAGGGGCCTGGAATGTGGCCCTCCACCAGAGGGGCTTGGCCTTCCTCATTTGACCTGAAGTCCCCAACGAGTAATAATCCTACTCCCACCTGGTGTGCAATGGTTTTAGATAGCACATACATAGGTTAAAAAATAAAAATTTAAAAAGTGGATTAGTTTTTCAAATAATTTTCATTTCATGGCATGTGCTTCTGGTTTTGTTGTTGTTTATTTGTTTGCTTCTGGTTTTGGTGCTAGGAATGAACCCAGGGCCTCATGCATGCTAAGCGTGTGCTCTACTACTGAGCTATAACCCTGGCTCAAGTTTTTTATTTTTACCAATAATAACGATTTTCTTCTACAATAATTTTTAAGTTTAAAATGATGTTGATATCAAGAAAAATATAAGATAAATAATTATTCAGGTGAGACATTATAAACTCTCACCAAACATCATGGTGCAGGTACACAAATGTCTGATGCTTGGGAGACACAACTATAAAGCAATAGACAACAGGGATTTAGAGAACGTGGTGAACAAATTAGCATTGTAAAAAGTCAGTGAGCAGCACTGGAGTGGATTGGAGGGAAATGAATGAAGGGGGCTGAGATAGGAGGTAAGACCAGTATGTTAGTCAGGGTGTGTGTGTGTGTGTGTGTGTGTGAGAGAGAGAGAGAGAGAGAAAGAGGGAGAATCATGAGATATCTCCGTCAAAGCCCAGGGTGCATGGCTGCCCAGGTCATAGAGGCAAGTTTTGGCTCAGGGAGGAAGGAGGGGTGGACAGGTGAACATCCAGGAAGAGGAAAGGGCCATGGAATTCAGCATGTGAGTGAGACATTGGAAAGTCTGGATGTGCCTGTGGTTTGGGTGCTAGCTGCAGGTGTGATGGATGCAGGCTGCAGAGCCACAGCCTCACCTGTCCCTTCCTGTAGTGTTGAAGGTGAAGCAAGATGTTCTTATCTAAACAAGAAGAACTCTACTGCAGTGTCCATGCCTAAGTGGGCAACAGCGATGGCCACCAAGAGAGGAAGGGTGAGGCGTGGAGGAGGGAAGGTATATGGAATCTTGAGGGCAGGAAGAGGAGGTTCAGGAAATGGCCCTGTCTTTGGCAGTCAGGAGGTCCCCAAGGCTTTTGGAAGAGCCATGTTGCTAGATAGTTGAGGGCTACAGTGAGCTGGGAGTGAACCAGAAGCAAGGAGGGGAGGAACTGGCCAGGGGTTACTTGGTAGTAGAGTTGGAGATGAAAACAGAGATTGAGAAAGCAGTGATAGAGATGCAATAAGAGACCAGAGAAAATTCAGCAAATCAGACTCACAGAGAATGAAGACAGGAGGAGAGATGTTGGTAACTCTTTGAGGAGGAAGAGAGAGGAAAGCTGAGGATACTTCCAGACTGTCTGTGGAAGGTGGAAATGGAGCCTTCTGCTTCGAGATGGGAATGCATCAGAGGTTCCTGACTCATGCAGAGCAAATCTACAGCAGGTGCAAGAAGAAAGCACTGGATAGAGGAAACCATGGCCCCCACACACCAGGGACCAGAAGTGGAGCCATTGACATGGTTTTGAGAATCTCCAGCAGACCCCAAGTTTTTTGAGGGGCACAAAATGGTCAGTTGGATTTCAACCTTGGAGACCTATGTAGGGTTAAGGGACTAAGAGGTGGACAGATGGAATTCAGCTATTGCTGCAAATTTCCTTTCTTGAGCTCTGAGTGAACTCAGAGAATGGAAAAGCTATGCTCAGCTGGGAATTTTATCCTGGTCAGCTCAAATGTTCCTTAATGACTTTGAAAGTCTGCAATTAGTAAGCTGGACTCTTTGACAGTATCTGTCTGTACTCCTCAGATGAATAGCCTCAGAACAGCAATAGTTTAAAGAACCTGCTATACAGGAACAATCCAGACTCCAATGCCGGCCTGGTGGCCACCTGCCAATTAAAATCAGGGCCTGAACTTCCATGGCGTCACTGGGATTCTGCTTCAGGTAGCCACTGAAATTACTGATCCTAAGATTGGGGTCAGGAGCATCTTTTGTTCTTTCTCCTGCCTTCAATGAATCTCTGTCCTTCAAAGATCATTTTAGATTCCTTGACTCATAGAAGTACAGAGAATACCAGGCTTGTCTCAGACCCCTGCTCCACCCAACTCAGGAATTATCTGGGAAACCAAGATAGGGAAAGGGTGTTTCATGTGGCTGTATTAAAATTGCTATAGTATTTCCAGGAAAACCTATTTTAGGCCAGGCATTTCCTACATTGAATGAAGAATGAGAAGCCCTGGGGATACAGCTCAGTGGTAGAGTCCTTGCCTAGCATGCACAAATCCATGGGTTCTAGCCCCAGTGCTGCAAAAGAAAATAATAATAATAATAATAATAATAATAATAATAATAATAAAGAATGTGAGGATTCTGTCATGTGAATCCAGCTATGGCCATCTATGTCATCTCAGAGCTAATATTCATTCCCTTTCATTCAGAGCCATCACTACAGTGGTGCTTTTCTGTATCAATTATAACCTTTCCAATGATAGATCCTGACCTTTTCTGCTATGCCAGTACTGCAGCCTCCAGTGTTTACATTCACTCTGTCCTGAAGCTGATTCACCACCTTGACCTTTCTGTCCTCCCAGGACATTCTTAGCATCATCTGCCTTTTTTTCCCTTGTTCAAGTGCACTTTTCAAGAACAGTTGTACACCAGGCCTTGTGGTGGGTCCCGAGTGTCCCCTGCTGAAAGAGGCCTGACTGCTGAAACTCATGACATGTAAGGAAGTCTAGACAGAGAGTGTGCTAATCAGCTTTCCATTACTGTAACAGATAGTAGTGATAAATCAACTATAAAACAAAAAGCTTCATTTTGGTTCATAATTTTGGAGGTTTCAATCCATGGTTGGTTGACCTGTTGCTTTTGGGCCTGTGGTGAGGCAGCACATCATGGTGGGAGGAAGCTGCTCACCTCCTAGTGGCTGGAAAGCAGAGAAAAAGAGGAAGAGACCAGAGTTCCACCATTCCCTCCAAGGTCATGACCCCAACAACCTAAGACCTTCCATGGGCCCCAAATCTTAAAGTTTCCACTACCTTCCAGTGGCAACACAGGCTGGGGACAAGTCCCTTAACACATTGGGCCTTGTGGGACATTAAAGATCCAAATTATAGCAGAGGGACATGAGGTGGTGGACAAAAGCCTGAGAAAACTGTGAGGAGGGTCTCTGAACTTCTTGGGGATAGAAGTTGGAGTAACAAAAAGACAGAAGTGACAAGAAAGGACACAAGCAAGGGCCCAGAGCCCTAGGAGTGCCGGCATGGTCAGGCAGATGCTCACAGGCAGCCTTTACCCAAGCATTCCTTGGGGTCAGAGCACGGATATGTGACTTGGCCAATGGGACCTGAGGGGAAGTCAACAAGGAGCTTGTGGGAGAACCTTCCTCTCTTAAAAAGCTGTGCATGGGAAGGAATAGACTCTGCTTTGCAGGAAGTGCCCTTATATGATGACTGAATAGCCGTGACCACTTTTTTTAACATGAGAAGAAACAGAGTCAAAAGATGGGAACCATCTGCATTCTCAGCGGCATTTGGCCACTGGACCAACACTTGATCTCCTCTGCCCTCTGACCCCTGATGTGAGACAGTAAGTATCCTAACCGTACAGTCACTTTTAAAACACAGACTTGTTTTTAAGAGCAGTTTTGGGTTTTAAAACAAAAGTGAATGAAAGATACAGAGATTTCCCGGATGCTTCTTGTTCCTAAAAATGCATAGCCTCCCCTATTATCAGCACCCCCACCAGAGGGTACATTTGTTACTACTGAGAACACCCACTGCTGTGTCATTATCACCCAGGTCTACAATTTACACTGGGGCTCACTCCTGGAGTTGTGCATTCTGTGGGTTTGGACAAATGTGTAACGACATGTATTTACTATTATAGTGTCATACGAAGTAATTTCCTTGCCCTAAAAGTCCCCTAGCTATCATTGATATTTTACTGTCGTTTTGCCTTTTCCAGAATGTCATAATTGGAATCATACAGTATGTGGCCTTTCAGATTGCTGCTTTTTCTTAGTAATATGTATATAGGTTTCCTCCATGTATTCTCATGGTGAAGCCACTTTTAAATGCCATTTTATTAAGACATAATTGGCATACAACAACACACACATATTTAATGTGTTTGATTTAATATGTTTTAACATGTGTGTATACCCATGAAACTATCATCCTAATCAAGACCATGAAGACAGAACATATTCACCACCCCTCGAGCTCTGCACGCCCCCTCCCCGCACCATTGTGATCCCCTAGACTCCACTCCATCCTCAGCCCTACCACTAATCTGCTTTCTGTCATTGTAGATCAGTTTGCATTTTCTAGAATTTTATAGATGGAGCCATACACTGTAATTCTGCTTTTCTTTTTGACTTAGCTCTTTCCATGCACTGTAACTATTTTGAGATTTATCCATGCTGGTGCTTATATCAATAGCTCATTTCTTTTAATGAATGTACCTCAATTTGTTTATCCATAAGTCTGTTGATGAACATCTGAGTGATTTCACTGTGGGAGCTATTAAAAACAGAGTTGCTATGAGCATTTGAATAGAAGCTTTTGTAGAGCGTAGTGTTCATTCCTTTTGGAAGTATCTAGCAGTGGAATGACTGATCATGTGCTCAGTGTTATGGTTTAGATGTGAGATGTCCCCCAAAAGCTCATGTGTGACACATTGCAAGAAAGTTTAGAGGTGAGATGATTGGGTTATGGGTGTGTTAACCTAATCAGTGCATCAATTCCCTGATGGATTAACTGGGTGGTGACTGTAGGCAGGTAGAGTGTGATTGGAGGAAGTGCGTGCCTGGAGTGTGCCTTTGGAGTACTTTTTTTTTTCTTTTTTCTTTTTTTTGGGTGGGGATGCTAGAGATTGAACCCAGGGACTTGTGCTTGGAAGGCAAGCCCTGTACCAGTTGAGCTATATCCCCAGTCCTGGGGTATTTATTTTATCCCTGTGGAAGGGATCTATCTTCCTCCAGGCAGCTGCTTTTCTTTGCCACACACTTCTGCCAAGATGTTCTGCCTCACTCAGGCTCCAAGGATTGGAGTCAGCTGTCTATAGACTGAGACCTCTGAAATTGTGAGTCCCACATAAACTTTTTCCCATTCAAACTATCCTTGTCAGGTCTTTTGGTCACAGCAGTGAAATAGTCAGTGTGCATTCAACTTTTTTTTTTTTTTTGGCAGTGCTGGCATTGAACACGGCCTCACACCGTCTAGTCAAGCACTCTGCCACTGAGCTGCATCTCCAGTCCCTTTTAAAATTTTGAGATAGGATCTTACTAAGTTGCTGAGACTGACCTCAAATTGCAGTTCTCCTGCCACAGCCTCCCAAGTACCTGGGATTAGAGGTTGCAACACTATGCCAGCTTTCAACTTTTAAGAAATGGACTTTTTTTTTTTAAAGTGGTTGTACCATTTTATATTTCTTCCAGCAAGTAATGTGGGGATTCCAGGTACCACATGTCCTTGTCAACACTTGGTAGTCTTTTAGCCACTCTAATAGGAGTATCATTATAATTTCAATTTGTGTCTTCCTGGTAACTAATAATGAGAGCCTCTTATATGCTTATTTGCCATCCTTATATCTTCTTTGGTAATCTCAAGTTCATTTTAATCCAACTGCCCTAGTAACAGAATTCCATTCTGTTAAAATTTGTAACTTCTTTACAAAAATAATGTAGAAAATGGTCATTAACCCTACTATTCAAAGTCAATTCACTGTTAATTTTATATACTTCAAATATTTTTCCAGTGTGTAATTGGCAATTAAATTTATAGGTTTTTAAAAAATATAGAGAGAATTTCTTATATGCCATCAATCTGCTGGGCACAGTGGTGCATGCTTGGTAATTCCAGTGATTTGGGAGGCTGAGGCTGGAGGATTGTGAGTTCAAAGACAGCTTCAGCAAAAGCGAGGGGCTCAGCAACTCAGTGAGACCTGTCTCTAAATAAAATACAAAATAGGGCTGGGGATGTGACTTCAGTGGTTGAGTACCCCTCAGTTCAATCCCCAGTACTCACCTCCCCTGCAAAAAACAATGCTATTAAACTGCCTTTGAAACCATGCTTAAAAAATTCTACTCTCTCCACAAGTTTTCTTTGTTTGTTTTGGAGAGAGGAATTCATATTTAAATATTTAATTAATACTTAATAGATTATAGGTTATGATCTAAGAATAATTATAAACTAAAGATAAAAATCAACTTATAAACTAGGGATCGACATTAGCTTCCTATTGCTGCTGTAACAAATTGTCACAAACAGCGACTTAAAACAGACCAAATTTGTTGTCTTATGCTTCTGGAGGTAACAAGTTTGAACTAGGTTTTACAGGGTTGCAGGGAAGGTGTCCATGGGAGTGTCTGAGGGAGGAATCTGGGTTCTTGCCTCTTGCAAGGTCTAGAGGCCACACACATTCCTTAGTATCACCCCCTCCCACTCCAGAGCCTGCAATTCCATTACTACATCCTCTGCTTCCATTATCATATCTGCTTCTCTGAAAATGACCCTCTCATAAGAATCCTTGTGATTACCTTGGGCCCACCTGGATAAACTGGGATAATCTCCCATCCTCAGAATCCTGAATTTAATTATATCTGTTTGCCATTTAAAGTAGCATGTTTAGAGTTTCCAGGGATTAGAATGAGGTTCTCTTTGGTGGTCCATTTTTCTGTTCACCACAGAATCTAATATTGCTTTTTATCTAAATGGTTCCACACTTAGCCCAACATTATTTATTATTAATTTCTCAACTGATTTGAAATGTCAGCTTTATCTTATAAGAAATTCATATGGGATGAATATTTATTTCAGAACTTGATATTCTGTAGCTCTGATCAATGGAATGAACTTTCTGACCTGTGCCCCTGGTCCCCATTGCTACAGGTTACCATCCAAATTCCTTCCTAAGACTCTCAAAACCCTCCCTCTCCTCCAACCCTTTACTGCCCCTGTTCTCAGCTCAGTGCCTCCACGCCTGGTGGACTCACTGCACTCCAGCCAGGACCAGAAGAGTTCAGTGACATGGTAACCTGCTTAACTACACATAATACCACCATGAATGGACACCACCTTCCAGAGTCCTCTAAGTGAAAAAACAAGATCAGCGAGTATGTGCTACAATAGGATGCCAGCTCATATATGTGAAGAAAATTGAGCTATAGCTGATACTGCTTTGACTCAGTATATATTTATTGAGACCAATATTTATTGATGATTCACAGATTATCAGGTGTGGGAAGCCATTCTTATTTAGCAGAATCAGACTAGGTTGAACCATGGGGCACAAAGACCTGGCTTCTAGGAACTGCTGGGAGGCATGTGGCACTGTGTGGGAGTAGTTTCCTGTCTCCTTCTGAAATTTTCCCCTTAAGAAAATGGCTCCCCTAACTCCACCCTATCCTGTCCATCACAGAAGAAGCTCCTCCTGGTCTTGGCCCCCTTTACCTGTGTGTCTAAAAATAAAAGTGAGTTGGGCTACTCCATGTTGTTGTTGTAAGAGGCCAGAGTTGGTATGGCCAGACCCGTCACGCCCCCTCTCATTTAAAAAGAGTATTGGCTCTTGTGTGTTTATTGAGTAGATAAGTTTTTTTGGTAATTGAGTGATACACAGCCAACATCCTCCTCCGGCAGTTAACCCTTTCCTCCTCCACGTGGAATGTGGCAGAGAGGCCCCTTACAATCAAGCTAGTCACGAGGGCTACAGAAGGAACAAGCCATCTCTGGCTGTGTGTTCTGTCTGTGGAGAACTCAAATATGTGCAATGAGAATTTCAGTACAGAGAGATGTTGGGAGTGGTGAATGAATTACAGGTTTCTTTGAATGGTCCCAAGGCAGAGGCGATGCCCTTATGAGAACCCTCAGTGGAAGAACTCTCAGTGATAGCGATTGCCTAGTAGATGGTGACACCCTATTCAAAGGGGATTCTGTGAAGCTCACGGAATTTATTGGCTCATGGCCTTGAGTTCAAACACGAGCTGCCTGGAGGTAGAGAATTGTGAATGCAAGCTGATAAGCTTTAATTGAGCTGTTTCACCCACAACTTTGTTCTGTTTATCTTGAAGAAGATTTCTCACACTAAATCCTTTTGATGTTTAAACCTATATAATAAACGTGTGGAGCCTGCTCGCTCGTGGCCAGTCTTCTCCCAACAGGAGTTTGGCTGGTCCACCGGGTCCCACGGTCTCTATGTTTTTGTCTGTTTGTCTTTTTTCCAATCCCTTCTTCATCCTGGGTTTGGGGGAAAACTGAATAAACGTTGTGTGGGCAGCGACAGAGAGATAAGTGTTATGATAGAGCGTGTTTCAGCTTACCCACTGGATGGCACTCCTGTTAGTTATTTTAAATGTTTCCGTTATGTTTGTGTGCATTAAGAATCACCATGTTATTCATTCTGTCAAATAGCAGAATCTGTTCAAGTCCTACAGTGCCTCACCAGCGTTTGATGGTCCGTAATAATAATGTAGTGCTTTGTAAAAATTACTGTGAATACCACTAGCTCCCATTGAAGGCCTGTCTGGTATTTGCTTCCTTGCCCACATCAGCTTGTTGGTGGCATAATATCCAGCATCCAGGGTTGAAACCATTTTTCTAGTCGTTCTAGAAATATGTATTCTCAAGCAAGTGACTTAAACTACTGTTTCCATTCTTTAATTGCATTGAGGCAGGGTAAAACCAGATGACCCCCAGAGTCACTCTGACTTTAAAATTCTATTCTGACTTTAAAATTCAGTCCCTAGCACTGAAAAATCATCCAGTGTGTAACTGTGAGTGACACTAAGAGTCACTTAGCATTTCCCAGTGTAATACAGTTAGGCAGCTGGGTTCTCTGTTTCGAGAATTCAAGGAATGAAATCCATGGACACAGAGTAAGGAATGAAATCCATGGACACAGAGTGAGAGCAAAGTAACAGGATTTATTAGAGGAATAGAAAGAAAGCAGAGCTCCTGAAGGGGAGGGGCCCCAAGAGAGGGACACCCATGGATATCTGGTATCTAGGGGTTTTTAAAGGCATCTCTGATGGCCCAGTGCAGGTGATCGATGAGGTGGGGGATGCCAGCATGGACCAATCAAACTTTTCAAGGTCAGAGCTTAATAAGCTGATCAGAAGTGCATAATTTTGATCCTTTATTTACATCTTCAAGAGGACAGGTCTCACTCAGGGGTTACTGACATGCTTAGAAAGAGGAAGTCTTTCAGGTAGGGGTCTGCTTGTGGTTGACCATTGCTAGGTAAGGGCAAGGGTAACTCAGGAAGGGTTGCTTGGTTGAAGGTATACTAGCTCAGAAGAAGTCATTAACACTGGCAGGAAGTAGCAAGTCACAGGGTGTCTTTCAGACCCCATGTCCCCGTTCATGTTGGCATGATGTCCTCCTCCACTCCTGTACTTCTCCAAGGCCCTCATCCTGGCTGCCAACCAGAGATCTATCTTTCTGCTTCACCAGCATCCTCTTAAACTCATGAGACATGGGATCTCGAACCTCATTTGACTCTTGCAAACATGGACTCTGCCCATGGTGCTTCCTACTCACTGAAGGAGGCGATGGTGACCCCAGTCCCATGGTATGCAGCAGAGAAGCCATTCCTGAAGAAGCCTGGCTCTCCAGTGTGTGGAGACTGGGGGAAGACCCACCAAACAACAGGTCATAAGAACGTGCTCCCCAGTCCTGGCTCAGGAGATCCTGGTTCCCAGAGGGAAATTCAGTTAGATAGAGGATGGAATTTTTATAAGTGCATATAATAACAAGGGAGTGGGGGAAATATTTGCCTCCTGAGATTAAAACAAAATTCAATATGGTGTCTTTATACCATGGAGCCATAAATAAAAATGAGGCAGCTCTTTATGTACTGAAATGGAATGACCTGCAAGAAGTACTAAGTGGGAAAAAAAATACTAAGTGGGGGGGGAATGAGGAACAGAATGATGGGTATTTATACACACCATCTGTGCAAAAGGGTAAAAAAGAATATATAGGCTTATGTTTAGCTAAACTACTGTCTCTGAAAGGTGACACAAGAAACTAATAGCTGTGTTTGCCTATGAGGACCTGGGAAGCTGAAGGACAAGGTTGAACACAGGGACTAAGAACTCTGATTTTTTAATCACATGAACTATTACCTATTAAAAAAATCATGTAACAATAATAATAAAAAATAATAATAAGCTGTACAGTTTTGCTAAAATAAAATTACTGCTATATAATTATATTAATTAATTATATTAATATATTTATATAACTATATACACTGGTAACTTACCATAAGAGAAATATTGGAAAAATAAATAACAAAGTAGATGGGCTGCATTTGAAGCCAGCTGCTTGCTGGGCAGTGGTAGGCAAGTCACTTCCTGTTCCCTAGCCTCTCATCCTCAGAACTGATGGCATCTATTATTATTGCTCAGTTTATAGGAGATGGTTGTACTCGGGTGGGCTCTGCTCCAAGGGAGTTGGTGGCTGCTACACACAGCAGCTCTGGGGGCAAACTGTGTGTGGCTGGGTGGGGGCAGTGATGTCCAGCATGGGGAAGCTGGCCAGAGGACCTGGGGGCAGCATGGTCTTCCTGGGCACCAGTCTCCCCTCGGTCATCCTGTACCTCTGGAATCCTGAAGAGGTCATCCTATTCGGGGGCTTTCTGAAGTCCTGGCTTCCTCTTGGCCTCTGTTCTTTTTGGCCACTGACAAGATAGCATGCTTGGAATTTACCAGCCACAGACGTCTGCCCAGCCCAGGCCCAGTCCCCCAGGGCTCCTTGGCTGCGCCTGTGATTGTGAAGCCAGAGGTCTCCTGATTCAGGCCTCAAAACATCTCCTGTGCTTTCCCAAGAGGGCGCGGGTGCTGCACCACGTGGTTAGTAGGGTTTCCACATCATCCCCGTAGTTCTTCATTTTCAGGGATAAGAAGGTGCCATGAATCAACTCAGGGGTCATGAAATAGGGAAGTAGTTTATTCTTTCCACCCTGCCCCCAGCCTCCCCCACCACCCAGTGGATAAAACAGTCCCCAGGAGGCTGAGTGACAAGCCCAGGCTCTGAGAGCAGGGCAGGAGGAACTCCTCTGGTACCCAGCCCTCCAGTAGCCTTGGCCTTTTCTCTTTCTTTCTGTGGCCTTGCTTTTTAAAAAAAACAAACAAACAAAAAAAAACCACCCAGGTTCTGTAAGGGGAAATGAATGATTGAAATACAGATTTCAATGTAAGATTAAAATAAAAGAACACTTGTTTTTCATCTGGTCTCTGTAGGTTCCCGCCCCCCACCATGCACAGTTGTTCACTTGAAACCACAAAATTAGCTGGAAAAGGGAAATAATAGTAATGTCCTCATTTAACTGTTCCTTCTCTGTAGGCATCACCGGCTGGCTCAGCCTGGCCTCTCTTAGAACCTTCAAGAGAGCCAGATTTAGAAGAAATATTACTTCAGCTCTCAAGATGGAAAAACATCTCGCCAGGAGGCAGAGACTCTGGAAAATTGCTAATAAATTGTTACTGCCTGCTATTAAAAGGATCGATAAGATAAGGCCAGAAATGACGGATGGGAGAGCCTTGTGCTTTGAGTACTAATGGGGGACGTGGCGCCTGACAGCTCAGAGCAAATCAGGCTGAAGCAGCACATGCCCATTCACCTTCAGCAAAAATCTCAGTTCATTCATTGCCTTGCAGCAGATCAGTAGTTATAGACAGTGGTTATGAATAATTAAATCAAAAGCATGTGAACCTCGGGCATCAGGGAAATTGCCTTATTTGTGTCTATAACATTGATGATGCACCAACATGCCTCTTCTATGACTTTGTTTGTGATGCTTTCATGAGGAAAAATTAGGGCATAGGGGTGTGACTTCCTTGAGCTGCCCCAAGACAGGAAGGAGCACAGACACTCAGTTGGTCAGCTTTTAAGGCAGCCCCGCCCAGTTGCCCTGCACACCTGCCTGGTTGGTGGGTCTTGTTCCCTTCCCTTCTCTATGTGGCCCTGAGGGAGGCAGCATGGCTCCACAGCCAGATGGACACTCGGTGGAGCAGGCTGTTCTGTGAGTCCAGACTCTCTCCCAGCAGCAGACCTTCCAAGATCCAAAAGTGAAGTACCACTCATCCCACGACTGATCTTTTACCATTTCTGTCCTTCTTTTCTCTAGTCTGTGTGCCAGCTATCCCAGCAAAGAGGCCTGTGGCAGGATTTCAAGGTGCCCTGGAAGCCTTGTCAGCTGAAATTCTACTTTCCCCCTTCCAATTCTTCCATTCGATTCCTAGACTTTGAGCCCTCCAGAATGTGTTGGCCAAACCTCAACTTTCTGTCTAACACATAGAAGTACCTGTGTTAAAATTCTCAGGGATCATTCCAGAGAATCAGCTGCTTCTGCAAAGAGCAAGGCCATGATGCCTGTCCTGTGTGGGCTTAAGTTGTGGGGTCAGGTTGGCAGAAAATTTCAGAATCCAGACATTGCCTGAGGTTATTCCATTTGGGGACAGAATGACAATAAGCAAATCATTTGGGCTCCCTGGCCATCTCTGTTTTTCTTTCCCAAATACCTTTGAATGTTTTTCTGCTTTGCAGGGTTCTGAACTTTGTTGCTCTCTGTTCCAAGCTATGGCTCAAGTCAGCTACCTTCCCTTTCTCCCGGACCACATGAACCAGCCTCCTTTTATCAGGGTCTCCTATCCAGCCAGTGGCTATGTTCCACAAGCAGCCTGAGTGTTATAGGACTAACAGTAATAATTTAGCAAGTGGCTAAGGAGGTCTGAGGGTGTGCAGTGAATGTCCTCTGCAGATGGGTTCATATGTTATCTCTCTCCATACCAGCATCCAGTTGAGCATCCAGAGAAGTAGAAGTAGCCCTTGCATAAGTTAGTTATTGCCCATGTTCTGAGGTCCAGATGTGGCCCCAAAGCCATGGCTGTGTCCTCAATACATTACCACTCACCTTCTGTAGGGGCCTCAGGAAGGTGGATTTCCAACAGAGCAGTTAAGGCATCATGGCAGGGAAATGGTTAGGGGCCCAGATTGCCTCAGGTGTCTACATCCTTGACATTTGCCAAGATTGCCAGGCAGACATTGCAGGAAAGCCAGAACCTGAGGGACTCTCGGCTGGGAAGTGACCAACACCGAAGACTCTGGCAGCTTCTCAAATCAACCTCAGGCTGCCTTGTCTACTGGGAACAGTGCTGATATGCCCTTGATCCAGGACTTGCAGCATAAAACAGTTGCTCCCAGGCAATAAAACCAGAGTCTAAACAGAGAATCAAAGGCGACCAAGAGACCTGGACTCTTTGGTGGGGGACTTCAGGAAATGGAAGCCACTAGGAGGAATGGATGATAGGTTGCAGACACAGAGATCTGCCTATCCTCATGGCCCAAGCCCAAGTGTCAGGAAAAAGACCTCACCCCAGCTTGCTGGAGTTCAAGTGCAGCCTCGACCCCTATAGTGCTCACAGACTCATTCCATGGAGCTGCCACAAATGTTGGGAGCTGGCAAAAGTGCACAGAGCAAGCTAGCAAAATGCAGAGGGTGACTGTCAAAGACCCTCCAACTGGGGACCTAATTTGGTGTGGGCAGAGAGAGGGTTTATCCACACATGCCTGAAAGCAAGGTCACTTAGGTAGCCTGTAAGCACAAGCTCTGACTTGATCCTGGTGACTCCCAGGGCACAGATTTGTGAGGTGTTGGCTCCCACAATGTTTGAATGGGTGGCTGCACATTTTAGGAAGAGGCTTATCCTCCATATTTGGCCTGAAGGTGGCAGCTCTTCCCAGGTCTAGAGAGAGTTAGGAATTTCCTTTTCTGAAGCCCTTTAAAGTAGGCCAACTTCTCTCTCCACCTTCTGGAACATCTCCAAGTTTGGGGAATTATGAAACAACCTCAATTCTGTTTCGGAGATTTGTTGGAGGACTTGTCCATACCACCCACCACCCCAAAGCCAGAACAGTGCAGAGCAGCCCCTGGCAAAAACTGCAAGCCCCCACAAGGTACTCTATGGGATTCTGGGTAGGTGTGCCCTGGGAATCCATTTGATGTGGAAATAAATGCCCATTATCCCATTTCCTAGTCAGGTGGCCTTGGCCCAATGACTGAACCCCCTGGGAATTAGAATTTCTATGATTTCATCCATGTCCTCCTGCCCTCATGCTTTCCTTACAAACCAGTCACATTGCAGGAGTTACCAGGTCAGATGGATTTGAAGGATAAGATGGAGCCTGTGAAGTGATGGAAACATTCATTGGTCGAACAGAATCCTAGGAAGGCATCCAGTGGAGCCAACAGTGGTGACCACCCTTACACTGAGCCTTGAGATGCAGTGCACACCCTGCTGGGCACATTGGGGACTGCAGCTCCAGCCTCAGCATTCAGGCAAACCCTGGAGAATCAACCAATGGTAATAATTGCTTTAAGTCAACACTTACTGATGCTAACTATGTGCCTGGCACTCTTCCAGGCAATCTTATTTCTTATTTGTTTAATGCTAACAATGACTCTGTACTGTCAAAACCAACTTTGTAAATGATGAAACTGATATACAAAGAGGTTAAACTACTTGCTCAAGGTCACCTGACTAATTAAAGGCAACTCTTAGATTCAAAACCAAGGCAATCTGTCTTGGTTCAAGAGCTAAACTCTGGTGCCGCTTAAAGATACTGTCAGTATCACTGTCAACAGAGACAAAATCTTGGAGAAGATTTCGGAGACCCAAGTCTGTCCCCCATACAGAGCACAGAGCTGTCACTCAATCACCAGTATAGAATAGAATAGATGCTCTGGAGTCTGGGTGGTGGCTAGCAAAGCATCCACCCTAAAGCCAGGAGGTATCCCTAAAGCCAGGAGTTGCTTATCAGGGTGTTAGACTCTTCCTGAGCCCCCTCCATGGACACCTGAGCTCAGTCATTCCATTGCAAACCCTGAAATGGTCCTGTATGTGTGTGTGTGTGTGTGTGTGTGTGTGTGTGTGTGTGTGTGTGACAAGACAGCAAATCCTAGGGAGAATAGCAGTAGAATTAGAATAATGAATGCCAAATGCCCCGGTGGGAGCTTCATAAACATTAGAATGGAAATTAAGTTGGAGAAGAGGCAAGTTGGAATGGACTTTGGGGACTGCTTTTTTTCATTCAGTAGATTGCCTTTCAAAGAGAAAAGTAAACACTAAATGCAAAGCAAATGTTCAAGGAAAGTGGGAATCTGCCTCCCCGCTGGTAGCTTGGCTCTTCTGTCTGGGCCTGCCTCTGAGGCGCCCATCAATCCTGAAGCTGGGTGTCCTGGCCAAGGTGTCCCTGGTATTTCTGCAGATCCTGTGGGTGTAGCAGAGGCGGTGGGGGGGACTGACAAGGGCATATTTCTACATAACTAATCTTCAGCAAAAGTTGGTGCACAAGAAGCACTGGGGGTGGGGGGTCAGCCATAATGCATCAGTTGAAACTATTAGAGACACTAATTGCTGCCTGGGATGCTCCAAGCTATCACGGGGGCTTTTATGAACATGCAGAATTCCCAGGGTTCCTGCAGGGCTGCAGCATCCCAGATCCTCCTGCAGAGCAACAAAGCCATTACACTAATCAGCCTGCCCTCTACTTGCCTATCCCTGTCCCTTCCCTCCCCCACCTCACTTTGGCTCCCAGTGTCTTACAGCCTAATTATTCCTGGCGGGCTGGGGTATGTGCGGAGGTTGGACTCTCATAATTTTATTAAGAGCTTCTGACAGGACCAACCTTTCCATCTTCTATTTCTGTCTTGTTGAAATTCTGCTGTGCCATGTTAATGGCTGAAATAAATGTGAGGGGAAGGATCCATCAACTCTTTCTGGAAACAGGAGACAGTGCAGGATATCATGTGCCCAGCACTCATGTCCACTGGGAGATGGATGACTTGTTCTCTTGACTAATAGGAAGACTGCCCAGACTCAGATGGACAAACAAAACAAAACAAAACAAAACAAAATAAAACAACAAAACTGTTGTTTCACTTGGAGTTAAATTTATTGCATTCAATTTCTATCTCAATATCAAATGACAAGGCTGAAAGGGGACCCTCTGAGCCCCATTCCTATCTCACGGGCTGGCTCTCTCCTTGCACTTCTACTTTTGACCTGACCCATGATAGTTTACTTTGCTGGGTATAAAAAGGTTAGTACTGACAAAGTCAAGGCCACTAGTCAGAGCCTTCTACTGGTATGCTGGACAAGGTCCTGGCTGTCCTCCATCCCCAGCCACCAGCTTCTCTGACCTCCAGGGGAATTAACAATGCAAGAGCAGAATAACTGGCACAGCAGGACTCAAACAAAGAGCAGCAGAGTTGGAAGCAGCATGACCTTCTCAGTGTGATTAAAGCACCACAGACAAGCAGCCACCGCTCGGGGCAAAGACTCTAACAATAACTAACCTTATCAGTGATCTCCCACTCGCAGGGTATTAAGTACGTAATATGGCTTATCTAATTTGAGCCCCATGACAACCCTATGAATTAGGCATTATTAGTAGCTCATTTTATAGATGAAGAAGCACAGATTTAGAGAGTTTAAGTGACTTGTGCAGGGCCATATAGACAGTAAACTTCAAAATTGCAAAGGTGTCCATAACTGAGGGCTGAACCCAACTAAGCAGAAGCCCACACTGTTAGCCCCTGTGTGAAACTGCCAACTAGACACTAATAATGGAGAGAGAGAACCCAAGAGCAGGAAGGTGTCAGGCAGCTGTCAATATCCCCACATTTCTTGGTACTTTCTTGGGATCTCCAACTTTGACTTCCGGCCTCCTCCACTGCTTTCCCCCCAACTCTTCTAGGAGGGTCTTCACCAGGGCTTGGTGGGTTCGAGAGGCATCTGAGAGAGGAACCACAGCGCTTGACAACTTTGCTCCCTGAAAGCCCATCAGTTCTAGTGTGTGTTCTAGGCCTGGCCACTAATCTGCACTTTACACATTTTTGTTTGGGAAAATGAAAGTCCTATTTTACATGAGTCTAGTCATTCCAAGAGTTTTATTGCCACAGCCACGAGTCTCATTCCTGAGGCGTGAATGAGTTCCTATTTTTGTGCTTTCGAAGCACTGGATTCAGTATGATCAGTATCACTAGGCTTGGTTCTGGTCAGTCTGCTCTCTACGGACCCAAATATACTTGATCTCAAGTGACGGGGAAGCAGACTTACAGGGCTTTCAACAGAAGAGGGCGTTCCTGATGCACATCCCAAGATGTGCAGCTAATTCTGTTGGTCTAGTGGTTCATGGTGCTAGAGCCAGTTCACCTGGTCTGTCTCACCCAGATGCTAGAGGTACTCAATGCACATAGCACCACCATCCAAGAAGACAGAAAGAGGCAGTCAGGGCATCCTCCATCAGAAAAATGGGTGGCCATTGCAGAAGCTCCTAATGGATTTTTGCCCATTGGCCAGGACTGTGTCATGTGACCATAATAGGAACTGAAAAGGGGGAAATTGCCCTTTATAATGGAGGTGTCAATGATCAGGGAGAGGGACTCTGTTGAGTCAATCAACAAATGGTATCTGCCAGAGAAACCATTCCCCAAACTCTGTCTAGAGCCAGGATGGCCACCCAGGCTCCGCCACTTACCAGCCATGTGACCTCAGGAGAGCTGTTTAGCCAATAAAGCCTCAATGTCCTTGTTTGTGAAGTGGAGGTGATAGCACCCACTTGACAAGGTTGCTTTGAGAGTTAAATGGTGTAAAAAATGGGAAAGCCCCATCCAGTGCCTGGCACATCCTGCCACAGCTGGATCCCAACCGGACAAACAGGATGGATGGCAGGCAGCCATGCTGACCTTCTCCACACACCTTGCCCACGCCTGCCTGCCTGCCTGCCTGCCTGGTGGGCAGCCAGGCCTGATGAGTTCCAGGGATGAAAGTTGGGAGTCTCTTAGTGGGGCAGATGAGCCCAGGGGCTCCAAATAGGGCCCTCAGGTCCAAAGACCCTGGGTTTGGGTCTTGACTCAGCTCCTTAGAGCTGGTACCTGAGGCTGGTACCTGAATCCTCTCTCCCTACAATGGGGATAACACAGGCACTGGTGTCACTGCATTGCTATGGACATTTATGTGACACTGCTTATAAAACATGGAGTTCATCACACAGCAAGAGTGTGACAGAGTGCAGTTGTTACCATTAGAGGTAGGGACTCACCCAGACACTAATCAATCCGTCTTGACCTTGCCGTACCAGAATAGAGTTTAGCCGAATGGTTAGGCCTGGGTTCTAATCCTGGCTCTGGTTGGGCTGCCCTTCACTCTGGGAGCCTGACTTCACTCACCTGTGCTGTGAGGCTGGCGCTCTCCCTGCTGGCTACCCGGGAGCACCAAGCACAGAGGGGGTGCCCAGGAAGCGTTGAGGGAACCAGAGCTGCTCTCATGGTGGGACCTTCATCCGGGCTGTGACCGGCTGGGCCCCCAAGGTGCTTAGTGTCTCTTCTGACAGACAGCTCAGAGATTTCTCTGGAATCCTTTGACAAGGTGCCTGCTTTATGAAACTGGACACCACCACAGCCCCAGGGCTCAGCCGCAGTCATGAACCAGTTAAGCAAAGAGGGATGGACGCAGGCGGTCACTCTGACCCTGCTCTCAGGGGCCTGTGTTGACAGGAGAAGTGGCCAGGGATGACGGTTACGAGGGGTCACACCCCATCTGAAGCTGCAGCAATTTACTTTATGAATCTTCCTGACGTGTGATCTGGGGCTCTTGTGGGGGAGGGGAGGCAAGTGAGCCACATGTCTGAGGGTGTCTGTGTGACTCTTCCCACACACGGGCACTCAGTTCTGTAGGGCAGGTAAATCTGTGATGAGGAGAGAAAACAGGAGGACAGAGCTCTGCTTCCTCTCACCATGAAGAGCAGCTCCATTCCTGGGGCTCTGAGTGGCTTCTGTGGAGAGTTCGTAGGATTGTTCTGCATCCTGCCATAACGGGCATCCAAGTACCAAAGAGCCACCAGCCCAGGGGACAGACCCAGATTATATTAGAAAGATACAAAGGTTAAAGCAGACGCAACTTTCTGCCACCTCCTCTCGCCATTGTTTCTCGATTCACCAGCAGATGCGCCAGCCCTTGTTTTACCAGCTGTTAAAACAGATACTGGGGGTGGGGCTCCTGCAGGGAGGGATGGTTAAGGAAGCCCTTCACATACACTCTCCCACCCAGCGCTCAGAGAGCTGGCTGGTTGTATGAGAAGTGGAGAGAGGAGGAAACCAAGTTGCAAAAATTATTACACAATTTTCCTAAAGCCACAAGCAGGAAATCACAGAAAGAGCTCAAACCTAGGGCTCTTTTCATGATGCTGTTTTGTTTACTTCACAAGAAAATGTTGTGCTGGTGCTTGGGAAAGGTGCATCGCCAATTTGTGCCTTGGTCTTCTCCTCAGGGGGAGGCGTAGATTTGTGGCTGGAAGCACAAGATCAGGTCTGAGTCTTGTGGCTTTGCTAACCCGCTCTGCCACTCTGCCCCTTCATAGGGTTTGCCGTTCTGTCATCAAAACGGAGGTAGAGCCTGCCACTCGGCATTGTTGCCAGGCACATAATATATGCTCAATAAATGATGTCATTTACTATTATTTAAAACATCATCCTCTAGATCAGTTTTAGTTCATGGGTCTGGCACCAACAACAGGCATGACCCTCTTGTATTTTGGGTATTTATTTACTTAATTTTAATGCAAGAGTTTAAGGACTCTCATCTTTCTCTGGGATGCTCACCCCTCCCCCTTTCCTCTCTCTACAGCCCCACTTTGTACATATTTTTCTTCCAACTTAGATTAGATAACAAAGGGTCAATGTGTATGTATATCAATGCAGTCAGTGTACACAAACTTCTATAGGTGGACGAATTCATCCTAACAACTTTGGTTTTCATGGTTTTTTGTTTTTGTTTTAGTTTTTTAATTTTTTTGGTACCAGGGATTGAACCCAGGGGTGCTTTACCATGGAACCACATCCCCAGCCCTCTTTTTATATTTTATTGAGAGTCAGGGTCTTGCTAAGTTGCTTAGGGCCTCACTGAGTTGCTGAGGCTGGCTTTGAACTGCTGATCCTCCTGCCTCAGCCTCCTGAGCTGCTGACAGGCATGCACTAACAGGGAGAACACAATTTTCTAGAATATATTGTTTTTGACTTTAATCACCATGATGTACAATAGCTCTCTTGAACTTCTGCCAAGTGGCACCTGAGTTGTGGGCCTCCCTAAGATTTCCCAGTATGTTCCACCCTCAGCCCCTGGTGGCTGTCACTTTTCTTCTATGAGTTCAACTTTTTTATAAATACCATATGAGTGAGGTCACACAGTCTTTGTGTGCCTGGCTTATCTCATTTCACCTAATGTCTTCCAGGTCCACCAACATTGTTGCAAATGGTAGGATTTCTTTCTTTCCAAGACAGAATAGCATTCTCTTGTGTAGATTCACCACATTTTCTTCAGCCATTCATCAGTTGATGAACACTTAAGTTGATTCGGCATCTTGGCTGTTGTGGATAGTGCCGCTGTGAACACAGGCGAGGGGAGATCTCTTTGACATACTGATTCTATTTCCCTTAGATACATCCATAGTAGATTGCTTGGTCATATGGTAGTTCTAATTGCTAGTTCGTTGAAGGTTCCTCCATACTGCTTTCCATGACTGTACTAATTTACATTCCCGTCCACAGTGTGCAAGTGTTCCCTGCAGAGGGGAAGTTCTACAAACACTGCACCCTGCTCAAGGTGAGTGGGAGATAAAATTCACCTAAATTGAATGAATCATTTTCTTTTCTATCCATGCCTCCTCCCCTCTCTGAAGCTGCTCTCTCCCCAGCTCTGACACATGGCCAGAGATGGCTACTCTCAACAGGAAGCATCTTTGGGTTAGAGTCACTAGTTCCACCCAGTTCTCATTCTTCCCTTCAATGGTGGTGGGAGATCTCAGGGCTGAAGTCTAGGGGTCACAAGATGTGGTATGCCCTTGGATGCTTGGTTTTGTGTTCTGCTTCCCCACTTAGAGTTGTGTGAACTTGGATGAGTTACTTAACCTCTCTGAGCTTCGAGTTACTTCTTGGTAACATGGTAATAACTCAGAAGGTCACAATGAGAATTGGGGGAATACTAGTCATAGATTGCAAGGTAATCTCAGTTTCTCCTACTCGAATGATCTCAGACACTGAGATGTGTCCTGGCCACTATCTGTGGTCATCCTGGATTATGCTTGTCCTTTGGGAACAAGAGCAAGGCTTTACACATTACTCTGTGAGATCTTAGAGAGGAGTTCTCTGAGGTCCTGCAGTGTGGCTTTACTCACCTAGAACTGCAGCAAGAGCCAGGACTGAGGTCGGGTGACCTTGTTCTCAGGTTAATCTTTATTGGTCACCTTAAGATTTTTTTAATTTTGGCAAAAGTTGAAGTGCTCTCAAGATATGAGTCATATGCAACCGAGTCTGGGTGTGTGTTGTACTTAAATGAAGCAGCTTATGACGTGGGCATCCAATTTCTGTAATCTGTTCTAAATTTAAGTATGTAAAATGTCAAGTCATCTCACTATTTTGCTTGAGTGAAATAAAAAAAAGATTTAAACTTATGGCTGGATGTTATAAGAACTTGTGCTTCATTTCAAATCCTGGCAAGTCCTTCAAAAACAGCTGTTGACCAATGAAGTCACCTGAGTGATCTGAGTGTAAGGTCAGGGTGTCAGCCCTGGGGAGACCGTGGACAATGAGAGCCACACCCTCTCTCCAGCAGGACAGGGTGGGGGAGGTCTTGAGGCTCCACTGCTTCTGGCACCACCTAAGCCCCCACCCCTCTGCCCCCATCCCTGTCTTTTGTGTCCTTCCCAGGCAGAGCTCTGCACAAAGAGTCACCACTGAGCTCCTCCAAGTCCAAGAGCTTAGGTGCTCCTTGGAGACCTGGGCTGCAGAGTCCTCCAGGCCCCCTGTCCCTTGGCCCTGGGGTAGACAGAGGTTCCGGCCCCACCTGTAAGGATACCTGAATTTAGTGCTGAGGCCTAAGGGACAGCACCTGGCTTTGATATCCCAAGTCACTTTCAGAATTCCCTGGATGCCTGCAACTTGAAGGTGTCAAGTCAAATATCTATCTCTTGGTTCTAGGTAACAGCCCTTAATGACATGCCATTTCCTATCACAGGCCTGATAAGAAAGCTTTGTGGTAACTGAAACCCCTTCTCTAAATAAGAAAGGAAACACCACTTTTTATTCATATTCTAACCAGGTCTAGTTATACCCTCTGTCTGGGATACCTAAGAAAGCTTATTTACTTTTTGTAAGTCAAATGGCAGGTCTCTGTGGTGGGTCTGGTACTCCCCCTCAGCCTGATGGTGTTGTAAATCACCAATGGTCAAACCCCTTTCCAGCTCTGCTCAGAGGTGAACCAAAAGCCACTCAGTCCAAAGCAATCCCCTGATGGGCTGCCCCGTTGTGATTCCCTCTTTCCATTTTAATGCTTAGGATATTACTCTCTGATAGTTTTCTTGTTTGTTTATCTTCTATCTCCAGAGCTCAAGTACGTCAATTCCTTAGGTCAACCTCATCCACAACTGTGTCTCCAGAGCCCAGAACAACCAGTTGCTCAACACCCAGGACTCTCTGCAGCTTTAACTCCTACTACAGGCTGAGCATCCCTAATTGAAACAATTAAAATCTGAAATGCTCCAAAATCTCAAAATTCAGAGCACCAATATCATGCCACAAGTAGAAAATTCTACAGGTGAGCTCTTATGAAAGGTCATGGTCATAATGCAGGCACACTAAAAATATTATACAAACTTACCTTCAGGTTCTGTGTATAACATATATGTGAATACATTCATATACATTTTATCTTTAGATTTGGGTTCCATTATGTATATGCAAATATTCCAAATTCCAAAAAAACCCTCAAATATTTCTGGTCGCAAGCATTTTGGGTAAAGCACATTCAACCTGTATATAGGAAAGACCATAAAATAAGTGGAGAAACTGAAGAGGAGGCCAAGTTTTGTGGGAGTGGGGAGAGGGATATCTACCAAGGAAAGGAAGCTATGTCCAGGAGAAATCCAAGGAGGTGAAAAGCAAAGAAAGGCCAAGTGACAGCGTAGAGGGTATAGAGAGTCAGGAAGGGTGGCTTCCTCCTTTCTCCATTTCAGGTTTTACAGAAATAAGCAAGAATTTTAAGTCTGAACCCAGCTTTCCAGTCCAACTTCCTCTTCTATGAATTGCCCGATGTTCATGGGATCCTCTTCTCCAATCTTTGCACCCAGGAATAGGCTCAAATGACCTGCTGGAATCCCTCCCTCCCACTGCTTCCACCGCCCACTTCATTCCCTGCTGGGAGCTGTGGGCAACAGAGGCCTTGGCAGACAGCTGCTGCTGGCTTAATAAACTCTCCGGCCCATCCAGGCCCACCCCACACTGAAGAGGGCAGTTACTGCATGGCTTTTCCACACCGACATTCAGAGATGTGAAGGAAGAACATATTCAGGGGAGAAGGGTGTGGCCTGGGGATGATGCTCAGGATCATTGTTCAGGACACAGGGAGGAACTGTGAGCAGCTTATTAGTCAATATGAGCTGCCATAACAAAAGAGGCCTGCTGGATTGTTTAAGCAACAGAAGTTTTATTTTCTCACAACTCTGGAGGCTGGATGTCCAAGATCAAGATGTAGGCAGGTTTGGTTCCCCTGAGGCCTCTCTCCATGGCTTGCAGAGGACCACCTTCTCACTGTTACTCATGGAGTCTCTGCTCTGTGCACATGCACCCTGGCGTCTGTGCAGCTGGCCCTGTGTCCCTGGATTCATCATCCAGAGTCAACCAACCACAGATTGGAAGTTGTCAGTAGGAAAAAATTGCTTTGTACTGAACCTGTACAGACTTGCTTTCTTGTCAGTGTTTTCTAAATGATGCAGTGTAACAACTATTTACACAGCATTTATGTTATATTAGGTGGTGTGGGTGATCTGGAGATGATTGCAAGTATTCAGGAGGATGTCCATAGGTTACATGGAAAAACTACACCCTCCCTCCCTCCCTCCCTCCCCCTCTCACCCTCCCTCCCTCCCTCCTTCTCCCCCTCTCTCTCTTTCTTTTTCTTTTTTTCATTTTTATTTCTTGGTCTGGGAATTGAATTCAGGGGCATTTTACCACTGAGCCACATCTGCAGCCATATATATATATATATATGCATTTAATTTTAATTTTTATTTTTTGAGACAGTCTCACTAAGTTGCTTAGGTCCTTGCTAGGTTGCCAAGTCTGGCCTTGAACTTGCGAACCTCCCGCTTCAGTCTCCTGAGTTGCTGGGATTACAGGTGTGCAGCACTGCCCTGGAAATACAAGACTATTTTCTATGAGAGACTTGAGCTTCTTCTTTAGTATATGTGGGGTCCTGGAACCACTGTTTTTATCTTCCACTGGTGGTTTCTCAAAGCCGAAGCCCTGATAAACGTGTCCTCTTGTTTCTAGATAATAATGAGGAAACACTGAGTCTAGATGACTTCAAAGAAGTAAAATATCTCAAAAGGATAAAATTCTGTATTTTAAAAAAAGATTTCAATCAGAGAAGAAACTTTATTTTATGAAATCACATCATATAATGGATTTTGCTATGATGAAGACAAAATGTGACTAATGGCAATAAAAATGCAGGCTGACCGTAAGACACACAATTTCCATCCTCGTCCTTTAGGTAGCTTGCTCAAAGATCTCACATGTCGTCTGGCAGGTGGATTTTCATTTTTGAATAGTAGTGCAATGAGATTGTCTCAGCACCAGTCACCTGGTGGGGTGGGCTCTCCTTCCTGTGTGCACCCTCTCACCGGCACCTTCAGCTCTCAGACAGCAGCAGACTGTCTCAGTCACCTTTGGGTGGTGCCCAGAAAATACAGACACACTTGGGTGAGGACCAATCAGGCATCTCTGCCTAGGACCACCCTGCTAGCTGCCTGCATCGGTGAGCAGGTGCGGCCTGTTTGTATACTGATAAGGGATGCAGAGTTATCTACCCAGGGCTACACGTTTATAGCCACCAAGTGGGTTAATGCAGGGCGATCATGGAATTACATGCTAGCTTCTTAAGATGTATACAACTAATAATTATATTATTAATATATATTATAACTATAATTATAACTATAACTATATTATTAATATATTTATATATCTATATACTATATACTATATAATTATTACTATATTTATATAACTATAATTATAACTATAATTATATTATTAATATATATTATAACTAATATTATTCATTATAATAGAAAAACCAGAAATGCAGATAAAGCAAAAAATGAAGCTAATCAGCTATGACTTTTTCACCCACAGAGAACTACTGATAATATTTTGGCATACATTGTATGGTTTGTTTTTCTAGGCACATTTATATTTAACTGTACAAATAGGGTTCTTGTGTGCATGTATGGTTAAAACTCCAACACAGAAACATAGAGTAAAAAGTTCCTGTGCCCTTTACCTCATCTGTTCAAGCTCTGCCCACAGTCATCCCCTGTGGACCTGGTGGCGGGAATCCTCCTGATTTTGAAGACACATTTACATACATATGTGTATGGATGTATATGTGTCCTTTGGTTTGCAAGATATGCCATAGTCTTATGTACCACTAAGAAATAAAAAACACTGCCAATGAATCCCGGATGTCATTGGTTTTAAGATGCTTCCAGATTTTTTCACTTAGATGCTCAAAGTGGGAAAATAAGGCATCTTAAAATCAATGCAAAAAGTTTAAGAAAAAAACAACATACACAGGACCCTGTATTATTTTGTCTTCCTTTTCTCTTTTCTCCTTTATTGACATGTCTAAAAAACTTTCTGTGTCACTGTTTCTTTAAAGTTCTCTGACCACTTTGGGTTATTTTTTTAAGCTGCAATGAACATCATTGGACGTAATATTTAGTATACTTTTATTCAAAAGTGGGAAAAATAAAATCAAACATACTAAAAATAAACATACTGAAAGTAAAGTCCTATATATATACACAAAATAAATTTTTAAAATTGTATCATGTTTACCTCTCATGTTTTAAATTAAAGACAAAGCACATGCTCTGTACCATTTCCCACTGTTCTTTTCCTGGGGCAACTGCTTCCCTGAAGTTGGTGCTTATGTGATTTGCTTCAGGTCTAAGTACCCACCAATAGCAACCACGTTTTATTTTGTTAATTTACATGATTAGTGTGTATCACACACACTGCTCCACTTTACACTCAACAATGCACCTGTGTGTGGGGGATAGAGAGTTCACTCTTTTTCTAACTAATTGCAGTTTTCTTGGGTTCCATCTACAAGTGAGGGTGAACTCCGAGAAGAAAACCGCTCCATCTAAAGGCCTGTGCAAGGACAATTGTGTTCAATGTTGAATGGTGCCCTCCCACAGGGGACAGCAATCTGTACTCCCAACCACACATGAAGAGATCTCCACAACCTCGCCCTAAGGTTACCAATCATTTAAAAATCTGTCACACCTATTAACACAGAATAGACGTTTTCTGTGAACACTTGTCAAGGTTAACATTTTTGAAGTGCCTACTGACCTTCTGTGTTCTTCCGTAAATTGTCTGTTTCTGTCATTTGTTTGATCTCTTTTTTCTTTTAGATTACCCTTTTTAAAAGTCATCTTTCTTATTGATCTCTATATCTCTATATAGCTTAGATAATATTCTCCTACTTGGCAATTATATCTTGACTAAAGAAGTTTTTAAATTTTATATTGTTTTAGTCAGCCTTTATCGTCACTGTGACCAAAAGACCTGACGAGAACAACACAGAGGAAGAAAAATGTATGAGGGGCCCACCCACAGCTTCAGAAGTCTCTGTCCATCGATGCCGACTCCATTGCTCTGGGCCTGCGGTGAGGCAGGACATGGCAATCAGGAGACACAGGGGGCTCTGCTCACCAGGGACAAAATACATACCCCACAGGCACACCCCCAGTGACCTGCCTCTTCCAGCAACTCCCACCTGCCTGTAATTATCATTCAGCTAATCCACATCAGTGGATTAATGCACTTATTAGGTTAAGGCTGTCATAGCCCCATCGTTTCACCTCTAAATTTTCTTGGGTTGTTTTACACATGAGCTTTTAGGGGACACCTCATATTTAAACCATAACATATATGTTCAGACCTATAGTCTTTTTCTTTCTGAGTGTTTTTATCTTTCTCAGGAAGGCCCTTTTTATCTCAAGAATACAGAGAGCTAGATATCCTAGTAGTTATCTGAGTTGGTTTATTTTTTTTTTTTTTCATCTCTATCTTTAATCCATCTGGAACTCGTGTTTGTGTTTGGGGTGATAGGGATCCAGTTTAATTTCTTCCCTTTATGAATGTTCTTCATTGCTTCTTAATGACCTCTTTGGCTGCCTTGGAAAGCCATGCTGGAAACCATCCACCCACCCCAAACTCCTGAGGTCAGCAGTAGGACTGTTCAGTTATACCTGTATAATTTGTGGTGATTTTTTCAAGTGGAAAAAGTGCAAGTGAAACCAACCACAAACGCTTCCTTGTTCCACACATGAGCGACTTACTGCTTTTCTTCCAGAAGATGCTCTGACAGCAGCTCTTTTCCTTCCAAATTCATTTCCTTCCAATTTCAATAGGAATTACACAGATTTGTTCTATACTCTGAACCATGAGAATTATCACATAAAAAACCAAAGACCAAATGTTTTCTCTGATATGCGAATGCTAATTCACAATGGGGGGTGGGTAGAGAAGAATAGAGTTATTTTATATTAGGTAGAAGGGAGTGAAAAGAGAGGAAGGGGCATGGGGCTAGGAAGGATAGTAGAGTGAAACAGACATTATTATCTCATGTACATATATGACTGCATGACCGATGTGATCCTGCAATATGTATAATCAGAAAAATGAGAGATTGCACTCCATTTATGTATGAGCTATCAAAATGTACAAACGCATTCTACTGTCTTATACAACTAATTAGAACAAATTAAAAAAAGGTACAGCCCCTGCTGACAAATGGCCTACAGTTCAGTGGGAAAACCAATTCATTCATCTATAGCCAATGCGTGGATATAGATGTAGGCACATGCACACGAGGGAAATGAACACTAAGGCAGTGGATCTTCATGACCTATGAGCATCTGACGACTGCTGTCTCCCTTCCAGTTCCCCAAGAGGGTAGGATGGTGTCTTTCTCATTATTTTTAGCTTGGTACAAAGTTGGGGGTTCCTGGGTATTAATTGAATGGATAAAACAATAGACAACATCAGAATTTGGAGAGAAATCTTCAGGGTTAATAAAGGTCAGAGGATGTTGCCCAGAGGTGGGACCGTACTGGCCCCTCAGAATTTGTAGAGATGGACATGGCAGGAAAGGCCTGCGAGGCTCCTCTGCCCTAGGGATTGACTCCCTGGTAACCAATTTCTGTGTTCTCACATATTAGTTCTGGTTGTCTGGGAGGGAATTGGAAAGCTGCAAACATGATGTTGATCTCTCTCAATCATCTTCTTTCAAATGCTCCTGGCAATACGCAGCTTTACAGCCCAGTGAAGATCAGGGGCCTGGGCACTGCTCCCTATGCCTCACCTCTGCCTGGCATGCGCATCTGGTGCAGGACATGGGCTCTGAGTGCATAGCTCCTGTGCAGCGGTGCCTCTCACAGCCAGATCCAAACAGCCCCAAGTTTCCTACCCATGCACACATCAGACCCTGAAGGAGCTCACCCTTCAATCAGCACTGAGGGATTCAAAGGAAAGATGTTGGGGACCAAAACAAATCAAAAACCCTAACCCACACCCTGAGTCAGAACCACCTGAATTTTCCTTCTATATTTTCTAGAGCATCAGGACTGGGGACAAGGAGGAAGGTGACAGTGACATCGTGACATCAGCAGGGAGACAACAGGTTCTGAGGAGCAGGTCCAGGTACAGTCACAACAGAGTGGACAGGATGGAGGTCCTCCTCACTTGGCAGAGATGGGGAAGGTTTGATGGTGGCTGCAGGGGAAGACCAGGTTTCCTGTCTCTTCAGAAGGGATCCTCACCTCTCGCTCCACAGGGAAGGGTTTCATTTTCAAAGCGACCATCCCTCATTGTTTTGTTGTTAGTTAGAATGAACAGAGTGGCTTTGACAAACTGCTGCCCCTTCTGTGTTGGGGCTCCCATAATCAAGAGATTATGTGCAGCCTAATGCTTGTTATTGTTGCTGAACTTGCTGCTCTGGGGATATCTCCATGGTTCTAAGATCTTGCTCCCCACTCTTCTGTGACCTTGGGATCCCAGCCCTTCCTTTCCAGGTAGCACCAGTCACCACCAACCAGCTCCTCCACACAGAACTCAGGCTGTAAGACAGGGATGCTGCTCACAGGTTGCCCAGGGCAGTTTGGAGACCTTGCAGACTGCAAAGCCCTCACTTCTGCACTGGACCCAGGCATGCACAAGTAAGGAGCTCAGCTATGGCCACCATCCTGAGCCTGTTGTCCCATTTTGGACTTTAAGATTTGGGGGAGAAATGTGAAGTTTATGTACCTTTGAATATATCCTGGCTTTCTCAGAATGCAGGGGGCTCCTGCCTCTTGGCCTCCAGCCAGATTTCTCCCATCTCAGTATTCCAGAGATTTGGGGAAGGGTCCACCCCCAGTTCATGCTCTCCTCCTGGGTGTGCTCAGGTCTCTCAAACCTCACACTTTTATCTGGATGTTAGGACCAGGGCTTTTGAGGCCTACAAAACAAAGTCTTTAACAAGCCCTGAGACCAGTGTTCATCCCAGAAAAGGAGCTTGGCTACCTGCTGGAACTGGCTGTAGGGAACGTCTTGCTTTCCGTGTCCCATTACAAGTGGAAGAAACACTAATTCACTCAGTGTTTACCAAGGGCCTCCTCCAGGTCAGGCTTTAGGATCTAGGGATATAGCCCCCAACAAATCAGACAAATATTCCTGCCCTTGTAGAGGTTATATTATATCAGGGATGGCAAGAGCGACAAAAAACAAATGCTAGGAACAAATTGAAATAAGTGAACACACATTAATCTTTGAAGAGATCATCCCATCACCTTGACATACCCTTAATTTAAAGTATATATGCTTTCTCCCAGTGGCAATTTAATTCAGACCATAATGATTGCTCTTGTCTTCTGAGGCAACAAGAGCTGGTCACAGAGTTCTGCAGAGATATGTTTAAGCTTCTGTTTAAAAACCCAGGGGTAGAAGAGCAGGCCCAGGAAAGCCTTCTGAAGTTGCAGGGTAATGTGAAAAGGGTCAAAGGTATGACTGAATTTTGCAAATCTGAAACTAGATAGGATGCAAGCAGAAAAGTCATTGTATGTTAAAAACACTAGGGACTGGTTCCAAAACTGTAAAAAAGAAGCAGTTGACCCAGTGTAAAACATGGAGAGAAGCCATCTTGGCAGATAGCTTCCTTGCGGCCATCTTTCCCAAACAACAGAAGGTGTTTTGGTGTCAGGGTTCCCTATGGAAGAAGGCAAATGCTTCTAGAATCCTGTGCCCTGAGAGCTAAATGCCCTCTCGCACCTTCATTTAGAGAGTCACACAAGAATGTGCACACGTACAAGCATGTGCCCCACCATTTTAAATTTCCTTCAAAACCCTATTTTGCAGGAGAACTGGATCTTGAGGTTGGACATTTTGCCTGCCATGGAACAACTCAGCTCCGAGTCTTTGCTTGGCTGGTGTTTCTTGTCCGTTGGAGTCAGTTTATATGTCACCTCCTCCTTTCTGGACGAGTCTGGGATACACCCTTCATCCCACACTCCCCATTATCCCTGTTGCCTCCTTTTAGAAGAGAAGGAAAAACTAAATATAATGTATTCAGTTTTATCTGAACTAAATAAAATTGGAAATTATCTTTTGACTCATTCATTTCTTTGCTGTCTTGTTTATTGAATGTCTGCCTCCACTGGGAGATAAGCTCCATGGGAACGGAACACTTATCTTGCTCTCCCTCTCTCCCTGGCTCCTAAAACAGTGTTTGGCAAGAGAAAGTGCTCAATAAATATTTGCAGAATGGACAAATTAGGATCGGCGTCGGGTTCGATCTAACAGGGCAGCTTTGATTTTGCTGCCATCTCAGGCAGCCATCTTGTTTCTCTCCCTATTTTCCATAATCCAATGTCCAGCCTGCACCTTGGTAGCTTCCTCCTCAGTCTGGCTTCATACATTTCCTGTCCCATGACTTCCCCAAAGCTGCTCCCTTGAAGACTGACTACGCCTCCTTTGAGGTCAGACACAATGGCCTTTCTCAGCTGCAGCTTCTTGGACTTATCTCTAGTTTGGGTCCTGAGGAGCCTTTCTAAGATGCTTCCCATGTGAACCCAGGCCACAATGAGCCCTTTGCTTTTCCCTGTGTGTTTGTTTTGCTTTCTCCACTCTGTGTACTTCCTACTGCCCTATAAATAACAGTGTTCCTTGAGGTTTTATCCGTAGAACTTCGCTCCTCCTTCTCTCTCCTCTTCATATCAAGAACTATACCTACAACTCTGGCATGACACCCATGGTTCACAAATGGCCATTCTTTCGCCCTGGGCATGTCAGTAGGATTCGTTTTCTGCATTCACCCAATCTCAGAAATGATCATGCAACTTGCTTTTGCCAATGACATGTGAGAAAGTGTCCAATTTCACTTCTAGGCAGAAGTGTTTTGAGCCAGTGCCACATTCTCCTTTCCTGGTCTCTGTAATCACTGAGAATTTGTCCAGATGGAGCCTCCACTGATTCCCTGAGTAACTAGGGTGAATAGATTGAACTGCACACACCAGAATCATGAGTTACAAATAACCACCACTGTCTCCAGCCACTGAGATGTTAGTGCAGTATGGTGGTAGAGGAGAATCTATCCCCAAAGATGCAGTAACTCCTTCTGACATTTTTCTGAAGTTCAAGTTCTACTTTTCCAGCTGCCTCCAAGATTTCTTTCTAGACTTATAGAAGTGTATCTGTATCTATACTCTGTGAACCTATCTTCTATCCATAGCTATTCTACATCCATAGTCATTGCTTTTCCTCTCTCATCCTGAAATGTTGCTCTCTTCCTGTCATTTGTACTTTTGTCAGAGACAACAACACTCTTCTAAACACTTTCTACTCTTCCCTAAACTCTAGACCATCAATGATCTGTTTGGTCCTTGCTTTATTCATGACTGTGCTGTGGTCTGCGGGTGCCTCCTTGGTTCGAGCCTGGTCCTTGTGTTTCTGGACTTATTCCAGTCATCTTGACACTGCTGTTCTCTTTCCCTTTGTGATCAACTGTTCTACCTTTGCTATTAGCCAGTCAATAATGTGATAAATGTGATGAATACCTACATCCTTTTCTTTTGCTCAACAACTACCACAAATTGTCTACTGAATCAACTTTCTGTACTTGGCCTGGCATCTAAGACCCACTTTCTCTCACCTCTAATCTCATCTCCCTTTCTCTTTTGCATGGCTCTTCCATGAGCACTGACTCACTTAACTAACTGTGAATGGGTTATGTCTTGAGATGGGAAATTTTATGTGTCAATTTAACTGGGCCATGGAATGCCCAGATACCTAATTAAGCATTATTGCTGTGTCTGTGGAGTGTCTCTGGAAGAGATTAGTATTTGAATTGGTGGACTGAGTAAAGCAGATGGCCCTCCCCAGTGTGCATTGCCAGTGACCACCATTCAAACTGTCTTGGGCTTGAACAGAGCAAAGCAGGGGAGGAAGGCTGAATTCTGTACTTGAGCTAGGGTATTGACCTTCTGTGCTCTTAGTCTTAGACTTACAGTATCAGCTTCCCTGGGTTTCAGGCCTGAAGTCCTGTTGGACTGGAGTTATACCTTGGACTTCCTGATTCTCCAGCTTATAGATGGAAGATCATGGGACACATCAAGCTCCACTGTCACACCAATCCACTTCTTACAATAAATCTCATTCTCTCTTTATTGAATGTATGTATTCTACTGGTTCTCTTTTACTGGAGTACCCTGACTAATGAACAGCCTGAGTTTGTTCACTTCTGGTGCTCTTAGATCTAATTCCATGTCTTTGGAATGCTTTTCTTCCACATACTCCTGTCAAAACTCAAATTCACTTTCAAAATCCTAGTGAGATGTCAACGTCTTTGTGGAACCTTCTCTGACCAGGCTGATTAAAAGTGACTCCACTGTACTCTTAGGTAGGACACTTGCTCAGTTCTACTTCTCCCTGTCACAGTGATTTCTGCAAAATCCTCATCTGCCCTGGAAAGTGAGCTTTTCTACATGAAGCCAGCATATCCTGAACATCTTTGATTCACCCAGAGAGCAAAGTGGCTAATTTTCATTGTTTTTTTCCATATACATGAGTCAAGTGAAGAAACACTAGGACATGACCTCAATTCACAGAAAAGTTGTGAGTAAGCAAGGAGAATTCATGTGAGAATTTCACACTTCTGATGAAATAGAGGTCTCTTTCAAGGCTAGGCAATAATAAGTGTTGTTTTTTGGTTTTGCAGCTAATAAAATATGGTCTACTGTTAGGTTTTGAAAGTTTCATTTTATCTGAATTAAAGATGTACTATTGGTGATAATAACCACCTGAATATTGGAAACATCTGTAGTTCACCATCATTAGCTTCTCCCAGTGTAGTACATTAAAGAAATACTGCCAGACCCCAACTGTATAGTTAGAGCTGTTTATTTACAGTGTTGTTAGTAATGGAAGTCCTCAAATCTCCCTGCTATCATTTCTTCCAGAGGAAAAAAATCAACACAATTAACATAATACTCCTTTATGACCTCCTTGCTCTCGGATATCAGCTTCCAGCCCTACTCATCTAACTCTGGGAATATGGATGACAGAATTTTGTAAAGTAATGAGTTACCATGGAACTGGTGAGTCTCTGAAGGTGTGAAACATAAACACAGATAAGCATTGACATGAACTTTCTCTGACAACTCTCCTCATCAGTTGTTCTTAAAATACAGTTCCAGACCATCAGCATCAGCATCACCTGGGCACTTCCTGGAAATGCAATTTCTGGAACCCTTCCTTGACCTAATGCATCAGAAGCTCTGACATGGGGTCCAGACACTTGTACTTCATGGTGAGAACATTCAAGTTTGAGACCCACTGCTCTATAGCATTCTCTTAAGACCCAAAGTTAGGACAACTAAATTCCTATATTCAATAATAGTTAGAAAATGTCTGTGGGCTTCCAGTTGCTCATCCGCGTCTAATATATTATGCCTCTTCCTGTGCTGACACAGTGTTCAGGTTTGATGAAAGCACTGGTGTCATGGTTTGACAAATATTCTGAACTATTAACTATATTACATTTTTAGCTTGTCTCTTTTGGTTAAATAAACAGACTCACTCAAGGAAGCTAGCTTGAATGAAGAGTTTTTGTTTGTTTGTTTGTTTGTTTGTTTGTTTTGCAGTGCTGGGAATTGAACCCAGGGCCTTATGCTTGAAAGGTAAGCACTCTACCAACTGCTATATCCCCAGCCGAGAGTTTCTACTGTGCAAAATAACATGAAGTGATTAGGAGAAGCTCTGGGTATGTAAGAGAAGGAGATCCAAAATTGGGCTGGACCTCACACAGTCTGTAACTGAAGAATGGCTTTGGATTCAAGATGGAGCTAAACTTACTTGGCTGAGCTTTAACAAAATACTATGATATGATGTGATTTCAGTTTTATGTCTGATTTTTCTTTTTTTTGTCCTCCATCACTTAGCTTACTCTGTTGAAACATGTTTATGATCCTCCATAATTACAGGTTGCAGGCCTAATTCTTCCAATGCTTTTCAGTGAAAGAGTGTGGTGAGTCCAGTTTATCTTTTGGGTGCCATGCTATTGGCATTTGGGTTGATAGTCAAATAATTTAACAATAGACACAGAACAGACATCAATGAATCAGAATGGGGAATTAACTGAGTACAATTTATCAACAAGTCAGAATGGGGAATTGAGTACAACAGGATGTTGACTAATTAGATGTGCACCTGGCATGCCATACCATGGCATCTTTCCTGAATATTGGGCTATGTAATGCTTCCCTTCAGAAGTGGCTGTGAGCACAGAAAAGATCCACATAGGCAGAAACTTTGGATATTTTGCTCAACATCATAATCACAGAGTTCAACACCATGCCTTAGGAGAGAGGTCTGTGGTATAAAACTAAGTTCAAACCTGAAATAGACCTGTCCCTATCAAAGAATGACACAAGCCTCACACAACCAAAAGAATTCACCACTTAATAATAATTTAAATAGAAAGAGAAGCACAATGTACATAGAAGCACAAAGTACATAGAAGCACTATGTACAATGTAGTCAACTGCCAAAAACCAGAGACGAAAAGGAAAATCTTAGAAGAGGTCATATATATTTTTTAAATTACAGAAAAAGAAACAAGTACACAGATAATGGATGACTTCTCATCAGAGGAAATGGTGCTGGAAGATGATGGAATGACATCTTTAAAGTTTGGCAATCGTGGACAAAAAAAAATACTAATTCCTTATACATTAAACATATACTTCAAAAATTTGGGTGTAATAAAGCTATATTCAGAAAAACAACCCCAAAGCATTTGTTGACAGCAGGTCTGTTTCATAAGAAATGCTAAGGGAGCTGGGTGCAGTGGCACACACCTGTAATCCCAGCAGCTCAGGAGAATGAGACAGTTCAAAGCCAGCCTCAGCAACTTAGTGAGGCCCTAAGCAACTCAGAGAGACCCTGTCTCTAAATAAAATACAAAATAGGGCTGGGGATGTGGCTCAGTGGTCAAGTGCTCCTGAGTTCAGTCCCTGAGATCCCCCCATCCCCCAAAAGAAGAAATGCTAAGGGAAATTCTTCAAACGGAGAGGAAATGATACCAGATGAAAACATAAATATATAGAAAAGAATGAGTGAACCAGATAAAGTAAATGTTATTAGAAATATAAAAGAATATTCTTCCTCCTTTGACGTCTTTAAAATGCAAGTGGGTCTTTGATTTTTTGATTAAATTTTTTATTTGTTCTAATTAGTTGTTTGTGATGGCAGAATGCATTTATACATTTTGATTGATCATACATTAATGGAGTGTAATTTCTCATTTTTCTGATTGTATGTATTGTAGGGATCACATTGGTTTTGTAGTCATATATGTACATGAGGTAATAATGTCTGTTTCATTCTACTATCCTTCCTACCACCATCCCCTTCCCCTCCTTTCACTCCCCCCTCAAATAATACATTGCATTAAGGCATAATATTACTTAGTGGCAAACTAAATGATAGCAATAACAAAAAGAATAGGCAGGGTAAATACAATTTATTGTTGTGATATTCTTATATTTTATACAAACTAGTAAAATATTAACTCTAAGTTGGAAGCAGTAAATTGAGGATTCGTTTTGTAATCTATCTAGAAAAACCAATAAAATAATGAAAAGCAAATTGAGGAATGAAAATGGAATACTAAAAAAATAAAATATATTAATCCAGAAGACAGGAAAAGAGGAATGGAAAAACAAGAACAGAGAGGAAAACTTGGAAATGAATACCAAGGTATTAGACTTAAACCAAGTCATCTTCACAATTACATTAAGGGTAAACAAATTAAATATTCCAATTAGAAGGCAGACTAGATTAATCCAAATAGGACGCAGAGACTATTAGACTAGATTAAAAAGCAAAAGTCAAACATATACTGTTGGAAAGAGATGGAGAGACAATTTAAATAAATGGGCACAGTCAAGTTCAGAGCAAGAGGATGGAAGTAGTAAGCACATGGTATGGCATGTCAACAAGAAGCCAACATCCAAAGAAGGAACGTTGCCAGTGGGAAAATGAGGCCACAAAGTGACAGAGCAAAAGGAAGAAATAGGCACAGTTACAAATTTAATACTTCTCTTTCAGCAACTGATAGAATCAAACTATGAAGACAGGGATTTTAATAATACTGTCCATCCACTCCACCTGGTTCATATGTGTGGAACATCAACACTACAACCTACAACTGCGAAATGCACATTCTTTTCAAGGACACCTGGGATTTTCACCAATTTATTATGCTAGACAAAAGAACAAGTTTTAGCCTGTGTTGGATGTGGTCATTTCCTTTGTCATTTAGCTTTCCAAAGCTTTTCACTTAGGGGCATTATGCACCCTTATTTACCAGTGAGTTAACTGAAACAGATGCATAAACAGTGAACAGAAGAGCTTACCTTCCTTGGGCAGCCTTCCTAAAACAAGTGAACCAGTTCCTCCAAGTTTCTGTCTAGTGTGTATCTTACCCAGCAATGGACACTCATATTTTAGGTGTAGAAGCATACAATCTAGTCATATCCAGGGAGGCTCTGCATGATCCAGAATGGTGTGTTTTTTACCATGTCATTGCTACTGCTTGAACAGAATATTCTTTAAAAATATGATACAGAGATAGACTGTCTTGTACTATATCATCCACCATTGCCATTATTGAGAAGGTTACTCATGTGCTGTGACAGGAGCAAGTGGTGATTGTTAGAGATTTTCACAGGCTGGATACAAGGCCTGACATGCCCTTGATTATGGGGACTCCTTCCTGAGAGCCACTTGCTCATGCTTATCCTTACATCCCTTGAGTCCTAGAGCCCTACCCTCCCTATACCATAGGTGCAAAATGGCTTGTTAGAAATCCAATTGATAAACCACTAAGACCAATGACAAGGAAGATACAGCTGGCTAGGTAGACTATCAATACTTTGATTTTTTGATATTGAAAGAAGTAAAAGGAAAAGAATCATGTATTTCATGATAAATTATTGCAGTAACTCAAGTTTTCCTACTGCCACTTGCTGTGTTGCACAAGAAAGACCCCGCCTCTCAGGGCAGCTCTGGCCCTGCTCCCTGTTGGCATGGTCTGTCTACTCCCAAGCTCACCTCACTCTGCCCTAGGCTTCAAGACCTCTTCCAAGCTGTGACCCCTTTCCCTGACATTCAAGGTGCACTCAGCTCTCCAGGAAGACACCAGATCTAATGTAATGAAAGAAACCCTTGAGCATTTGTTTCTATCTCCATTCTGCTTCCGGTTTTCAACTGTGTTCCCCAGCTCACCTGCCTCACCCAAGAAAACAGGCACCAACTTCTAGAAAAGAGAATAGATGAAGCTGCAGTAAGGAGTTGACTGATTTGAGACATTCTCTCTCGGTTCTCTCTCCCCCCACCTTCTTCCCTCTCCATTCTCCTACTCCCATTTCCTCTTTTATACCATAAAAAAGAGTGACAGATTTGAGGTTCAATTTTAAAGGACGAGCTGAATATATTTATACTGAGAACCAAAGTGTAGTTTCTATGAAGGTAGAAAAGGTAGAAGACAGGAGAGAAGTGCCTATTCATATCTAAAGGTGGCCATTGACAGGACAGTCTGTTTGGAAATAAAATGACCACTGGTTACTTTTAGAGCTTATTGTTAAATGATTCTAAGACTTGAGGCCCTGTGTGTTGGGCCCTCTCACTTCCAAGTGAGCCTTGAAGGGCTGGATCTCCAGTTTTGTGAGTTAGGATCATACCTCTAATAATCTGTAGGTGCCAGGTTTCTGAGTCTGGCTGAATCCTCACTAAAGTGTTCTGCACTTCAGGCTCAGGACATTTGGGATGAGACAACTCACTTGTCTCTCCCCCTAACCACCAAAAATTTGGAGCTTTTGTGTTTTCATACTTGTTTCTTTTTTTTTTAAACTGTGTCATGAACAATACACATAAGCTTCACGTATGTTAGCACACAAAATTAGCATGCCAAGTTCTGTAGGGAAGTGAGAATGAACTGAGCTACACGTACCTCTCCCAGCTTCCCAAAGTTCTCCAGCAAGAGCTTAAGGTCTGCTGAGGAAGGCTCACCATCCCATCACGCACGATTTCCTACTGTCCTGCTGTTCCTTACTATCCAGATATGGTTCAGGTTGTCAGAGGATGAAGGTTTGGGGACCCCAACTTATTGTCAGGGTCCCACTGTAGTCTGCAGGAGCTCTGCAGTCCTTCCAAAAGCCTTTGTCCCTGGAAATCTCCAGCCAGACCTATGACCCAGGAAACCCAGACTCTGGAGGTGTAAACTGGAGCAGAACCTGACCTCTTTCTTGGTTAGGAAAACTAGAGAAGTTGTGTGGTAAGAAACACAAGGATCCACCCAAGCGGATTCTGGGGTCACCCTTCTCCCATCTAGGGCCATCCTCCAGGGGCCTTCTCTCCCATCCTTGGCACTCTGGGATGCAGAGTCAGTCCATCTAGAGTGACACATGTCCAGGACATGTCGAAAGCCCTGTTTTGGATGAATGCCCGACTCCATCTGCTAGCTGCTACTCTCTGTGAAGGCTGTGAGCTGCCTTGCTGCTTGGGACTGACTCTTCACTGGGGTCTCTAGATGGCCCTGGGCAGTGACCTGGGGCACCAATTGGGTGCATCCTCTCCAGGGAAGGGCCCTATGAGGGGGCTGAGAATAACACCTCCAGATCCAGCAGGGGATGCCCCAGTTCTAGCTTAATGTCCAGAAGGGACCCTGCCTCCTTAGGAGGACTGGAGCCTTAGATGAGACAGACCAGCAAAGAGCAGAAAGGTCTTCAAGAAGTTCTCAGTCATCGTGCATGCTCGTAACAGTTGGTATTGTGAGCTCTTACTTTATACTGTTCACGGTACCCTGTGTGTTGTTCGCCATTGCATTTCAACTCTGTGGAGCCTACAGAGTAGTTTTACCATCCCACTTAAAAGATGTGAGCAGTGAGAATATAAACGACATTGTCAACACTGAACACATCCATGGCCATCCAGGGAGAAACCAATATAGCATACTTCTTTATAAAACAGAACAACCAAAACAAAACAAAACAAAAAACCTCTAGTTTGTGATGTAGAAATTGGGCACTTGCACACTTGGGAGTTAGTCACTATTTCTTTTTACCATCCTGACAGTGAGGAAAATGGATACTGGTCATTATCAGACATGAGTTTTGATTGATGTGCTCAATAATTTGGAGGATTAAAAATGACTCCACGGCAGGAGTGGTCATGGCCAAGGAGGCATGGAAGAATCTAGGGGGGTAAATTATCATTACATAATTCCAATGAGAAACATAGGGGAAAGCAGATACAAGTAAATAAATAAATGAGGAAAGAGGAGAAGGAGGAGCGGGGAGGAAGACAGGGAAGAGAAGAAAACAAATATATAATATAAATACAACCCAAGCCAAAAGTAGTCTCCTACAGAGAGATACCACAGATGAACTCAGGTTTTAAGAAATGGTTGAGGATAAGAGGGTCCTGGGCCCATAAATGGACAAACAGCAGTCTGTACCTGTAGAAGAGTCACAGGAGGCTGAAGGCTAGAGTCTAGCGAGGCTGAGAAAATGCTGAAGGTGACAAAAGGGACTTTTAAGTTCCTCTGGGTCTGAGGAAGGGACAGATACCTTCTCCCACTGCCCAGAGGCAATAATGGGAAAAATGCTGAAGTATTTTCTAGTTCTCTCTTATTTCTCTTGTGTACAATTAGACTATAGGGAGTTTCGCCTAAAAATGGTAAAGCACATAACTAAAGAGCAAGGGCAGAAGATCGCAATAAGAAAAAGAGCTGCCCTCAGTGGTGCCCACTTTACATCCACCCCATATAGACACTCTCCTGAAATCCCAACAACTCAGAAAAGTAGGTGTAACTCTAACCAGCAACCCCTTCCCCCCTCTCCTCCCTAACCGCACCCCTGCTTTATGTCAGCACTGAGATTGGTCTATGAGGAAAATAAAAGCATTATTTGAGAAACACCCTAGTGAATTGCCCACGGATGAAGTGGGGTTAGTTGATGGTCAGGCGAAGAGGCTCACAAATGATAGGAAAACCCAAGTTACTGTTAGAAGATTCAGGTTTGCCTCTGGATATGTCCCTTCTCAGGTGGGGGACCTTGGTCATATTATTTAAACTATTTTACCTACAGTTTTCTTATCTGCAAAATAAAGATTAAAACTACTTACCTTATAAGGCAGTCATGTATATGACTTAGATCATGCATATTAACATTATTTTATAACCAAGCATTTGTTATGTGTCAGGAAATACTATTGATATCAATTAATTTTTTTCATCAGACAGAGATCTTAACCCTATTTTATTCAACAGTTTAAGGATGTGGATAAAGATAAAGAAATCCCTTTAGTAGATTTGCAGAAGAAGCAGGGATGGCTGTGGAAGATAATACTTTTGATGAGAATTGAAATGTCACATAATTCCAAGGAATTCCAGGGTTAGGGCAGTCATAATGATTCTGGCAGTTTGGAATATTGGGCAAATCCACAAGAAAAAAATTTAGCAAGAATGTGTGCTTCTTCAATTACATTAAAAATGCAATTCTACAAAGAAAGAATGAAGAAGCAGCTCCCTTGAAGGATGTGAGACTTATTTGACCACCAGCTCACTCCAACTGAGCTGTGTGAGATGGCTGCAGGAAAAGGCCAGAAAGCTGGGTAGGGTAGCCCACACCTGGAATCCCAGCAACCTAGAATTCCAGGCCAGCCCCAACAACTTAGGGAGGCCCTGTCTCAAAATAAATAAATATATATATATATATATACATATATATATATGTATATACGTATATATATATAAAGAGCTAGGGATGTAGCTTTGTGGTAAAGTGTCCCTAGGTTTCATCCCTAATACCCAAAATAAATAAATAAATATTTTAAAAATAAAAAGAAAAGAAAAGGCAAGAGAATTGTAGGCTATATCTATAGCAGCAGAGTCCACCATGCTCTTCTGGGGCCAGAGCCCATCTGAAAGCCATTTGCATAGTTCTGGAGAGGACAAACAAGATGACAAGGTTTCTAGTGAGTGGCAGGGATCAGGAGTGCCTGGAAAAGAGAAGAATAAATAGTGGTACCTGTAGTAATAATTACGGTGGCCACCACCACTGCCATCTCTATACCAAGAGAGCACTTGGATGTCTGGCGCTGTGCTGGGTCCCTTAGCGCTTATACTTCATTTAATCCTCTGGATACCTCATGAGTCAGGTGCCATGGTTCTCCACATTTTCCTACTGTATAGATGAGAAGACAGACTTAGGATAAATGGCTCACTCAAGGTTATACAGCAAGTAAGTGAGGGAGCTTTTTTTTGAACTCAGCATTCTTATCTAGAACCAGTGCTTTCAGCCAGCATGCTATTCTGCTGAGCTGGGGACCATAAGATAGCGCTAACTTAAAATATTTGAAGGACTTTCCTGTGGAAGAGGGATCAGCTCTTTGCTGTGTATTTTTAGAAGGTAGTGATAGTTCAAGGAAGTATAAAAAACTGGAAGGGAGATTTGGGTAAAGTTTTAGGAGGAAGAATAACAGATCATGGACTGGGATTTCTCTTTACACTTGCAAAGCAGGGGTTCGATGGCCAACCTTCATGGTTCCCTAAGTAGTCCCAATGACCTCTGCAAGTTCCTACAATTTCACTAAACTCATGGGCAAGTGCATTAATTAGGACTCATAACCTCAAGCAGCAGAAACCCTGAGTAACTGGGCTAGAATGTACGGGTTTTCTTGGGAGAACAAGGACGCAACCCATTCTGTCACAATGGAGCCAGGAACGTGAAACCTGTAGAGTTTTTCTTCAGCTCTTGCCTCCACCTGGCTTTGTTGACTTTCTTTCTTCTTAGGGCAAACAAATGTTGATCACATATCAGGAAACATAGCCATGGGCAGATCTCCACATGCTTCTTGTCCTATTTAATAGGTTCTGTCACTGGAGATGGACTGCTTCTTTGGTATCAAGGCACAACAAAATAAGACAAAAGATAAGAAATCTTCACAGGTTGACCTGGTTTAGGACTCCACCCACTATACCACCATTTTGGGGGAATGGGATCAGTTAGAGTGGCCGGTCTCATGGGACTGATATGGATGGATCAAAAAAGGAAACAGAAGAAACATCAGGTTTCCCTGCCCCAAGGCCAAAGGACCAAATGATGGGAAGCTGGTAGTCAAAAGGCATCAAGGCCACCATTTATTTAAAGTCTTATAATTCAACCTTATGAAAACTAGGAACATAGATCTTAGGACTCGGGAATCTTCCATGTTGGTGATATGATCTTTCTGAATAAATTTGAAAGGGACATTTACTGTCAAGGCTGAATATTTGGATCTTGTAATGTGCTCAGCCCTGAGCTGGGTGCTGAGCTGGGCGCAGAGCTGGCATAGTAAGTTCAGAGACTAACAATTTAATGGAATTAAGGACTGGAATTGTACTTGAACACTTCAAATACAATTACATAGAGGATTAGGCCTTATCAATGATCTCATTTACAAACAGATATCACATCAAATTAAAATCAAAACTAGCTTCTCAACAAACCTCTTTAGTGGTTCAGTGATTGCCCAGGATGCAGAATCCCAGCCACTCGTTGTGAGCTCATTCTTTTTACTCATGTATATTTTTATGTGCTTATCACTAATTCAGACACCATGCAGTAATAGAAGTATTAGAACCGTGATTTCATTCCCTCAAAATTCTTACCTCCTGTTCTTAGAATGTTCTTCATCTCACTCCTGCCTCCTGCTGCTATGCTCTCCTGTTTTCTTTTTCTTCCTGACTGACCTGATTGGGTCACTTTGCTCTATGCTTTGCTCTATGCTCCCATAACATTCTGGGGGCTTCATGTTAGGGGAGTTATGACATTTGTAATGTTTTACCCAGTGTTCTTTTTTGGTAAACAAAGTCCCATGAGGGCAGGACCATCTTTATTTTGTTCACCACTGTGCCTGGACTAATAATTCCTCAAAAAGGCAGGGACTAAAGTAGCACCATTTGACGGATGTGGTTGAGCATCTATGTGTTAAGCACTATTCTTGGCACTGAGGATTCAAAAGAGTTGAGAAAATAGACATGGTCCCTGGCCTGAGGGAGCTAACATGTTAGTCAAAGTGTTGGTTTAATGATGGAAGAACAGCTAACTCAAACTTATTTCACAGGAGAGGAAATGAATGACAGAAAGTTTAAGTGACCTGAGTCTAGCCACATGGAAAATTTGAGTGGTACAGATTCTTAGTTTGTTCATTTATTTTAAAAATTTCTTCTTTCCTACTAGTTTTCAATAACATTTCACAAATCGAAGGTGGGTATGAGAACTTGTTTACTGTGTGTGAATGCTGTGTGAATGCTGGCAGGTCACTGAGGGCATCATGAGGTGACTGAGACAAACATGTAGAGCACATGATTTTTATGCACAAAGCTAAAGGTTAAGCCTGAAACAGGAAGGCAACATTGGTGATTTCTTACCCAATTGTATTGTATCTACAAGAGCGACCATCATGTCCTCTGCTGTTACTTGTGGCACCTAGAGTCCCTGGGGAAGGGAAGGTGTTGGCATCAGGGCAGCCATGATGTTAGAGCATAGTCAAGAACTGTGCTGAGCTGAGAGTTGCAAATCGGACTAATATGAATTATTTTTGAGAAAGTGAAAGGCATAAGACAGGCCAAGGGAGTTTTATAATAAGAGTTTTCAAACAGCAAAGAAGTAGCTCTCTAGAATAGAGGATACATATTGAATAATGAAAAGTATTATAGGATAGGTGGGGGACTGGAGTGGTATTGAGTCCTTGGAAATAGAGGAAATGATTGTTTTCAAGAATGGAGAGTTGTTTAGGTTTAGATTTGAATTATTAATTAAATGTGAATCCAAACTACCTCTTAAGTTCAGAGTCTGAGGAAGATTCTATGGGAAATTTGCTGGGGTCCTTTTTCCAAGTTTGAGGAACTACCCTCAAAAGATGTGGAGGAGACCCTGTCACCCATTTATTTAGACTCACACAATAGAAACCAGTCTCTGGACAGGTTGCTTTGTCGAGTTACCGCACCCATCTCTCCAAATGACCATGCACCTGCCGCATGGCTGAAAGACTCTTCAGCACAAACTCAAAAGTTTAAAACAATGGCCGCCTCCATCATCTTTACCTAGGGAACTGCATGGTTCCTCGTGACTCTGCTGTCAGTGTCCATCAGGACTAACTCAGAAATCTTACTCATTTTGCTCGTTGAATCTGGAAGTTGCTGAGTCATTTAATCAAAAAGTATCTCGATCCAATAACAATCTTTCTAAAAAAAATAGCAACTTTTAATGATGTGAGCAGAGATCCTTTGGGATTTTAAAGAAAAGACATACTCTTCTAAGAGCTATTTGCTAAAACTGGTGGCCCACCTAAGTCATGAACAGAAGGGAAAGTCATGTCATTATCTTGAATGAGAAGCAGGTTGGGGGTTGAGCTGCAGCAGGCTTGGGGAGGTGCAGGGAGAAGAGGGGTCAGAGAGTGCACTGCATACAACGTCTGTAAAGAAAATGTTTTATTTAAAGTGTTAAATACCATCACCAGAATGAATTTGATTTACATTAGTTGGTGTTTGTTACAGGACTAATCTGCCCCCCTTTTTTTTCCCCCCAACTGGAATTCCCTTTACTTTAAAACATACTATGTACAGGGCAGCAATGGTCACTGGCAGAGTGCTATTTACATGACTAAACCACAAGTCGAGGTGCGGACATGTGAAAATTAAAAAAAAATACACCAACTTTTAAATAAATACTGCATAATGACACGTATGTACAAATATTCCATACAGTCATGTCCTTCTTATTAAAATTAGAAATAATTTTTATAGGAATATGCACAAAAGATTATGTGACTGCATCTTAGTGTCAGGAAAATGGTAAACGTTTATTCTAAGGGATAGTATAGACACTAGAGGTCTATTAAACCAATTGTTGCTGGTACACAGTTGTCTAAATTATTTCAATAAAGTTTTTATTCGTTCTTTTAACAACACTACCTGGATCCATCATAGATTTCCAAACGTCAAGACACAGTCTCGGTGTATTTCATATTGCACCACATAATGAGAAGGCATTTTTAGTGATACTCATTTTAACTTTTGCACCATATCAAGCATGATAGTTTGCAATGGTCAGCACTGGATCAAAAAAAAGAGAAAATAATTTTTGTGCATGGCCTTCATTTCAACAAATGGGATGGATGTGGATTTCAAAAGTTACTGCAAGATATTGAAACCAATCTATAAGAAAGTGTACATAAGAACCAGAAAGTATGGGTGGTTTATACATTATCCAGTGACTTCTCCTCAAAATAGGGGAACTTAAGAGAAATTTGACCTTGCAGCACCACCCAATGGTAATAACTCTCTGTAAAACCAAAGGCAGGGGTTTTGACTTTAGAGAATTTGCCTGTAGACTTTTGGTGATGGCATCAAAGAACTATTAATAGGCAGATTGACTTTCTTTGAGTCACCTAAAAATTGGAGCTTTAAAATTGTTGCAAATTTATGTTTACTATATTTCTTTAGAAATATAATTTGTGAAAAATTGAATTTTACTACAGAAAAATGAATTAATAAACAGCCCTGTGTTTCAGGGCTCCAAATTTTTTAGCAGTGTTCCTATTCACATAGTAAATGGAAATTGGCTAAAGAAACTGCTTTAACTAATTAAAAAACAAACAAAACCTAAGACCTTCTACAAATAATACTTTAACCCCTGTATGAATAATGCTGGTGCTAAAAACAAATTTATTAGACATTACAATGGCCACATGATTTTAGGATTTTCCTGTAAACTGAATTTTGAAGGTGAAAAAAAATTACCATGCACTGTACAATAAATTGCAAAAGTTCAAATATCTTCTTTGTCAAATACATGCTGACTTACTTTAATGTACTCCCAAGTCATGTTGCAAAATCCTTTTCAACATGCTTGAAATAAAGAAAGCTCTTAAATAGATTTTTCCCTTGAGAAATTCATAAATTCAGAAGCATCTATAGCTCTGAATCAAACATGGGTTGTAAGAGAGGATCAGATCAAAAAGTTGTAATTTTTTAGAATAAGGTTCACTCCAGTAGGGAGAACAAAAATAAAAGATTAAAAGAGGGAGAAGAGGAAAAGTAAGAGAAGAGAAAGATGTGAAAAATTTGCACATATTGAACTTCATAAGATCTGTATATTTAACATGGAAATAAATTGAATATATTATACTTATTTGTCACATAAAGAGAATTTTACGCATCTTCTAGAAAGAATTTTCATTTGTAATGTCTGCCAAAACACAGACTATGATTAGTTTAAAGAATAAACATGGTGTGTCTTGTATCACCCTGTTGCATTCTCTCCCCTTTTTAAAACCATGCACGTGAAATTTATTTTTAAAAATAATATAAATTGTTGAAAATGGCTGATTGTTATTTTATTTTTTTGCAAGTTGCAGCCCCAAGAAAATAATTTAAGTATTCAGCTAATCTGTGTCCATGCAAAAAAAGTTTCTTTAATTTCATTCAGTACAGTGTAGCCACAGAACTTTATCAGAGTCCAACATATCTTGGCATTAGTGAATGACATGCTGTTGGAGCTACCGAGTTGGCCACTCTTCCTGCTGGACCCTGTCCAGGGGAGGGCTGATGCTTTGTTCTCGACCACTTCTTTGGTCTCTTGCTTTACACCTGATGCTTCTGAGGACTTCACTCCTTGACCTGTAACATGGCTCAGAGGCTGTATAGCTCCATTTCTGTGGCATAACAGGGCTTTGGGATCAGATAAATGAAGAAAAAGGAACAATAAAAATATAAAGGTGCCATTGAAAAGGGCTTTTGTTGCATGAAACTGACTAATTCTTTGAGATAAATCCATGGCTTCAGATTGGACCACAACTCCAGTGTGGCTGAACTCCAAACCTCACAGTTCTTCATTGCTCTGCTCTTTCACCTGAGGGCCTTCCTTAGGGCACAATGTGTGCAACTTCCTCTGAGAACACAGGATCGCTCTGTATCCCTAGAAACGGGCTCAGAAGACACAACATTAAGCATGCAGTGTTACCAGGGTTTGCGACCTGTGGATTTTTTTTTCTTTTTTTTTTTCTTGTGTAACGCTGGTTGCTGTGACAACAGTTTACAGCTGCTATGAACGAGAGTAAGAAGGTCCCGTTGAACTTTCCAGAGATGATTGGGAAGCTCTTCTGGTCAGAGGGGCCAAGGTTGGATCTACTAGGGAGGAAGGGGGGAAGAGTTTGAACCATCCAATCACCATATTGGATAGTTCCAGTTCATCTAAAAGAATCTGGGCCACTCCCATAAAGGATTTGTGATCCATGCGGCCATAATCTCCCCAGACAATGATCTGTTGGCAAAATAAAAAGTAATATCAGAATAATCAGGTACATAACAAAAACCTTGTAAAATACAGTAAAACACTAAAATACATTCAGTTAATGTTCTGATATTGAAGATTAAGTGAAACTGTTGTGTTTGCTTAATGAGATAGTTGTCTTTAACTACCAGGATCCAAGTTTCATTAAGAAACTGTGCTGGAGGGTTAAGGTCATAAGCAGTTAGGGAGACAGGCTGATGGTGACTGGGCTTTGCAAGCTTCTGATTGACTTCAAAGGGAACATCAACGTGCATCGCTTTATAGCATGTGCCACTGCTTTGAAATTTTCAGAGAATTTCAGCTGTGTGGAACATAAATGGAGGTAATAGAAAAGATACAGGAGACAAAGTCTGACTCTGTGAAATGCTTTCTTATGCAAGGGATCAATGACTTCGTAAATACCTGTAAAACTTTTCCTTGGGGACTCTCTTCAAAAGATAACAGCTGCTGGTAAAGGGGTTCCAGCGTTTTTCTTGCCACTTTTGTTTTCTTCTTGGCTATGCAGACTCCATTATCTAATAGGTACACCTTTACGTAGGGTGCTGGGAGGGAAAACATAGAGGTGGTGAGTGAGAAGCTGTGGCTGTGGCTGCGGCATACCCTGCCACGCAGGTGGCACCTGCAACAGTTGAAAAGGCTGGAAGTGATCAAAAGCCACTGGCTTCAACACCTTGGATCAAAATCATTAGGTAAACAACAGATAACTGTCCGCCATTCAGAGAGGCTTAGGGAATGTTGACACAGCCTGAGGTTTTTTTTTTTTTTTTTTTCTTTTTCTTTGAATTATTTTGCTATCAACTGGCTACATAGGGTTAAACATAGCATTAAATAAGGTGAAATGCTTCCAGTCCCTGTGGATATTCAAGAGCAATATCTTAGTCTTTAATTTACCAATACTTAAATGTAATTAAACAAGCTTAACATTGTTATTTTATTCAACTACCTCCACAAATCACTTCTTGCCCAAAGCATTTATTTTTTGCTGGTGGTGTGGGCACAGAATTGGTGGGGTTTGATATGATGTGTTCAGATGAGTTAGAAAGAGGCAGCTAATTGTGAATTCTACAGCTTAAAATTTATCTGACAGACATTTCATAAAAATTATTCTCACTTATTTAACAGTCACAGTATTCTTTATGGCAGAGTGTGGTGACAAGCTCAAAGATCTTTAAAAACACCATTGTCTTAATCACCATTACAAGGTTGTACATAGGGAATACATACCACATGCAAAAATTTCTGCAAGGCCTGAGAAGTTAAGAGATTCAAAATTGCAAGTCAGTGAGCTGAGGTGCTGAGCTACAAAGCAAATTTCAAAATCCTCAGCAATTGTTTTATGCTTTGGATCAAATGACTTCTGCATAGTGCATTTGGAGTCATGTCACCATTTCCCATGGTTTCAAACACCTTCAATTATGGCATTTCCGCATGAAGGATGTGGCATAAAGTTACAACAGTGCTTCTCTTTCTTAATATACAACAGGAAGTCACAACCTTAGAATATCCAGCATACATAGGTATGATGCTACCATGGGGCCTGTTTATTTTTATTTTAATTCCAGAACACTAAGGATGCTGAAGGAAAATTTTGAAGCTCCATATAAACTAAACAATAACATGGAACACCAGCTAGTAAAAGACCTGAACTTTGAATATACATGTTGTGACAAAAAGAATTATTTAAGGGAGGTAGTTTTCATTTTGCAGTATTTTCTAGCACATATGTACTTATTCAACAACTTGCATTATCCCACAGATCACCCTGTTGAACACTCATTCAGGACAGATACACAAACTGCTCTAGCCCCAAAGCAGTCAGATAATTGACTCACTGATCAGCATCTCTGATTAAAAACTAAGTTTTTAGCAACAAAAACAAAATCTCTACATTGAAAAAAATGTGAATTATGGACAATAATAGAAAAATCTTTTCTGGTTTTACCTGGCAGTGTCTTGGAACCTGGTTTTACGACGAGGCCACGGGCCCGAATGATTTCCACCTCCAACTGTCCCTTTTTGTCCATCATTCCTATCTGAATATCACCTAATGGTGTGTGGAGAAGAAACAGACACATCTTACTATACAAACACAGAAAGAAATGCTTTGCCAAAGACCTTGGCTTAACATCATTTCATCATTTCCTATATATTTTCTTAAATTAAAATACATTTAACATTTCATCAATGTCTTCCTTTAAAAATCAGCAGAAATTATAAAAGGAAAAAAATAAAAGTTTTTTTTTTGTTGTCAAAATAAAAGATACTTCATTCCTGCTGATAATAGTGTTAAAAGATTCTATGAAATTTAGAGAATGCAATTTTCAATAATCTAAGAGAAAAGCAATGGAATCATGAGACAGAAACTCTTACCCATCGCTGGAGTAGCTAAAGTCTGGCGTCCCACTAGCTGAGCAGGGCCAAGGCCATCAAGGAAATCGCTGAACTGGCTGTCGGAGGCCAAACGGACACCAGGGAAAATCAGACTGAAGGCAAAATAACAAATGGAATTAACTCCTCAACCCAAGCTTGCTCTCAGGAAAGCCCTAGCTCCCCACAGCCTCCTCAACATGGCAGGACACTGGGCAACATCACTTTGGTGTTTATATTGAGTGCATCCCAACACCCTACTCCACCTCCACGGCTCTTGCTCTTCTCTAGCTGCCCACATGTGCCACCAGAAACTCTTGTTGCCTATACTGCAGGCTCCTGTCCTGTGTCTTTCTCTCCCTCCCTGCCAGGCAAGCTCCTGCCAGGGCCTCAGTGTTGTTTGAACCTTGAAGATTCCCCCCTCAAGTGTCCACCTACTCACTAATTTCCTTTTTAATGAGTCCTTTTCCTCTTCTACCCTACTAAAATCCTACCCTGACCCTCTCTTGTTTCTCTTTCTAGTTTTATTTTTCTCCTTAACATTTATATTACTTAATCTACTATGTATTTCATTATTTTTTCTTGTACATAAATTGTAACAAATTTTCTTAATGTCCATCTTCTCTATTAGACAGACTGTGAGTTTGTTGAAGGTAGGGGCTTTTGTCTGCTTTGTTCACTGTTGTATCTTACCTCCTAAAACCATGCCTGTAATATTTTAAGCAACCAAAATATACTTGTTAAGCTCAATTGATAAAAATTAAGCTTAGAAAAATTAAAGAACTTGTTCAAGGTTCTGTAGTGCCAAAACACCAGATGAGAACCCCAGCCTACATGATTCCAAAACCCTGGGTCTTAACCACTGATACTGACTCTCACATATGACTTATGTCCCCAGTTGGCAGCACAGTGTCTAGAATAGAAGGCAAGATGTGTTGAATGAATTTAAGAGAATTCATCCCATTTCTCCAATAAGACTTACAAACATTGGGAGCAGGGAACACAGCTCACACATTGTATATCCCTTATAGTATCTAATATAGGGTTTTAGAATTATTAGTGCTCAGTAAGCATTTACTTTTCCCTTGATTCTCCATTTTTTAGATTTTTGATGGACTTCAAATCTATTTCTTTTTCAACTCAATTCCCAAAATATTCAGTTAATACAAATGTTTTAGTCTTAGTCTACTTATATAAAGTACCTCATATAACCCTATTAATACATTTATGTAAGCCATACATCTTTCTTGTATTTATGTAATCATGCCAGACAAATTATCCTTAGGGGACATCATTAAGACTATTCCAGCAGCTCCTACAGTTTCACAACTGTGAACAAGGAACATCTAATGCATCTGTTGTAATGGCCCAGTGAGTCAGTAAACTCCAGTTTCCTCTATTAATGTCCTTTACATTTATACCATTTACAGATCTGCAATTTACTGTTAATTTGTTGATGACAAGGCTATACAATCTTTATAAATGATTTAAAAATATTTCAGAGACAGCCAATTCAAAGGGAAGCAAAATCATAACTAAAAAAAGACTCGTCAACTTTCCAGGTACCATTTCCTTTTGGCTATTATATTTCACATAACTTAATTTCATATAACTGAGTTATATAAAATATAGTAATTATTGCATCAAACTAAGCATACATCAGAGTGCATATTTTTTAGTAATAACTCAGAGCTATGATTTTTTAAAATTAGCATAGTCCACATAGCATGGCAAGAATGCTTATTATTTTGTGCTTTTATATATTATTTCAAGCCAGGGCAAAGTATTTTATTTGCATGCAATGTGAGAATCACATTTTAGCATCTTGTCATTAAAGGAAAGCATTCCAGCCCCAAACCTACTTCCTTTGGTATATATTACAGTGCTCAGTGGCAGGTAAGCAAAATTCTCTTCACAAAAAATCATCCAGTGAAAATTAAATTGGAGTTGCAGAGAGTGTGAGTTTGCTTGAGTGAAAGCAGAGGGTGGGACAGAGAAGACAGGCTCTGGGCAGCACGGAGGAGACACTCAGCTCAGCTGGCCTCACTCACTTTCCTTCTGAGCTATAGCTGTTCATACTGCCGTCTGTCGATTCCCGGCTTGCCTGTCGGGTCATCCAGTTCCTCATCTCCACTGCCAGACCTGTTTCTGTACTCCTCTGGACAGTGCTCCGCAGTTTTTTACCTCCTGCTTCTGCAAAAACAGAAATCAAGTGGTATTACAGTCTGGCAACAAAAATCCTCACTGTCTGGCAAGAATAAGTATTGGCCAACCGCATGTACAGGAAGCGTTCCTACTGAGGAGACAGAGAGAAAATGTATTTAGAGCAATTTTAAACCACACCTTATTGTGTGAGATCAAAATCTTTAAGCAGCATAAACACCATTGTTTTATTTCCATTTAAAACAGTGTTCAAATTTAATATAACAATTCAACCTACAAATAGAATAACCATTGTTTTCACTGTAATATTTGAAGGCCAGGTTGATTTATGCCTACGTTCCTCCCTGCTTCCTCCTTGACATAGTAAAGAATTGAGCCTTCATGTTACTTTCAAAGAACTGATGGTGAAAAAATACTAAACTTTGACAGGAAAATCTGGTTTTCTAGGGTGATAGATACCAGAAGGGAAAGAAAGCTAACAAAGGAGAGAACCCTGTTTGACAGCAGTTTCAGATCTGTTGGTAACTTTCAAAGAGATTCTCAAAGGGGACTATAAAAACTCAGCAATGTCATGTGAAAAGAACTTTGAAATTTTTGGTCATGTTCTTAAGGATTTTTGGTGATGAAGCTGACATTCAGAAGCCAATCAGAAGACCAGTCAGGAGACTGAGTCAAGTACTACAGATGTGACAGAGGGAGGAAGTGTGGTCTGGAGAGGTCAGGGAGGGAGAGGGAGTGGGGTTTGAACCTAGGCTTGAAAAGTGGACAGGTTAGAACTCCAAGCAAAGAGAGAAGGGAGTGTTTGGGGAAGGAGAACAGCACGGGCAAAGGGGCAAAGACAAGGATGATCCCATTCACCTGAGCAGGAATGAGGAATGAGGAGTGAGGTAGACAAGAAATTGAGTAAAAAATTCCAAAGGGCCTTGAATGTTGGAATATGCAATTGAGAGACTACCAAAGAAAGAGAGTGGCAGTCAAAACTATTTGTATTCATTTCTTTCTTGTCCAGCCTAAATATTTCTCCACGTTGATTGTGCATGTTATTAGCTTTTGGGGTACAACCACATGACAAGCTCTTTTAGTGGCTGGCATTAGTAAGTTCTTTTAGATCTACAAATGCTATCAGTGCATTTATTGAAATCTCTTTCACCAAGTTTCTTACATTTGCTCACCACTTTGAAACACTGCTTTAAATTTCATCCATTTTCCACTTCCAACTTTAACGTATATCAAAATACTTTAAAGGGTATCTACACAAAAAATATAAATTATGTTTATCTACAACTCAGTTGCATAACCTAATGATATTTCAGATAATCGATAGCAAACATGTTGTACTGATATGAACTGTAAGAAGACATAAAGCATCACCCCTTGACTAGGGAGGGCTCTTATTTACACAGGAATGTTAGTTATAAATGTAAAAGGAATGATAAACTTAAAAATTACCATTTTGCTACCTTAAGTAAGGCTCATCAATAGAGGCTAATGCCATTTGATTAAAGACTGGAAAAAGGAGATTGTGTGTGTGTGTGTGTGTGTGTGTGTATACATCAAAGAATACACACACACACACACACACACACACATATATATGTCAAAGAATATATATATGTATATCAAAGAATTACTCCACAAATGAGTTCTGATTGTTAAAACAAAGGAAAAAAAGATACATTAATAGGGGAGACCACTTAAGTCAACAAAATTAGTAGTGCTAGTGGGTGTCTCAATATGTACTTCCTTATACAAAATACACAGTATCACTTGTCAAGCTGTTGTAGACAAAAATATACAAAATACTTCCAGTCAAGTCTTTGGGACCAACTTTCAATTTTCAAAAGTATAGATAACAAGATAATTGACATACATACAACATCAGACAAACCCAGAACACAGGATACAATTAAAGAGAATTGGCTTACTTGCTTCAAAAGTTAGCATCATGAAAAATTCAAACTTGATGAGGGAGTTTTTCGAGTTAAAAGATATCAAAAGGTGTAAACATCAAATGCTGAGTGTATTCTGACTTTTTCATTTGGAAAAATAAAACAAATGAGAAATCCAACAAATAAAACAGTATAAAAGCAATTTTAGGATAAGTGGGAAAAATTCGAATATGGATTGGATATTAGATGGAATTAGGAAATTGAATACTTTTTTAGATGGAGAATAGCATGTATTGTAAAGAATTTCCTTATTATTAGAAGATACATGCTAAATTATTTAGACATGAAATTTTATTGTCTGCAATTTACTTTCGAATGGTGTAGCAGTAAATAAATAAATAATGAACAAATAAATAATATATATACATAAAACAGATGGAAACTATTTTAAAAAGGATGAAGATGCAGATGACCACAGTATTCATGAATTTAATATTTACACCTTTACTTCAGAGTGATTTTCAAATGACTACATCGGAAAGTAGTAAAATTTTGCACAGGTGTGAACTGGAATCACAGAGCTGCCAGGCTGGTGTGAGGAAGCCAGGCCAAGGGTGGAACATCTGCTTTTCTATGCAGCTTTAATGTTCACAGGAAGTGAAGGATGCCCTTATGAAAACTGCCGTGGAGAGAGATACTTCAGTGAAGTATGAATGTGTGGAAGGAGGATACCCACAGGAAACACATGACAGAAAGGAACTGAGATTCCTGCAGATCTTTGCAATGCCGAAGATCTACTCTTCTTTTTGTTTACTATCTCCCTCTACCAAGCAAAAATGACTTGAAAATCTGCTGTTATTGGTTGACAAGAACCAGCCACTACTTGTCAAAGAATAACAATACAATGAGCATGTAATTCTTTTGTTTTTAGGCTGCTTCCTTCATATATCCTCTTCATAAGAATTCAAAATGTTCATTCTTACAGATGCATTATCTAAGGGCCCAGGAGATTAGATGGTTTCCTGAAGAAGCATGGTAAAGGACAGAACCAGAATTTGTGCACAGTTGCCAGACTTCAAATTCTCTGCTGTTTGTTAGTTTGTTGTTGGAATACAACTACACAGGTTTGTGTACCTGTCCATGGACAATACCATGCCAACTCTGGAACAGCATGAAGCTTTAGAAGCAGCCTGCTGGGGTGGGAAAGCAGAGCACAGTGAAGAAGTCAGTCAGGCCTTGGGGTCAAACTGCTTCTCTAGTATTTACAAAATGGATGACACTAAACACGTTACCCTCCCAGAGACTTTGTTTTTTCCAACTGTAAAATGATAGTGATAATAATGCATACCTCATAGAATTTTTGTGGGGATGAAGAAAAATAAACATTTAGGGTTCTTAGCAGAGCATCTGATATTTAGAAAGACTTCAACTAACGGCCCTATTACTATTATTACCAGTTAGGGAATCAGAATACATGTATTCCAGGCCAGTCTCAGCCACTAGCTAAGTGGCTCATTGTCCTTCTTGGGGTCACATTCCCTCTCTGAGTCTCTGGTTTGAAGTTTATGAAAAAAAGGCAGAATGAGGAGGGCAGGTGATTTCTGATATTGTTTGGGTCTAATGTCTATGAGTTTGTGTCATCAGGTAAGAACAAGACCACAATTAAAAGCATGCATCAAAGGGATGTGCTGCTCACTGTTATCTGATAGAATCGAAGAATTCTTGCTAATACACTGTTTGTAGTAGCTATTAATATGCTGTGTATAGTATCCTTAAAGCTTATCTTTTGAAGGGTTCCATTATCTGAAACATAGACTTATTTAAAAAGTAAATTTTTCAGCACCACAAAAATCTTTGTGTTACATTCAATATGAAAGTAATCTAATCTAAATATAATGCATTATGCTGACTCACATTCAATGTTTAATGATTTGTCACATTGTGAAACCTAAAAATTGAATCAATATAATGGTGAAGGGCTATGCAAAGTAAGTGAGGTAGGCAGAAATCTAAGATGGCCCTTATGTTAGTTTGCATGACAAAAAGGACTTTGCAGATGTAATTAAGGTAACCAATCAGTTGACTTTAAAACCATTGAGATTATCTGAGTGGCCCTAGCATAACCACATGAAACCTTTAAAAGCAGAGTGCTTTCTCTGGCTGATTACAAGGAGGAAATCAGAGAGATTTGAAATAAAAGGACTCAATACAACTTTGCTGGCTTGAAGATGGAGTGGGGCATGTGGAAAAGACCTGAGAGCAGCCATCAGCTGCTGGCAGGTACAAGAACATGGGGACCTGAGGGCTGCAACTGCAAGGAACTAGGTTCTTCCAACAAACTGAATGACCCTGACAGTAGATTCAACTCCCACCTCCAGCCTCCAGACAACATCTGGATTTGATAACCCAAGGAGAAAACCCAGTCACTGTGCTAAGCTTATGATCTATAGAACTGTGAACTAATAAATGGGCATTGTTTTCAGGAGCAAAATTTGTGATAATTGTTATACTGCAAAAGAAAATTTGGAGTCTTTTACATGTATGTGTGTATGTGTGTGTGTACACAAAATATTCTATTATGACCACAGGGGTGAATCAACCAAAACTGTAAAAACTTAGCCATGATTAAAAAACTCTCTGTGCGTGTGTGTGTGTGTGTGTGTGTGTGTGTGTATGTGTGTGTGTGTACTGAGATATTAAAAAAAAAATACACAGCAAAACCTAGAACTAAAGCCCAGATGGGGTTGCTGTTAAACCCTAAAACCATTCACTCTGGTACTAAGTTTTAAATCCAAAGTACATTTGGAGAAGATGCCTGTAGATAAAATCCAGTTCTTGAACTGCAAAATATTCCAGGCAGAAAGCAGAACACAGGAGGTGTCCTTGTTATTCTGCTCTGCTTAGTCTGATGACTCATTTACCTGGCACTCTCTGTATTCAAAGAGAGTCACTTAATTAAATGAAAAGCCAAAGGGTCAAGTTTCCCCTAGCAATATCTGAAAACCAGAAAACCCTTGAGTAACTGGAGAACAAAAGTCAAAAAAGTCCTCCTCACTATTGTCTTGGAAAGTGTCCGAAGCCTGCCCAAGCCCAGGCTTAGACTGTGATTCCTGACTCAACATCATGGTGACCTCCTTTCAAATCTCGGATCCAGCAGGTGCTGTGGCACATGCCTGTAATCCTAGTGTCTCAGGAAACTGAGGAAGGAGGATCTCAGGTTCAAGGCCAGCCTCAGCAATTTAGCAAGGCTACAACCAACTTAGTGAGACCCTGTCTGAAAGTAAAAAATAAAAAGGGCTAGGGATGTAGCTCAAAGGTAAAAGGCCCCTGGGTTCAGTCAGTCAGTCAGTCAATCAATCAAACCGCAGATCCACAGAATCCATTCCTGTTTGCTCTCATTTGGAAAGTCTCATCTATCAGATAGATTACTTTGGATTCATGATTTTCTCAACATCAAATTGAGAAATGATTTATGGGTACAGGTTGAAGGTTGTTTGACAGATTCTAAAGACTGCCTGTAATTATTAGTTTAGACTACAATTTACATGCTTTAAGTTAATAAGGTGTTATCTTTGCATCTTATTCAAAATTACTATTTTTCAGAGTAAGTATAATTTAGTGAGGTCATTTGTATTACACTTAAAGAATGTTTAAAATATTTTAAAATGAGAATTTTTAAAATCACTGACTCATATATTTTTGGAAGTGATCTTGGGGATCCAGTGTATCCACAGTTTATATACGCCTATATTGCAGCAATGAGAAAGCTAAGGTCTTCAACAGCTAGTTCCTTTTTAGTAGAAGACTCTTCATCTTTAAAACTCGTTTCAAATTGTATTTTAACTGTTGTATAAGAACTGCCTTCAGCACTCTTACCAGTTTCTGTGGTGGCCACTGTGTGCATAACATCTACTCAACAGATTTTATATCAAGACATGAAAGAGGTTGTTTATTTACCTATGTGGTCTCACTACAGGGGCTACTGTCATGGTAGATTACTGTAACTGTATACAATCTTGTGCAATTATATTTATGTTGGAAAAGGCTTCCTACTATAATGAATATAATTCAATCCTCTGAAAGTCTGAACAAAATGAAGACAAATAGCTGCCAATTTCTTTTGGACCAATCTAAGACCTGCATTAACAATTAAAATAGAAATTAACAGTTGCCCTCTCAAAATTGTTTGAGTTTAACATAAATGCATTCATTCCTATAGCTTTGTGACAACTATTACGAAAGTCATATAGCTAAATATCTACAGTAACAGTGAGTTCCAAAAAGAAGCTACAATCACGATGAACATTAGCACTACTAAAACATATTCATTTGTCCACCCATTTCTGATGCTGGGTGTGGTCATGTAACTTGCCTGACCAATGAAATGTTAGCAAAACCAGCTCCTGAAACTTCAGGGCACAAGATTTAACAGCTGATGTCTGGCTTACCATGTCCCTTTTCCCCAGATGGAAGTAGATAATAGGTGCTTCCATCAGCCTGAGTTCCTGGGTACAGCCACACATGACTCAATGGACAAGTAGCAAGAACGAGAGATGTATTTTTTCAATCATTATTACAACCTAACAACATACTCTGACAGTACAATTTTGATAATCATAACACAGTATTCCATTCTTTTATAAACAAGAGATTTTAAAGTTGGAAAAAATTAAATTATAAATTCAAAACAAGCAAGGAAAGAAAAAGCTATTTTTTTCCTTGAGTTAGAACTATGCAGACATTCTGGATATAAAATTTACCTATCTCTACTCCTCATAAAAGCCTTATATGGTGGTTAATGCTATCACTTTCCATATAAGGAAACTACCCCAGTCACATAGCTGGCAAATGATACAGATGTGATCTGAACTTAAATCTCTTAAATCTTAAAGTGATCTGAACTCACTGCTACTGTAGATATTTAGCTATGTGATTCTTTCTCAGAGCATGCTGGCATTCTGTCTTCACTTAGTATTTTGCATGATAACTTCTAATTCCACAGTAATTAGTGACTTGAAACCTCATTTTGCATTGTTCTTGCATGTCCAAATAAACTTAAACTAGTTTATGGATAATGTTGAAAACCAGATAATTCATGCTCTCTATTGTGAAAAATGGGGAAGATTTTCACTTCTGGCTTCATGAACACAGTGGCAGCATATATTTATGATAAAAATGGAAACAATGTGCTTGAAATAGTTACTCTCTATAATACACATATGCATTTCAATCTTTTAGCATGTCACTTTAGACCTACCCATACCTAAAAAAATATTTCATCCAATGATGCCCTAGTAGTCAAATAGTACTGAACACATTATAAAAAATTGTGGATTTGCTACCATGTGGAGTTGAAAAGGAACCTGATCTCTTTGTGTTTTATACTCATTTGCATACCTACTGAGTTTTGACAAGAAACAAAACCAAGCTCACGACCCTTTTGTGGTAAGATCATTCTTCATTTTTTTTCATTCCATATAAATAAGTTTATTTTGATATTAACACATTTAAATGTAATAAATTATAGCTCTTATTGTTATTCTTTTTGTACTTGTTATTTTTATGGTAGTTTCTGCTAATGACTGATGTTGCTATTATGGCACTAAGGGGATCAAGTGAAAGTCCATTAGAAAAGAATCATGTTCTGATCCCAAGTTCAACTATAAGAGAATTGCACATCTCCCTTTTTAGCTTTTTTTTTTTTTTAATTCTTAGATCTGTCCTGGGTCACACATCAGCTCACTGATTAACTGTACCTGTTTCTCTCTCAAGAATGAAATACCACCAATATCTTCATAACTCTCAAGTTAGATATGTTGAGGCAATATTTTATAGTGGGATGAGCATGCCATTTTGCAGTCAGATGACAGCAGTTTAATTTCCTATTTGACTATCTGCAAACTTTGGGCAGGGAGTTTATCTTTCTGAGACTCAGAGTTCTTTTGTGTAAGTTCAGGATCACACTTAGCCTGTGACATAAGAGTATATGACATGGAGTGGTGTTTAACAAAGAGTAATGAGTAAGGATCAGATGCTACAGTTCACATGAAAAAGTTCCAAACTCTGTAAAATGTTATACGTATATATGAGTTCCAAAACCTATAAAATGCTGTACTACAAAATGACTGGAATGATCTGTGAAATTATCTTAACCTGGCAAGAAGAACACTATGCATAAATTACTAGCTCACCTTATATAAATAAATGCAAACTTAAGATAACAGCGAGTTTTCAGGCAGCAAGAAACAGGCTATGACAGATATGGAACTACTTCTTCAAAGAAACTCTTCATGGCCTTAGAGAATTTAGGAGAAAGAAACACTCCCAGGAAACTGAACCAGAGATTTCAAATGAGTAAAGTAAAAATTGTCCTCTACTTTCAATTTTTGCCATTCCTACTACGTAGGATTTGGCAATTCCTATGAGTGACTATTTTGTGTTTTCTATTCTCTTCTTTGTAAATGGGAATTTTATTTGATACAGATAACTTGTCTTATCAAGTTATAGGTCACCATAGCATGGAAAGTCACATCAAGATATGAGAAAAAGAACTACACCTCACTCAAGATCCTAGATTCCAATTTGCATGCAGTAAATGGATGAGAATTTAAGGTTGTCTTTCTGAGAGGGAAAGACTATGTTCTATGTTAAAAAATAAGAGTATGAATATACATTTGGCTGGTAAATATGCAGAAAAAGTTAAAATGAGAAAATCATTTCCTTTTGTTTTGTTTTGTGGGTCAGGGGATGAAACCCAGGTCCTTGTGGGTAGGTAAGCATTCTATCACTGAGCTACACCTGCCAGACAAAAGCAATGTTATCTTTCTTAGATTTCTTCTGTAGATTTTTCCCTGCTTCCTGTCTGTTTGTACATATTGAACAAAGAGGAAAATAATCAAACAGCATACTATTATTTTAAAAGAAAACTAAAAATAGCAGATAATGATGGACTTAAGAGTCATTTTTGTGGCACTGGTAATTATTTTGTATTGCAAAGTGGATGTTTGTTAATGCTTTTGGCTTACCATCACTTGAAACCCCTTCCTAAGTAAGAAAAAAATCCCATCCTTCAGTAGTACAAGTTTAAAATGTCAGGGACTGGGAAAGGGGAAATAATTCTTTAAAAAAAATCATGTTATGTGCATATATAAATATACCACAGGGAATTTCACCTTTATAAATAGGTAAAAAGAACCAATCAAATACATATAAATGGATGAAAGGAAGTCTAGTAGACTAGAGGCAGGAGAATGGGAGGGGGGAGGACTGGAGGGAAAAGAGGGAAAGAAATCAAATTCCATGCATGTATGAGTTTGCAGGATGAACCCAACTACTGTATATAACTATAAAGTTCTAATAAAATAAAAAGTCAGGCATCACTTTCCCAGCCTCCTTTGTCATCAGGGCATGAGAATGTGGCTGTGAAACTGCTGTCCCAAACTGAATCTGAAGCCATTGAGTCCCAGAAGTAGACACCACAGTCTTCCATTATAATAAGGCTGGCAGCCAGGATGTGTGATTTCTACAAGTGGGTCCTGTAGCAGTAAGCAGTGATTCACCATGTACAAGTTTGTGATGTCTATGCCAAGTGGCAGTGATATTTGGGCAATGTGTGCAGGACCAGCTTTGCAATGTGCTTTTGGGCAGCATTCCTATTCTCTAGTACAGGTTTTCCAATCTTCCTAGGAATTCAATAACCAATTCAGCAAAAACCTTTCTACCTAAGTAGACAGAATTGATTTCTATTGATGTCACTAGGCACTCCAAATATTGCATGCACATTTCCTTTTAAATCTATGATAGAAAAAAACGTGTTGTTTCTAGGTTTTTGGAGTCAAGGATACCCAACTTCTAGGTAGAGCACAAAGAATGCATGACATTCCAGCACTCATGAACCTGCAAGAATGGAAACAGTGGTTTAATCGGCATAGTCCCTTTTGGTTCTAATAGCTTCTTTCCATTCCAAGATATGAACAGAAAAACCAGTCAGGTACTTGTTATAGGATCACACGTGATTTTATAATTCCAAATGGTGTTTTAAATTTAATATGCAAGATTAGATAGCCAACAAATTATGACAATCCAAGGCAATATGTGCTAAGTGCTACATGAGTGGTATTAATCAACAAGGACTGTGCTATCCAAAAGAACTTTCTGTGAATGATAGAAATGTTCCATAATGCTGCACTGCCTGATCAATCACTAGACACAGGGAGTTATTGGGCATTGAAATATAACTAGTGTGACTGAGGAACTAAATTTTTAATGTAAACTATTTAAATTTAAATAGCCACCTGTGGGTAGTGCCTCATGTATTAAGTAGCATAGAGCTAGAGGCTAAAGGAAAGGCACAAAATATTTTGAAATGAGACCATAAGGGAATAGTAAACATAGTAACACTTGTTCATAACGTTCCTCCAAGAAAGGTATCAGTGTGTACATTTCACACAAAAATGAGAAAACTAAAGTGGAAATAAATTCAGTATCTTGCTTAGTTCATAGAACTAGGAATAGGTCAAGACAATGTTTCAAATCCAGCTCCATGCAGGTTTTTCTCTGCCTACAGAAGATCTTACGGTTTCTGAAAACTTCGTAGGTAGATGGGATATATAAGCTGATCACTGATGAGCAATTAGGCTGTACATGTAGGGTAAAGAGAAAATAGATAAGCATGAACAAAATTTTGGAGGCAAAGAAAAAAGAGGATTAGTTGTATAGAAATACTAGCCTTGGAAGTTGAGGAAGCTGAACTATATGTAAAAAACAGATTGTTAAAAACTTGGAATGCCAACCTAAAGACTTTACTGGAGAGAGGAATCTACTGATGTTTCTGAAGGGAGAGTAGTGTCAAGATCAAAATGATGTTTAAGACAACTGATATAGGGGCACTGGAATGGGATTGGAGTGGAGAGATCCAGAAAGTAGAGAGGGAAGGATGGGAGGCTATCAGCTGATTTCTAAGATGAGCTAATGTGGTCCTGAACTATCACAATGTCAATGACAATGGGAAGGATGAAAGAGAACTGAGAAAAGTTGAGAAGGAAGTGTTTCATTGGCAGAAGTTGCAAATTGGTGGTCTTTGGACCATGTTTGGTCACTAAATGTTTTGTTTATCTCAAATGTTTGAGAAGTTTTATTTAGGTGTCAACATTTTAAAGTTTAAAGGTTTTAAGTAAACAGATTTGTTTCCCATTGGGGAAAAAATGAGAGTAAATTTGTCAACCCTGAGCTGATAGTTAACTTGGCATCAATTAGCTGGAAATAACTCTTCATCATTCTTCTCTGGATGGGTAAGATTTCTCCAGCTTTTCAGAGCCCTAGTCTTTCCCTTTTATATTACATCTGTCCTACTTTACTGAGGTAGGTTACCTTCCTGGCCCCTGATTTACAGAAATAACAAAGGAAATCTGAACAATAATTTATCTCTTTATTTTAAATAGCTAAAATAATTTTATTTATATATTAGTATCATTAGACAAAATCTAAATCTTAGGAAATGATACTAGCTCCTTGCTCATGATAATCCAGGCAAAAGTAGATACTTTTGGTAATGCCCACAAAGCTCACAAAAACCATGCTTCTTCCTGGGCTGCCCACAGGAGTATATTATCGGGAACTAAATTGATACACATGGTCCTGTCCTTTGGCTGTGTTAAACTGGACCAACCTGGGTAAATAAAATCTCATTTCAGGACAGTTGGGATTGAGATTGGGAAAGACATGGTTTGCAGTTTGGATGGAACTGTGACAGGTAAACTTGGAAGCCAATGACTACCATTTTTCTCCAGATACATGGGTAATAGAGCAGGGGAAAGAGCTGGCTGCTGAAAAAGAACGTAGTCATGCAGAGATAGAAGCAATGGCAAGAGTGTGCATGCCTTCCCAATAGACTTCCAATTCCCAATTTAGGTCCTGTGAGCCCTGATGGGATTTCTGCCCATAGTTTTGGTGAAGTATCTTTGGAAATAAAGATTTCCAAAGAAATCTTGGAAATAATTAGACTGGAATAAAAAGACATATTCAACTCTCCTCAGTTCTTTAATGGACATTCATCTAGTAAGAATGCAAAAAAAAATTATCTTATTCTAATTTTTGTGTATACTAATTCTTACACTTAATAATCAATTTTATTTGATTAGAATAACTTAGAACTTTGCCCATACGCCATTGAAATAAAAATTCTCTACACATTTAAAGATAATCATCCTTAATGCAGACATCATAAATAAAGCATCATTTCCATGAAAACAAATCTCAATTTCATTTTCAAGGGGAAAGTAAAAGAAAATGACTTTTCATATCTAGAATTGACACTATTATTTTTATGTTAGATTTTTCTTCAATTATTCTAATAATATATACACAGCAGGTGAATTTCCCTCTTTCCCAAATACCACTACAGCATGAGATAGAACAAATACACAGAAGGATCTTTTCTCATCCATAATAAAGGCCTAACAGCAGAGAGCATTTACATTAAAACAGTCCTCAGTAGGAATGGGGTGCTTCTGTTACAATTTTCTAGTGAGTTTCTTTTGTAAGTCATTATATACAAAATGTCTCCACAGGGAAACTTGGTCCCATTACTAGTTTCGAATTTAGTGAACCTACTAAAGGATGCAAGCAAATTGGGGTTTAATTTGACTTTTATATTAAAGTTTTAAATTACTTTAAAGGTGCTATTCAGACACAAAACAGTGAGAGACTCTGATTCTCAGAGACTAAAAAGGTGATATTTGACAAGTACTCTGAATGCAATGGTTCTTTAATTAGTTTATTTTATAAACTCCAAATATTTTGTTTCACTTTGTCTGCCTAAAATATAAATCTAATATTGTGCTATTGTTGATTATGGTATGGACTCATTTATGGAATGATTTATTAGACATGATCATAATCTAGGGAAAGTGTTATGTCCTATGAAATGATCCATATACCCTGTATCCATTTATGCTGTCCCCAAGTTTGGCTTTATGTGCAAGTACTATGATTGGCACATTTAAGAATGTCCACATCACATATTTTTAAAATAGCATAAATAGAATGAATAGCAGTTATGATACTCATCTTGAGAAGAACAAAGAACTACATACCATTATTATCAATAGACACTTACTGAATATCTCTGTGTGAGGTATAATGTCTGCACTAAGGATGATTATCTTTAAATGTGTAGAGAATTTTTATTTCAATGGAGCATGGGCAAAATTCTAAGTTACTCTAATCAAATAAAATTGATTATTAAGTATTAAGTGTAAGAATTAGCATACACAAGAATTAGAATATTTTTTTTTTTACATTCTTACTAGATGAATGTCCTATTAAAGAACTGGGGAGGGTTGAATATGTCTTTTTATTCCAGTCTATTTATTTCATTTAATATTAATTTCTTAAGGCTTTATTATCCCATGCAAAGATTCTTTCCTCAGTTTTCTAATGATTTTTTAAACAATTCCTATTATCTATATGGTTTTCATGTAGTTTGATTTTTAGGCTAGTAATATGCAAAAAAAATATAAAGGGTTAGCTTATTTAGTTAATAGTGCTAGTTGCTAGGACTTCCTCTGAATGATTGTCACAGGTGGCAGATCATAAAATCAAGCAGGCCAAATTTATCACATATAAATACATAACTAAATAAGAATCATTTTCCTAGGACCACAGGTAACATTAAGATCACCTCTGGGAAACCAAAAACCTCAAGTACCAGGAAATGCACCATTTTCCTACATTATACAGCCATAACCATTTGTCCTCAGCAATTTGGTTGGGAAGTTCTAGGTTTCCTTCTCCTATTAAGAATGGTAACATTTCTGTGAAATACTTAATTCTTTCTTAGAATTGCCTGTGATTTTTAAACATTCTGTGCACACTAATATTCTATATTTGGGTAGGGAAACACACTGTTAGGGCCAATTAGTTTTAGAGTGAAAATAATGCTTTCTTATATGGATCAATGATAAAGTAAATAAACACAATTTATAACAAGAAAATACTATTATTACTACTTTTAGTCAAAAAATAATTTTGGGGATTTGCAGAACACTTTTCCGGAATATATTCCAGATACAAGGATGAAAAAAACTGCAAGTATGCAAAAAAGATGCATGAAGACCAGTCAACAATCTTATTTTGCTTGTAGGAATACCGTTTTCATACTCACTCAAATCAGCTCCATTTAGATTTTTGATCTGTGGGCAAGTTGTTTAACTTCTCTGAGTACTTTCATAAGTGTCAAGTGAGGAAAATAACTTCCTTGAAGAAGAATCATGAAATTAAAGGAATATGGAACATAGAAGGTGCATGATAAATGCTATTATTATTTACTTTTTTGTGTTTGATGGGGATAGAACCCAGGACTCCATGCTTGCTAGGTAAGTACTCTACCACTGAGCGACATCCCCAGCTGTACTTGGTTTTTAAGAATATAGCATATCACAAAGAAATGCAGTAAAATAATGAAGAAGCAATATATAGAGCATTATTGGAATTATAAACTTGAGAGCCAGATTATGAGTTTAGATCCTAACTCCTCCACCACTTATTATTTAAAGGTATTATTTTTAAAGGTATGCAGGAGGTCATTGATGCCAGCTCATGACAAACTGATTTTACTGACACCTGAATCAAGATTTAACTTTCTCAGGGCATCCTCCATTAATTCCTAAATTAATCATTCTCATAATTTCTCATTGTACTCTGTACTTGACCTAACCAACACTTGTCACAGCTATCATTACATAGTTATTTTGGTTAATATCCATTTTCATTAGACTGTAAGCTCTTAGAGGTGAGGGAGCATATCTACCTAATTCTAAGACTCTCATAGCTACTGACATCAAATATACTGAATAAATATTTTTTAATAAATAAATTCAAGGCATACAGTCTCTTTATAGATGTCTTGGCATTTTTTGTATAGACTGGTAATACCTAAAGACAGTGAATAAGAATGAAATAAGAATATGGAACTGGAAGACAGGGCACACTTGAGATCCTTTAACTATTGTGCTATTTCTAAAAAGACTCATCAACAAAGATTAGTTTTGAACTCAGACAGGCTTACTGAACTGATTGGTGAACTTAGTCACCACATGAATTATCAGACCACTTCTTTCTTTGGGCAAACTGTTCTCTATCAGTGTGAAAATCACATGGTGAGACAGATTGACTTTCTTTGTAAATTAGGATGAGTTTCATGGTTATGACTAAAATAATATTCTTGAGTATGTCATCCACATGACCTTCATGTGTCCTGTGTGGGTATCTACATAGAAAAAAAACACCATAGAGAAGTCAGTAACTTCTAACTCTTACAACTCTTCAGGATATGTTGAAATATCTTTAAAAATCTCAGAATTTTTCAAGGGTGATAGGAGTGTTGTGAAATAAAGAAAAAAGTTAAAATTTCTTCTGTTATTGTGAAATAATAGTAAGCCAGTGGAAAGATCTCTTATTTATGGAGAGTGTCTCCCCTCTCATTACTAGTACAGAACTACATGGATTACTTTAAAAATGCTACGCCCCCATTTTTTCTCTTTATGTGATACTGAGGATAGAACCCAGGGACTTGTGCTAAGCAAGCGCTCTACCACTGAGCCACATCACCAGTCCACTAACTTTCTTCTGGAATATTTTGTCTACACAACTCAAAAAGCAATATTATGGGGCAGAAATATTATTCCAATTTCCCATGCATAGACATAGGAATTTTCTTTGGGATTAGTTTGTATAAGCCAAGGTTAAGTGAATATAACTTGAATTTTTAAAAATTTTCACATTTATCTTAAGTTTTCCTTACCATCTCAAAAAAGGCTTTTAGGACCATATTTTGTGAATCCAACAACCTGAGTTTTAACTTAAAAAGAATTATAGCTTCTACAAAGCAAATTCAGGACTGAAGACTAAGTGCAAAAATTTAAAGTTGAGAAATAAGTTCATGATAATGCACGCTTTATTTAAATAACTATAGTTTCAAACACAACTAGGTTTGAGTTCTAACCCTATCACTTATTAGTTAAGTGACAGAGTCAAGTCCAGGTAGATTCAAATAATAAAAATGTAGCAGAGCTTGGGAGTTGTATGCGTAGTTGAGCTAGTTGGTTCAAATGCTATCTCTGTTACGTACTACCTGGGCAAGTTTCTGAACCCTTCTTTGCCTCAGTTTCCTCATTTGTGAAATGGAGATAATAATGGCACTGCCTCATAAGGCTGTTATGGGCTTAAAAGAGTAAATGCATGTCAAGTCCTGAGAACTGTGCTGGCTAACAAGTGCTAAAAGTTTTAGCTGCAATTGTGATCATTCATATGCCCAGCTTGAGTTTTTAAAAATTTTTGATTTGTTTATATATTCCCTAGAATTTTAAATATTAAATTATAGAAAAACGTAAATGTACAAACCATGAAAATTAAGTTATGTCTACGTAGAGAAGTGCCCTAATGTTATATCTATACTAATATTAAATTAATATTGTGACAATAATCTAGAAAAAACATGGTTAGCTCTAATGGACTGGTTTGGAGACCACTATTCAGATGTACTATGAATTCTCCATTCTCCCCTTCCCTTCTATCTCCTGAGAAAATAGGGGGGTGGGGAGATTTTTATTTCTACCTGTTCTTAAAGCAAGTAGTTAACTTCTTTTCAAGCAGAGCTACTACTTATTTCATAATAAGATTTCATTGATTGTCAAAAAAGCAAACCGAATTCTATCACATACAATGAAAGTTAACATCATAACTACAGCTACTGTGTCTAAAGATGAACTCAGTTTGCAACTAAAATTAATCAATTAACAGTATTTCAAATGTTGGGACATTATTATTTACCTCAATTCTTACTTTGCTTTACAAGTTATATTTTCAGTGTTAGCTGTTAAATCTTTTAGGAAAGTTCTTCATGAAGAAAAACGTTTCAGTATTCAAAACTTCATGAAGGACTAGGAACCACTTGGCGAAAACTTGAACACAAATTCATAGTATTGTGCCTTGTGGACAAAGTTCCAGGTGTCCATAGCATGAACTTGCCTTAAGTACTATCAACTTTTTCTCTACATTCTAGGACCCCTTCCCTTCATCTGGATCTTGGCCTTTTATAGGCTGAAGCTCCTGTTTCAAAGTTTTACTGCTGCATTTCTCTGTAGTTTTAAAGCATTTTTGCTCTCGCGGCCACAAAGACTGCAGGAATAAATGAAAGCAAACAGGGTGGGGGGCACCCAAGAAGCGCAGCCTTGCAGTCTACATCCACATTCAACTTCCAAGCACTTGATAACTGAACTTCACTAGAAGAGTCCTTTCACTAGAAAAGTCCTCCGCGCCTGTGGAGCTCTCCAAACAACCAATAAACAGAGCTCCTCCTCTGCTCAGCGAGCGCGCTCTAGGGTTCTCTGGCCCCTGGCACTGTCCTGCAGAGCGGAGGTGCTGTGACACTGCTACTCGGAAGTTCTCTCTCCCACTGCCAACCCTCCAGCCACCGACTCTGCAGAGATCTACACAAATAAGAGACATCAAGCATGGGGAGGGAAGGTTGGCTCACCTCCTTCTTCCTCCTCCAGTGAGTTCATGCAGGGAAAGTAGCCGGCCAGTGCCTCGAAGGAAGCGGAGAGGCTGCTCCGGCTTTGGGAGCGCTGCATGGAGCGCCCCGCAGCGCCAGCGCCCCCCAGACCCTGCCGGCCCATCTTGGACGAGGACCCGCTTTTCCCGCGGTACAAGATACGAGGCGTTTTGGCGGCTGGGACGCGGCGACCTCAGCGGTTTCCAAGCCAGTTTCGGGGGCCGGGTTGGTGCCGCGGGACGCTAAGGTTCTGGCCCCTGCCTACCCGACCCGGCCCAGAGGGAGACGTGGCTGTCCCGGCGGGCCGAACCTCTGCTTTGTTGGGGAGGGGCCAGGAGGGTCCAGGTAGTGGCGGGCGGAGAAGCGGCTGCTCGCGGTGGAAGTCCGAGGTCTCGCCCAGGGGAGTTGAGGATCCCGGAGGCTGGAGCCGCTCGAGTGTCGGCGCCCTCCCTCGCCGGGAGATGCTGCTGATGCTGCGGTCCCCGCCAATCAGCGGACGGAGGGGGAGGCGACGGCGGCGGCAGCACCTTGGAAGGACTGGCAGCTCCTGGGCGCGCGCCTCAGGTTCTGGCCGGGGCACCCGGTGTAGCTACTGCTGTTCCCCCAAACCCCGCCCGCCGCAGCTCGGTGAAGGCCAGAGGCAGTGAGTTAGGCGCCTCAAATTGATAACAGGTCAGGGAAATTTCTGGTAGTCACCTTCCGTTTCCTAAGGTTCACTTAATTTGTTAACATATCTCAAGCAAGAAAGGCTGAAAGTTATAACACAAAGGCGCCCCAATTTTTACCGGTTCCATGAAAACCTAAATGGAAACTTTGTCTTTTTCTTTCTTTATTAAAAAGATAAAAATTCAACAGAGAGGAAGTGTGTTGATTTTTTTTTTTTTTAATAAGAAATAAAAAACACCAACACTGGGGGGAAAAAAAAACAAACAGTGATGTCTATCAACTTCATTACTTCTTTCTCTGAACGAAATAATCTGCTATCCATTGTTATTAAAAACGACAGACTCTGTAAGGTTTAACATTTAAATAAAAGGCAATATCCGTTTAACACGTTTGAAAGCAACAAAGACACACTAGAAACAAAGGAGTTTATAAGCAAAGTAACATAGTGCATCTGTGAATTGAAAACCTCTGTCCCAGAACATAAAACAATTTTAATTTCATTTTACTAGGAGTCAAAAGACCACCCCACTGTTTTGTAAACTTGGATAAGCATTCAACTCTCAGTTTCCCTACCTGGATATGGGAAGGTGGGGTACAATAATTCCAGCCCTATGTCATGGCTTGATCCATTGGCTATGTTTAATAGGGAATTTCAAAAACGCTTTGTAAAATGTAAATTACACAACCTAAATCAGTTCCTTCATCCAAGAAATATGTCCTAAGTACAAACAAGCTCTTAACTCGGTTGACTGATACAAACACTCCTTAAATTAATATGGACTGAGTTCCTAGTATATGCCAGCTACCTATGTAGATGCTTAAGATATAACAGTGATCAAAGCAGCTAAAAATCCCTGCTCTTGTAGAATTTACTCTAGTGGACGGGATAGAGACAAAATAAATCAATGTATGACATAGCATTAAAAGGGGGATGAATGCAAAAAACATAGTTAAGGAGTTTGGGATATACTAGAAATTAAAAAGGGTTTTGAGGTCGGTCTCACTGGTGTCATGACATTTGAAAAGAAATCTGAAGAAGATGGGGTAGGGAGAACCCATAGAGCAAACACCTGAAATGTGTTGCGGGTGGCTGGAGTAGAGCAGGTGAGAAGACGACAGATCACACAGGACTTTCTAGGTAGGACTTTGTCCAATGGACACTTCAAATTATAAGGTATGAAAATGCATACAAGCAATAATCCTCTCAAATCTTCCTAAAATTAAAAAAAACCGCTTTGTGTACAAATAATAACATTGGAAAAAAAGGAATAAACTTTTAGTAGTTTAGAACTAGGATCTTGCTTCTGCTTTTCTGATAGACTTTTATTCTTTCTCATTAATATTCCTACAACTCTTAGTCCAATTTCCTTTTCATTATTCACCTTCCTAATAACAGTATTTCAAAAGAACATTGATAAAAACCAGAGAACTCCATGAATGCTTTTTCATACCTTATCACTTTTATTCAAAGAATAGGAATTTTTTATTAAATGAGATTTTCATCATAAGAATAAAGAGAATCATAGAATTTTGAAAATTGAAAGGACATTATTGAAAGTCATCTAATGTTTTTTGAACTGTGGGTCATACATTTTTAGTGAGTTATAAAATAACTTATTAGGTTTTGATTGACATTTTTAAGAATAAAATGAAATAATCAGAGTCCAGCCCTTGTAGTTAGTGCATCAACTACAGTATTGCTTCATTAGTAAGTATGCATATATGTGCTCACATGTGTGTGAACTGGGTTATGATATAAAATGAATTTCCTGTTTTTTTTTCAAAGTTACAAAATGAATGTAATACAATAGTAATACAATAAAATACTTATTTTATAAAGGAGGAAATTAAGATTAAAGAGGGAAACATTTATGTACTAGAATACCTGTAGTATTCTCTTACTTGGAAGAAATGTTATTAGTAGCTTAAAAACATTCATTAGGTTTAATCTTATTGTTTCAATCATGGTATTTGCCAGAACGAGACAAAGGATAATAAAAGGAAAAAAGAGCTACCCTATGAATCCAATTATACTGGGAGAAAATGGCACATTTATCAGACTCTCCTAATGCAAAGTCACTTGATTAGATTTTGAGAAATTTCATGGGACATTCCAAAGTTCCTGTCAGGAAGAAAATATCAGGAAAAAGGGACTAGGATCTTGCTAGATTTCTCCTAGAGAAATCTATTCATGGTTGAGTGAAAAACTTTTATTTGAGCATCTAGCAACATCATAATGATCATTGAAAGTCACTTTGAAAAGGGAAATCTTGGGTTCCTACTACAGATTGCATAGGAGGGGTAGCCTGAGAACTGGATCAGGTGTCTGTGCAGAGTTGCCTGGATAAATGACCTTTCTCTGTGTTAATAACTGGCTTTGTGCACCAAAGAGGTTAGTATAAGAGAATCCAGATGCATTTATTTCTGTATGAGCATTACTTCTCTCTCGCAGTTTCAGAACAATATTGTTCTGGGAAGCTTTTTGGCATTTTTTTCAACAGAATCTTAAATGATATAGATGAGTGATAGAAGAATGGCACAAGGAGGACAAGGGAGAACTAAAGAGGAAGGAGAAAAAGCAACTTATTTGGGGGAAGAAATCTTTAAGGAGCAAGTGTTGGACATGGTACATAGGTACTCGAGAGACAGACTGCAGCAATGGCCAGAGACTACTAGTTCTGAATAATAACTTGAGGAATATTCTGAACTTATTGAGGAAATTTAGAATTCTATTTTTTGATTCTATGCTCAATTATTTTCAGAGGTTTAATAAATATTATGTAAATAATATTTCTGGTTCACATGTTTTATTAAGTTGATTTTTTTATTCCTTGTTCCATTCTGATATAAGGGCATCACTCCCTAAGAAATTTAAAAAATCATATAAATAATAAACCACTAGGACTGGGGATGTAGGTCAGTGATAGAGGGTCTATCTACTATGTGTGAGGGTTTGTGAGTTCAATCTCTAGTACTACAAAATGCATGAGAGAGTGAATGAATGAATGAATGAATGAATAGCAGATTGTAAATGATATCCCTCCATATCAGGATAACACATGTAGTATATGTAGCATATGTGTATTACATGTAGCTTAGGAAGTACTTCTCAAATGATGGGGAACTGTATTTCATTATGTGAGAGACTACTATATTTCATCCTATAAACTAAGTGTAATTCCAGAATCATTATAATCTATTATTCAAAATTATTTATATTTTTTCTTCATCAAAATAAAATTAGATATTCACAAATATACATAAATATTGCCTTCTAAAAGCTAATTATGACCTTGAAAAAGATTCTTCTAGAAAATATGAAAATCATTTTTCAAAGAAAAGATAAATAGATATAACTTGAATGTATTGTCATAGTATACTATTTGATGAATAAACAATTCCATATTTTATAGATCTGCTTTAGGGTTTATAAAAATATTATACCAATTATGCTACTTAGTTCCTACATCAATCATGAAACAATGTCATCATTATCTCTACTTTATAAATAAGTTTAAAAAAACAACAATATTGAATGACTGCTTAATGAGAAAGTGGTAGAGCAGAACTCAAACTCACATGATCTGCTTTCAGGTTAGGGTCCTATATACCATATCACAGATGTTTCAGATACTTATGTAAAATAGATGATAGATATGATTTTAACTATGCAGTAAATTTCTTGGTCTGAAATAAATATTGACAATACAGTTTCAAAGCCATAAAGTTTATTCTAAAACTATATACTGTCAAATCAGTATTTGCCTCCCTTTTAAAAATATTTCAATATTACATATCCATCCACATGACCTGAATATGAAATCCAAATATAAAATCTTTTCCTATAAAATCTATTCCTAGTCTTATGCCAATATGATACAAATAAATTGTGAACTTTTGTGATTTTCATTTTCAAATTACTTTTGGTTTTTGTTCATCATACTTGAAAGTGAAAAGCACATGTTACATATTATTGATTGGCCAATTCAAAACTTTCACAAAAGTTGAAGAGGTGAAAAGCTATTTAGGGTATGAAAAGACAAAAAAATGGATCAAATGATGAGTATTTTCATTTTCATTATTTCTGTATTTATGGCAATATTTGCCTTTATCTCTTAACAGAGCATGTCCATGGAACTAAGCAAATAAATTTATTGATTAGGCTAAAATACAATGATAAAATCTGACTGAGAAATGAAGGGGGGACAAAACTCTAAAGTCATGAGTCATAAAAGCAGAATAGTTAGGCAACACAGGAAGAATCAGTGCTTGAATTCAATAATTTTAATTACAGCCATTCATATATAATAATTATGATAATACCTCAATTTATATTCTTCATATACACGACTTCCTTTTATATAAATAATCTCTAGGGAATTTACTTGTATTATTCCAACTTAACAGATAAGAAAATTGATGCATATTCATTCAACAAATATTTGTTTAGTGCTTACTATGTATCAGGCACTATTCTAGTCAGGACAATTAGAGAACAAGAAATGTAGAGAAACCCCACCCTCATGGGGCTCACATTCTAGTGGAATAATGGCTGACACTTATACCCCACTTACTGTACACCAGGCCTTTCTCTAAACAACTTTACATACCAGTGCATATATTTATTTAATAACACACAACCCCATGGGGGAGATAGTATTATGAAGACAGTCATAACAAAGATAAAACTAAGGTACACTAAAGATGTCTTTTGCCTGAGGTAAAACAAGTTATTAAGAAATGAAGCCAGGAATAAGTCCATAAAGTTAGATGCACAGTATTATAAAGCAATTTTCCCAATGTCATAAAGAGCCAACTCAGGACCGAAATCTAGGTGTTCTGATTCTATAATTCATACTTTTAACTGCTAAGTTACACAGTCTAAAAGAACACACCGAGTTCAACAATTAGGCAATGGAACTGCCAGTTGGAACTGTTTTTGCATTCGTAACAAGAAACTTTTAGCATGGAAGTTCTATTTTGTTATGAGGCATATTTATGTAAATCTTTATTTAGCTATCATCAGGAATCTAAAACTTACTAAATGTCCTCATGAAGTTTTAGGAGTCAGGGTATAGATATGACTTCAGGCAAAAAAAAAAAAAAAAAAAGAAAAGAAAAGAAAAAGAAAAAGAAAAAAGAAAAAAACCACACAAACCACTCAGCCTCCAAAGATAAGAAGTAAATATTAATGATATTTATAATTAATTGATATTTGGTCACTATTGAATGTATATTTCCAAAAATTAAATATAGTGATTCATAAACCAAACCTTTTGATAAATCACAAAATTTAGAAAAAGAATGTTCACCCCTTCTAAATATCATCTATATATTTTTAAACAGTCACATGAAATGAAATTTCAAAAGAAAAACATTCATATAAAAAGGAAGCACTTTATTCACTGATTATATTAACTATGATCTAATGATAATTAAAAGAACTACAAATTCACTAGATACAGTGATATTTAAAGAAACTTATCTAGTTGGGTATAGTGGTGCATGCCTATAATCCCAGCTGTTCAGCAGGTTAAGACAGGGATCACAAGTTTGAGGTCACCCTAGGCAACTTAGCATCACTGTTTCAAAATAAAAAATTAAAAAGGACTGAAGAAGGAAAAACTAATTCAAATCCAAACTCTGTTTCCCCTACTGTACACTCACAAAACAAATTACTTCTGTGATCCCAAAACATGTAGGAATTTCTTCCCACCAGTAAGCTAACAATAATTCTGTAGCAGTAGGCACCAGGCGGGTGTCCTTTAATTCAATTTGTTTCTGACACTATCTGGAAATAGTGTCAGATCCCACAAGTTGAAGGTTCAGTACCTAAGACTTCTCCCCGCCTTCAGATGCCAATCACAAGCCCCTGAATATCTGACCTGAGCTTCTGGCTTACTGGGTACAAACTGGAGTCCCCATAACCCTTTGCTCAGGTCCAGCTACTTTGCTTGAGCAGCTCACAGAACTCAAGGAAACACATTCACTGGTTTATTACAAAAGATAAAGAGATGCACAGGACAAGGTATAGAAGAAGTGGCTTCCATTTCCTCTCCTGGCCCACCATCTCTAGGAACCTCCACATGTTCAGTTATCCAGAAGCACCCTGAACTAGGTTCTTTTGGTTATTTTAGAGACTTCATTGCATGGGAAGGACACAAACATGGACAACCATGTCAAAATGTGATGGGACAAAAGGGTGTGATCAAATGCTAACATACTGGGTGGGGAAATCCAACAGGGTCTGCCTGCTCAGATTCAGCATTCCTTCCTAATGGGTATGGGTCAGGATTCCTTCTGAAATATGGGTCTATCATCTATTATTCAGAGAAGTTGAGTCAAAAATTTCCATATGGTCAACTCCAAGGTAGGTGAAAATTAGTTTCCATGATCTGTTTTGAGGAAGAACAATTCTACTTTATATGGACTACCTTAGGGGAAATTATGAGTCAAGAAATGTGGCTATATATATATATAAAATATATATTTAATATCATATGTATATATATAATATGATATGATGTTATATGATCTTATATATATATAAATTATATATAAAATAATATGGTGATAAATTTATATAAAGTATGTATAGCAGTATTAGAAGAATATCCTCAGCCATTTCAGAGTAAAGAAGAAACATTTATTTTGACTATTATAACTCTTGGAATTCTAGATGAACATCACCCATCCCCCTCTCATATCTATGAGATCAACAGCACTTTCATTATGCACAAATACTCAGCAAGATCTGAACATTTTATTCAAGCACAGGTACCAATGTCATTATCACATTATGTAATATCTATAAAAAGTGTATGCATTTAAACTTTGTCTTGTTCATTCAGTATTCATTTACTATTCACTTACTCCTTACACCACAATGTGACTAGAATGTTAGGGAAAGTAGGATTCCCTTAATCACAAGTAAGTCTAGTTTCAACATGTTCCTTCTTTTTTTTTGCTGGCTAAGCTTCATGTATTCACTTCAACACACATGGGAGTAAATACTTGATTACCATTCTGTTTAATTAAGTCATGTATTGGTAGCACATAATGATTCTAAATTTTTTATGTTGCTCAATACCATGCTGACGTAGAAAGAGAAAATGTAATACTTTACATAGATGTTTTACTTAATTTGTAGCCACCTTAATTATTTTTCACTATGTAAAAAGAGAAAGATTTATAACAGAGTAATCTAAAGTTGTTAAAGGTCAAAAGCAGTAGAGAAGAAGAAGGTTCTGCCAAAGCACCAAAAAGTTCAGGATTTTAAATAGCATATTGGAAAGAGTCCATGAAAAGCACTCATGTTATACAGATCCAGGTCAAACATCACCTAGATTGGATATAAGTGAATTGCTGCCAGAAGGTAATTCTATTAGTAGCTCAGTACATTTGGTAAATAGTTAAAATTGTGGGCAGAGTGGGCAATTTAGGGACTAAACCAAGCAATTCAACATCAACTGACTCCCCCTAAGGCATTGTGTTAAAGATGTCTTTCAAGAAAAATTTATCTGTCTTGTTGATATGAAATTTCATAATAAAAAGGAACAATACAGATTAAACATGTTTCCCTCCTAAAATTCAAGTCAATATGGTTCCATATAATCTGTTTCATTTATAGTTTCACAATAAGGTTGGTATCTCAGATTTAACAAGACTGAGGACCCAGGGAAAACAGTCTCAATAAGAGATGTAATTCATGGTGTAATACAGATAACACAACTAATTACAGAGAGGCAAGTACATATGTGTTCTATTGAAGGGGTTATGCTGAAGGCTTTTTCTTGGCCATTGCTTTATAACTTGGCTTCCTCTGCTTGCCAACTCCTGTAACTCATCCTTCTAACGGAGCATTGCTTTAAACCTCAGTCTCCTTTCCTACATTTCTCAATAAATTGTGAAAAGACATTTGTGAAGGAGCCACACATCTTGCTCCACAATTTATAACCTGAAAGGCAGTCAAATTAGCAAACCCATTCCACTTGCTGCAAGTCATTCACATAAAAGTTTGATCATCCATCCATCCATCCATCCATCCATCCATCCATCCCTGTTCCTTCTATTCATATCTACTATTTCTTAGGTACTTTCTTAAGCTTGATAGTAAAGTAATGAACAAATGAAAATGGATCCTTTCCCTCACAAAGTGGACTATGTAATGAGTGGATAGATATTCATAAATGATCACACAAAAATTAAATTGCAATTATCATAAGTACTATGAAGGAAAGCTACAAAGTGTGATGAGAGTGAGGAATTAATTTAGATTGGAGTTTGGGGAAGTCACAGAAGGTACAAGACTCCTCTGAGGAAGTTTCTTTGACCCTGAGCCTGAAGAATAAATAAGAATTTATAGGCAAACAAAGAATCAAATTAAAGATTTTCTAGTTAGAAGGGACACCAATATGAAGGATAGATATAACATCTCCCTATATTCAACCACTTCTCAAATGTCAACACAATTCTCAAAGCATCTGAGTATCATAGTGAAATGATCATCTCTCATGAAGAAGGAGTGCTAACTTTTTCAGGTCACACAGTATTTTTGTTGCTGTCAGAATTCTACTCAGTCACCATGGCACTAAATCATGACCCACTCACCAAACCTCACTTTACCTAGTTAGTGAAATGTGCAGATATCAAAGTAACAAGGCATAGTCTTCTCTGGGGTAAAGAATCATGTTTTAGTTCATTAAGAGGAGTGTGTGGAGGGGTAGAAATTACATCTAAGAAAACCATGCTTTTCTGGGAAAGCCAATTTTGGGATTGGTGAGCATAGATGTGATTTACCATTCAATGATTTGCAATACTTTCAGTCATCTCTCAGTTTTGTTTTGATGTTAGGGGAAAATGCAGATATTTAACTTTTGGACTAATTATTTAAAGATGAATTATCAAAATAAAAACACTTAAGTAGAGTAACTAGCTTATACTCCCTTACTTAAAAAATTTAATGGTATAACACCAAGTATATCATGACATTCAGTCTTTACAAGAGTAAAAGGAAGGTTGATGTTCTGAACCAGATTGCATACATAATGCACAAAAACTTCATATATTTACTCATATATAAAGTTTGGCAACATCATTCAAAGAACTTTTCTTCAAAAATGTTTATTTATTCTCTAGTCAACATTTATCAGAATTTGAACAGAAAACCTGTGGTGTAGAATTTCTGAGTTCCTTTATTTTATGGTATGCATTTTTTTAAAAATGATATCTGGCACTGATTTAACATCTGTAAAAAAATCATGCTTTGTGATTCATTGTTGTATTAATTTCAGTTCACATAGCATTGTACTTAATATTATGAGGACAGCATTTTAAAAGTTTTCTGGGTAAGGTAAACAAATGTATTTGCATCCCCATAAATCAATCTCTCCCTCTCTCTCTCTCTCTCTCTCTCTCTCTCTCTCTCTCTTTTAGTTATTAATTAATTAATTAATTAATTTAGGTGGTGGTGGTGGTACTAGGGATTGAACCTAGGACCTGGGGCTTGCACAGGCTAGGCAAATTCCCTACCATTATGCTATACCTCCATTCCTCATTTATTTTCAAATTAGTAATATAAAAGATTCTTATACTACTTCTAAAGTCATTTGTTAAAAACTTTCATTTTTATTCTCAAAATCAGATTACAAAATTAACACAAGGTATTAGTTTTTGCCTTTTATAGCCACTTAGAAGTTGCTTGTTATCCATCTACCTCCATCCATAGTTCCATCCCAAACTTATTCTCAATCTCACTCTGGTGATTACTCTGATTCTGTGATAGATTACCTGGGATTTACCAAATCATCACATCTCTTTCATTAGATCTCTTTGTCATTGAATTTCTATCATGAATGATAAGAGAGGCCATCTATAACTTAAGTTCCTTTTTTTCTCCATATATTACCTCATTCATTTTAATATAAATTTTTGTGAAAGAGAAAGATCATTTTTTTCCATTCTGGGGTTCATTAAAAGATGTAAAACAATGCAAGAATCTAAACAACCCTATAAGAATCTATCATCAACATGTGTTCATTTTTATAATGATTTCAATAAAAAATGAAAAGATCTCCAAAATTACATATGGCTTCTATAATGGTGTTTTTGTTTTGTTTTGTTTTGTTTTTTTGTGGTGCTGAAGATTGAACCCAGGGCCTTGTGCATTGCAAGGCAGGCACTCTACCAACTGAGCTATATCCCCAGCCCTGCAATGGTGTTTTAATTAGCTTTTTCATCACTGTGACCAGAAGACCTAACAAGAACAATAAGAGGAGTAAAAGTTCAAGAACAATAAGAGGAGGAAAAGTTCATTTAGGGGCTCATAGCGTCAGGGGTCTCAGTCCATAGATAGCCTGCTGCATTTTCCTGGGCCTGAGATAAGGCAGAACATCATGGTAGAAGGGCGTGGCAGAAGAAAAAGCTGGGAACATTGCACCAGGAAGCAAAGAGGGACTCCACATGCCAAGGGTAAAATATATATCCCAAAGGCATGCCACCAAGGACCCACCTCTTCCAGCCACACCCTATCTGCCTATATTTAACACTCAGTTAACCCCTATTAAAGGATTAATTCCCTGATTGGGTTAAACATTTTATTGCCCAATCATTTCATCTCTAAACTTCTTGCATTGTCTCACACATGAGCTTTTTGGGGATACCTAATATCTAAACCACAACAAATGGCTTATCCATCTATATATACACATATACATTGGTCTTCTGTATCCATGGAGTCCACCAACCAAGGATTGAAAATAATTTGGAAAAAAATTCATCTGTGCTGAACATGGACAGATTTTTCTCCTTGTCATTATTCCCTAAACAACTATTTATATAGCACTTCCATAGTATTAAATACTACAAGTAATCTAGAGATGATTTAAAGTATACAGGAGGATATGCATAGTTATGTGCAAATACCATGCCATTTAAGACTTGAGCTTCTGCAGATTTCATTATGAAGGCAGGAGTGTCCTGAAAACCATCCCTGAGGGATGACTGTATACACACACAAAACTTTGAAAATTACTTCAATGAAACGATTCTTGACAATCACTTCAACCACACTGGGAATTTTCCATTTTTTTTTTAACTTTCTTAAATTTGAAATCATTTAGGAAAACTACCCCATTCACAATAGCCTTGAAAAAAATAAAATATTTGGGAATCAATCTAACAAAAGAGGTGAAAGACCTCTACAATGAGAACTACAGAACATTAAAGAAAGAAATTAAAGAAAATCTTAGAACATGGAAAGATCTCCCATGTTCTTGGATAGGCAGAATTAATATTGTCAAAATGATCATACTACCAAAAGCGCTATACAAATTCAATGTGATTCCAATTAAAATCCCAATAATGGACCTCATAGAAATAAAGCAAGCAATCATGAAATTCATTTGGAGGAATAAGAGACTCAGAATTGCTACAGCAATTCTTAGCAAGAAGAGTGAAGCAGGAGGTATCTCAATAACAGACCTTCAACTATACTACAAAGCAATAGTAACGAAAATGGCATGGTATTGGCACCAAAATAGGCAGGTAGATCAATGGTACAGAATAGAGGACACAGAGCCAAATCCATATAAATACAGTTTTCTCATACTAGATAAAGGCTCCAGAAACATACAATGGAGAAAAGATAGCCTCTTCAACAAATGGTGCTGGGAAAACTAGAAATCCATATGCAGCAAAATGAAACTAAAACCCCATCTCTCACCCTGCACAAAACTTAACTCAAAATGGATCAAAGACCAAGGAATAAGACCTGAGACCTTGCACCTAATAGAAGAAAAAGTAGGTCCAAATCTTCATCATATCGGCCTAGGACTAGACTTCCTTAACATGACTCCCAAAGCACAAGAAATAAAAGCAGGAATCAATAATTGGGATACATTCAAACTAAAAAGCTTTTTCTCAGTAAAGGAAACAGACATCAATGTGAAGAGAGAGCCTACAGAGTGGGAGAAAATCTTTGCCACACACAGGACAGAGAGAGCACTAATCTCCAGAATATATGAAGAACTCAAAAACTTTACCCCAAGAATACAAATAACCCAATCAATAAATGGGCAAGGAAATGAGCAGACACTTCACAGAAGAGAATCTACAAGCAATCAACAGATATATGAAAAAATGTTCACCATCTCTAGTAATAAGAGAAATGCAAATCAAAACTACCCTAAGATATCATCTCACCCCAATTAGAATGTCTATTATCAAGAATACAAGCAACAATAGGTGTTGGCGAGGATGTGGGGAAAAAGGTACACTCATACATTGCTGGTGGGGTTGCAAACTGGTGCAGTCACTCTGGAAAGCAGTAAGGAGATTCCTTCGAAAACTCGGAATAGAACCACCATTTGACCCAGCTATCCCTCTCCTTGGCCTATACCCAAAGGGCTTAAAATCTGCATACTACAGTGATGCAGCCACATCAATGTTTATAGCAGCCCAATTCACTATACCTAGATTGTGGAACCAACCTAGATGCCCTTCAATAGATGAATGGATAAAGAAACTGTGGTATATATACACAATGGAATATTATTCAGCCATAAAGAATAATAAAATTACGACATTTGCAGGTAAATGGATGGAATCGGAGAAGATCATGTTAAGTGAAATAAGCCAATCCCAAAAAACCAAAGGCCGAATGATCTCTCTTATAAGTGATTGATGACACATAGCGGGGGTGGGTGGAGGCACGGGAAGAATGGAGAAGGGATGGATTGTAAAGAAGAAAATGAGGGGTGGGGAGGGGGTGGGGAAGGAAAGATAAGAGAATGAGACAAACATCTATACCCTATGTATATGTATAAACATGCAAATTGTATGATTCTGCTTTGCGTACAACCAGAAAAATGATAGTTGTACTCCATTTGTGTACAATGACATAAAATTATTTTTTTTAACTTTCTCATATTTGAAATCATTTATTAAATGAAAAAATAACATGTAGCATGTAAAGTACAATTGACCAAATTTTGAAATAAAATTGAGTAAAGCTGAGATTTTACTAAAAATTTAAATATTACATTTGAACTAAAACAACAGTAGTCACTATTATTACAGCATTCAAATTGCTCATCCTTTTGCCAATGTTAAGATTCAGTATCTATAATTCCTGGCATTTTGTGCTGTTGTCTACATATGTACAAATGAAAGAGCAATAAGAATAACTTATATTCCTCAGATGCCATGTACAATCATTAAGAACACCATGCTAATACATGGCACATGACACCTTTATCGTAAGATCTCATGTTGATCACTGACACAGTGCACCTTATAACCCTAGACTTGTGCTCCAGATAACAATTCAGACAGCAGAAAAGTGCTTCACCATGTCTCTTGTTAGGAAATTTTGTGAGTTGTACTGGTATTACAGAGTTAGACATAATGTGGGAGAATTGGGAGTTGAGTGGAAGAAGCATTTGGGTAAAATAAAAAAGATTAACTTGTCAAATTCTCAGTTACTATGAATGAAAGATTTTTGGATAAAGAATCTTCATCCTGAAAATGCCAGGAATTAATTTTCTTGCTATCCTTGGTGCACCCATAATAATTTTAAATATTTTAGACATTATGTCAGTCCAATTCATAAAAATTTGTTTTATATAGTGATTTCTCTCAAGTATTTTTTTAAAAACATAAATATTCAGCTAGGCATGGTGGCGCACATCTGTAATCCCAGAGGCTCGAGTGGCTGAGGCAGGAGGATCCTAAGTTCAAAGCCAGCCTCAGCAACTTAATGAGGCCCTAAGCAACAGAGTCTCAAAATAAAAAATAAAAAGGGCTTGGAATGTAGCTCATTGGTTAAGCATCCCTGGATTCAATCCCTGGTATCAAAAAGCAAACAAACAAAAAAAGAAAAACCCTACATATTCATCTCTAAAACATATCTATTAAACTGGTCAGTACTACTCCCTGTTTTATATGTGCTCAAGTATAAAGAACATCCCTTTTATTCTTTACTTTCTCTTATTGCATGCCTGCTTCATGAAATCATCATCGAATTTTGTTGATCCTACTTCTTAAATAGTTCTTATGACTATCCATTTCTCTTAATCCTGTTCTAAAACACTTTCACTCTTGCCTCCACGAACTCTTTTAAAAATCTATATTTGGTCATGTCACTAGCCTCCTAAACTCTTCCATGTCTTCTCTCTGCAATTACAATGAAATACAAACCTATAGCATGAACTTAGAGGACCTGCATTTCTCTCCAAATTTATCACAGGTCACATTTCCTATTGATCACCAGAATGAAACCACGTTAGTTTTTTCCTCAAACAGGACAAATTCCTAATCTTTTCTTATTGGCTGATTTCTCATTCCTTGGGACTCAGCCTAAAAAGTTTTTCTCCCCAATTCTATCTAAAGTAGGAGGCCATTTTTATTTTCAAGTAGTATCCTATTCTCTTTCTTTATAATATTATTTGAAAGGTACACTTATAAATGTATTTGTTTGTATTTTATTCTCTTCTCACCCCTACTTGAATGTAACCACTACTAGAAAAAAGACTATCTCTGTTTTATTCACTATTATATCCTTTCTCCTACCAAGTGCCCAATAATTTAATCTTGCTGAGGTAATGGAATCAAACAAAAATAGAACTGTGTGATGTGTTTCTAGTTTTGAACTATCTAAAAATCCATTTCCTCAGTTTAGGCAGTATAATATCAAACATTCAGAGTAAGGAGTTCTTAAGCCTATGATGGAAGTTTTACATCAACAGATCTATGTAATTGTAAAGTCAATAATACTTCTACATCAGAGATACATTTTCTCCCTACATAATCGAATAGACCTCCTTATGAGTTATTTAAAATTTTAGGAAATACTGCTTCAGGTCATACCACATGATATTATCCTTGAATGCTTAACTTCAGTGAAAGAGATAGACCTTAGATTAGAAAAAGAAATGGGTCATCTGGCACTGTGCAAAGGTCAAATGGAAAGACCTTGTGATGCCACATTTCCACACAGTAACCCAAAGGCCTATGGGCAAACATAGGCATTCTGAATTTTACATAGAATTATAACATCCCCCCAAAATTCTAGTTACATAAAGGCCAAGAAAGAGATATGAGTATGTGAGGGAAAGGAATTGGGAAGGAATAAATTCTTTTTTTAAAATTTGTTTTGGCTTTATTGTATTTATTTATTTTTATGTGGTGCGAAGGATTGAACCCAGTGCCTCACATGTGCAAGGTAAGCACTCTGCCACTGGGCTACAACCTCAGCCACAGGAAAAAATTCTTTGCAAAAATACATTTTTTTTTTTTAGTTTAAAAGAATTCCTTTTGATTTTCCTCGAGAACACTCTCATTCAAACTATAAGACCCAATGAAATTTCAAGATACAAAACAGGTGACGGGTAAAACTTAACATTCTATGCAGGGCAGTACTTCTACCCCCAAACTCCTTTTGGATACTTCAAGTGATAAAAAATTGCAATTGTAATTAATAAATTAATACATAACTAGTCTTAGTATGATGTCAAAAATATTCTATCAATTCCAAAAATCAGTTCTGGTTGTACCTTCTATAATTACACAGCAGTCCTTTTCCATAGGGAAGTCTAGAAATATTTAAAAGAAAGCTAATGTTTTCCTTCAGTAAGGAAAACCTTCTGGTTTCCATACTTAAAATATTAGGAAATAGAGCAGCTCATTCATTCATTCATTCATTCAGTTTGGGTGACTTTACCTGTATTAAAAAGCTGCAGGACATTTGAATTTTAGTCTTTTGGTACTATATTTACTATTCTCCTGCCCTTCATAATTTGCCTGTATTTCTAATTTGAGCAACTCTTTTCTCCTTCATTCTTTGTTATTTAACAATACATCAAAAATAGAAGAGCCCTGCTCAGCCTAAAAGGTTTCCTTACATATTCTTTCCCTCACTTTTTAAAGATTAGCATCAATACATTTTTATTATGTCACAGTTTTATTTTTTAATTTCTCCTACTCCTCTTAAGTCTACTGTCAAAGTCAATAAAAATTATAACTTCAATAATTTCCAGTTTGTGCCTTTCAGATATATATGGAAGTATTTCAAGAAATTTTAATTATATAATAATATGTGTACATACTACTATCTTAAGTGCCTCAGATACACTGTATACAAAACAAAGATCTTTGTCCCCTCAAAGCTCAGATTCTAGCTGGGGGAGACAGGAAATCAATAGCAAATATAATCAATCAGAAAATGATACAGTGTGTTAAGATGGTGAATATTATCAAAAAGAGTAAGTATTGCACAGTAAGGAAGTGGTAGGAGGTAAGAGTCAGAGAGGTCTTAGCAAGAAGGTGATATTTGAACAAAGTCTTAAAGACCGTTCTCTTGTCCTTCTGAGCCTACAGCCTTCCCTTCCTTTATTACCATCTGCTGCCTACAGATTTATTTAGCACTTAAAGTGCGTGAGGCACTATAACAGGTCCCAGAGACTCAGAGATCCATGAGAGAGTCTATTTCTGTTATTAGCTCACACCTACTAGGAGTAGAACCATGAAACAGGCATTCCTGTGTGTTAAGTGTTATAATCCAAGTGTGAATACAAATCACAGAATTGGAGGTAGCCAACTCCACCTGCTATACTTTCACTGTTTTTGACTCTAAGAAATATGGTCTCCTGCTGAGATTTCTAGCACAGAATTTGCCCTTCTACATCAGTTCTTTGTCATTCAAATGAGTCAAGGTTAGTTACACCAATTATTCTCAAAAAAATTTTTTACAAATGTTCAGATATTTGAAGCTTTCTAATGACTGTTTTGCTTCTGTAATATTTTTACATCTTGTTTTAAAGAAAGCATCTCATGTTCTCTATGGTATTGTCTGAAAATGACATACTTTTTCTTTTCAGATTCACTTAAATGCTCTGTACTTGGCTTTCTTTGTCAAATTCATGGAATTTCAGGTCCAATTAAAAATCTCTGTATCAAATGACCTCTCTACTTCCTTTTCCCCTTTCTATGGAACTTGTCTATATTGAAGATAAATTATTTTCTGATATTTTCAGTCCCAATTTTCATCCCTCCAGATATATTTAGTATAGGTAAAGTATACCTAAACTAAAAATCTGCTGATATTTTTATTATGTTCATATTTCAGGTATTCCTTGTTTATTATATCACAGGACTTCCCTGTGGTATCTAGTTTCTGTTAGTTACTCCATCAAATAACTGAACATCTTTGTTCATTGGGATGTTCTTATGTAACATGGATAGCCGCCACAGAAAGTATTCTTTAATTTTAAATAGACATTTTTCTCTTCTCATATTTCAGTGTAAGAATAATGAACATGTCAGACAATTTCTACCACAATATTTTCCAAGGTCTCATGAAATGTACTATAGCTCTAGCCAGAAATATTTCATCACAACACCATAATTCAGTGATTATTTAACACAACAATCACTTTTTGGAAGTCAGCTTCAAAGCTTACACCTGTCTCTTGAAGAACCTGTGACTCATTTACAAAGTGATAAGAGCCATTATGACTGATGAGAATATGTCATATTCCCTGGGAAGAAAGGAAGTAGGGGGGAGCTTAGAACCTCAGGGCCATTAGAAGGCAAATATGATTCCATCTGCATGGCCAGTAAAAATGTGTTAGACGGATTTAAAGTTTTTTAATTCATTTCAATTTTAATTTCACCTTCCATGTTCCCTCCAAAAAAATCTACTAGTCCCTGTTTGCTTGCTCTGGATAAAGACCTTGGTTACCCATGAAAGGAAGATGGGCTGGACCACACGGATGGTCACTGAGTGCCTTTCCAGTTTTAATAGTTTGTGGTTTTAAACTTTCTGTTTTCTTTCATACAATACGAAGATAGTTCCACTCTCCATCCCTTCTTGTGAAGGGCAGGAGTACATGAAACTGTTAGGAAGCTAGGCCTTCTTACTCTCTGGGTCATCCTCGAAACAGCCTGGTCAGATATTCACTTACCCTTCTTTGGGAAACAGTATGGAATAGTGGTTAATGGTGTGAACTCTGGCATCAGACAGGTTTGGGTATATAACCCAGTCCTTAAACTTCCTAACTGTAAAGCATATTTGGACAGTTTCTTAAACTATGCCTCTGTTTTTTCATTTGTAAATGGGAAATAATAATAGCAACAACATTATAGGTTGTTGAAAGAATCATCTCACATAATAGTAAGAGTGTGAAGCTCTTGACACAATGCCGAGTACATAGTGAATACTCAGTAAAGATTATTATCATCATGATATTTATATTATTTCAAATGGATAATTTGAGTTTGTTCTTCCCAAATTGACCCAGGCAACATGTCTCATGATAGCCATCTTTGGAAAGGCAAAGAATTTATTTCCCCTTAATGCAGCCAAATTTTATTGCACAAAGCTTTGGTTATAGTCTCAGTTTTTCTTTCTAAAGTTCAGAGAGGTAAATCTTATATTAAATAGAATTCAGGTTACACAAAACCTAATACCCCTTTTCCAACTTTCAATACAAAGTGCTAACATGATTTCCAAACACAAGAATAAAAATAATTCAATAACCCTCTTTCATGATTTTTTAAATAAAATAAACTTTGACTTTTACACGAACAACTAAGTTGATGCACCCTAAATTTTTATATTGCTATGGAAGATTACTGAGTCTTGATTGTCTGCCTCACAATATAAATAAGCAGTTCTAAGTGATGAGAGTATCTGAGGATCACCTGGGGAGTTGATCCTACTCTGGAGATTTAACCTATGTATCCAGAAATCTGTATTTTTAACTATCACCTCAAGTGATTCTACTACAGGGAGATCGAGGAATGTACATTGATGAACACTGGTATAGTTGGCTTCGGATCTCTGGGAGCTCACAATCCAAACTACGGCAGACAGGGAGATAGGCATGCACATCTGCATGCATGTGTGTGTGTTTCCCAAGTAAGGGTAAATGAATATGAAGCTGTGGTTTGGGAATTTTTGAATACTTTGGGCATCAAACCTTGGTGAAGTGCCAAAAGGAGAGACTGAGTCAGGATACACAGAGATGCAGGGAGAAAAGAAAGCAAGGCAGAAAGTTTATTAGAAATGAAAAAACTGCCTTTTCTTCATTTTGAAGTGTTTTAGGATTTGCTTAACAGGAAAGAAAACCCTTTTTTTTTTCTTATTTCTTTCTCCATTTTCTACCCTCCCACACTATGTAATTCCCACTTTATAGACTCAGAGCACAAGCTGATACCATATGAAATGGAATTCAATTACTTTTTGGATTGAATGCTTGCCACAGATAGTCTAGGAAATGAATCACATTTTGATTTGCTTAATTTTTCAAAAGTGTTTTATGAGCTGTGAGCATAAAAGAACTTTCATGATAAAAATAAATTTTCACAATAATTTTTTTTTGGTGGTACTGGGGATTGAACCTAGGGGCCTCATGCCTCATGCATGCAAGACAGGCTCTCTACCACTGAGCTATATTTCCAACCCCCCACAATAAAAATCTTTTTAAGTGTGTGTGTGTGTGTGTGTGTGTGTGTGTGTACAGCTTCATATTCTTTCTGCCCAATTAAGACATCCATCCTGAAAAAGAGCTACTCTCAGGCTGGTTCTATCATTAAAATATATTGAGGGAGAGGATTCGTCTTTGAGAGATAATTTTATTTTCACCAATTGGTGAAATTTCAGGCAGTGTTAAAAGAGGATTTTTAAAAAGCATATTGGAAAATTTATGGAGGGTTTTAATTTGGAAATGGTAAGTTTCCTCATACAAATAAGTCCCTTCTAGGATTCTTCTCTGGACTCAGTTCTCCTGAGTTCTTGCTTCATCATAACTTCTCTCTTTCCTCTAAAACTGAGCATAGATTAGCTAAAAAGGCCAAGGAATTGTTTTTTTAAAATCAGCTGTCTGAGAAGTGGAGGTTGAGGCCAGTTTTTGAGTCAGATATTTAACATTTTATCTTTTTAGAACTTTGCATGTACATGTATTTTAACATATTCATATTTTATTAATACTGTCAAGAGAAGTTGAATAACTCTGTGCAACACTCCTCTGAGGTAGAGATTATACAAAAATATCACACACTAAAATGACAGCATGTTAGATAAGATAGGCTTTTAATTAAGCAAATCAAGTTTGACAAAGCAGCCATCTCATTTTGATTAAACTTTTACAACTAAAAGTTTATCACAGTTTCCACTACTTTATTACTAGGATGTAAATAATTACAAAGATTATTCAAATGCAGTGTAGATTTACAAAAGTTCTAAATTCTCCTCTAACATTGCATATATAGATGTTTTCAAAAAATAGGATCCTGTGTCCTATATTTACATATTTTTAATGTAAGTCCATATGTGAATAACTACTCACAGGTTTTATTTTATTCAAGTGGTTGGACATACTCAGGACAAATTCATGTCCCCAAATTATTTTGTTGTGTTTATGTGGTATTTTCATGTGGCTGGAATGACAGGCAAAGTTCTTTTGCATCAACCACTTCTGCCATATCAACATGGATCAACTTTGTAGACTTAGGACTACCCATTTAAAATATTCAAACTATTTTTGAGCTTTGTCTCTTCTCTTTATTCAGTTGAGAAGTAGCTAATTACTATCTATAAAAATATCTAAGGTCCAATGTTCCAAAAATGGGTTCTAATCTAATGGATTAATTGCTTCAAATATTTCATTTAGTATAATTAAAAGTAAAATATGTAGTTGCATGAAAAATAAGCAACTCAGTGAGACTCTGTCTCTAAATAAAACACAAAATAGGGCTTGGGATGTGGCTCAGTGGTTGAATGCCCCTGAGTTGAATCCCCAGTAACTCCACCCCGCCCCCCAAAAAATTCAGCTGGTTTTTGGGAAGCTGAGATAGTATGATCACAAGTTGAGGCTGACCTTCATTTGTTTATAACAAAAAACCTTGATATTCATTTTATATTAAATGGGCTACTACTATAGTTTTTTCTTGTTTCTAGGCCTCAAAATTCATTTTGCATTTGGGGAATTGGGAAGAATAGCAGCATCACGGGTTTCAAAATGTCTAGAAAAGGTAGTGGTATAATCTCTGTAAGCATAATTTCACATGAAAGGAATCAATTGCAGTTCTATTTGGGAAAGATAATTTCCCAGGGTCATGGAAGACTAAAGTATATAGAGGTATTTTCCTTTACATTTTATTCCATGCATATTTCTAGTAAATTGGAGAAAGGTTATTGTTATTCATTTTTTCTTATATGTATTAGGCTGAATCATGTTTTATAGACTGAATGATGTTCCTCCAAAATTCATATGTTGCAGTTCCAACCCTAGCACCTCAGATTATAATTCTATTTGAAAATAAAGTTTTCGAAGAGGTGGTTAAGTTAACATGAGGTCATTAAAGTATGCCCTAAACCAATATGATTGGTGCCCTTATAAGAAGAGGAAGACAAAATAAAATCTCCGTAGTACAAACCAAATGGTGACTGGTACTTCTTTGGTCAGTCCTAGAAAATCAATATAATATACTTTGTGATAAAGTATCCTATAATCTTTAGCTTCAGATGCTTTCCACAGTTTCTATCAATCTGTTTTCTAAATATTTAAGTAATTTATTCAAGATTATTTATATCCATTTCAATATTTTTTAATATCTTGCATAATTTTGCTATCACAACAGACCATGTCTCTTTGTATAATTAAATTTAGTTGTAAAGAGAAATTACATAAATCAAATGGAATATCCTAATCACTTCTGCTATTTTAAAAATAGATGTGTCTACACCAATAATAAATATCATGCTTTCAGTTTAAATAAAGGTAAATTAGTCTCTTTAAAGAACACTCTTGTCTATACATTTTTATCTACATAAGATTTTACAATTCCTAAAGGCAGAAATTATATTTCATTGATGATGATATTCTAATTCCTGAGTTTACCACAATGATCATTGCCTAGCTTGCTGATTTGCTTCTCAGGACACTGTTTATAACCTAAATACATTCTGACAAGAGAGCACTATGTTCAAGATCTCTTGCTATAAAAGAAATGCAAATCAAAACCACCTTAAGATTTCATTCACCCCAATTAGAATGTCTTTTATTAAGAATACAGGCCAACAACAGGTGTTGGCAAGGATGTGGGGAAAAGGGTACACTCATACATTGCTGGTGGGATTGCAAGTTGGTGCCGCCACTCTGGAAAACAGTGTGGAGATTCCTTAGAAAACTTGGAAAGGATACACCATTTGACCCAGCTATCCCACTCCTTGGCCTATACCCAAAGGACTTAAAATCAGATTACTACAGTGATGCAGCCACATCAATGTTCATAGCTGCTCAATTCACAGCTAGATTGTGGAACCAACCTAGATGCCCTTCAATAGATGAATGGATAAAGGAACTGTGGTATATATACACAATGGAATATTATTCAGCCATAAAGAAGAATAAAATTATGGCATTTGTAGGTAAATGGATGATGTTGGAGACTGTTATGCTAAGTGAGATCAGTCAATCCCCAAAATCCAAAGGCCGAATGGTCTCTGATAAATGAATGATGATGCATAATTCGGGGGGAGGGGGAAGGGTGGCAAGAATGGAGGAAGGATAGATAGCATAAAGGGAAGGGTGGGGTGAGGTCGGGGTTGGGGGGTAAGAATAATAACAGAATGTGTGACAGACATCATTGCCCTGTGTACATGTATGAATGCACAGATGGTGTGACTCTACTTTGTGTACAACCAGAGAAACAATAGCTGTTCTCCATTTGTGCTCAATGAATCAATAAGCAAATAAAAAAAAAAAGAAAGCTACTAATTACCAACAGGCTTATTCTGAATCTTCATTATTCTTTCTTTTCTTTTCTTTTTTTTTTTTTTTGCAGTGGTGGGTTCATTATTCTTTCAAAGAATATATTTTTAAATTAAAATTGTTAATGCTGGCTTCTGTAATGCATCTGAATGAATCACCTAACTACTATTATTGTGGATCATGGTCTTCCGAACTGATTTTTCTTCTCTGGAATTCTCATTACTTACAAATTCTATTTTTTGATATATAAAAAGCTCTACAAAATGCAATTATAACTCATTTAGTACAACAAAGCAAATGGATGACCCGAACCCATCTTTTACACCTCTACTTTATCAGGAAGCAAATCAAAAGTGAATGTATGTTTTTCACTTTTATCATCTGAAGTGTTCAGTACTAGAAGCCTGGATAATTTTTTCAGCACCAAATACATTAAAAATTAAATTTGTCATTTTCTAGCACTTAATTAAATATAATAGAAACATAAAATCTTGCATTTCTAAAATGTCTTAGTCTAATATTATTTAAAGATAGAATATTGAATTCTTTATGATCCTCAGTTCTGCATTTGCTTTTATGATGATCTCCTTCTAGACATTATAAATGACAGATATTACTGAAGTGAGATGAAACTTACTTTGAGAATAATTTGAGAATTTTAAGACAGTTCTAGAAAAACAGAACTGTAGAAACCCCTGACAGTTACTAAATAGGTTGAGAAAGCACTGAATTCTACCCAGCAATTTAAAATTTTCATAAACCTAAGTATGTATTTATCATTATAATACATGTTACATATAAAAACAGAACCGAGTGAATATATCTAATTATGTTCTTAAAATTAATTCCTAAATCTATTCGTATGTTAGAATTAAAACTTTGTTTCAGTGCACATTTTGATGAAGTTTTAAAATCATTACTACTGTTTTTGATTGAGAAATCATAACTGTACACATCTCTAGGGTAAAATGTGATGTTTTGATATATGTGTACAGTGGCATGATTCAACCAAACTCATGAACATAACCTATTAACTCACTTACCTATCATTACTCTCTTAGCTATTTTGAAATAGACATTATTATTGACTGTAATAATTTCAATGTGTAGATTTCAAAACCTATTTCTCCTATCTGAAACTCTGTACCTTTGATCAAAAGTTTCCCATTCCTTCCCTCTCAACAACCCTGCATCCAGCCTCTGGTAACAACCATTATACTCCCTATTTTTGTGAAATGAACTTTATAAGTTTCCACATGTAAGTAAGATCCTGCAGCAAAGAACACACAATGGCAAAAGAACAGACTGCTCAATAAATGGTGTTGGAAAACCTAGAAAGATGAAATTAGATACTTACACCACACAAAAATCAGCTTGTAATAGATTCAAGACTTAGATAAAAAAAATCTTAAATACAAGATCTGAAACTATAAAACCACTCAAAGAAAATAGAGTAGTAAAACTCCATGACATTGTTCTGGACAATATTTTTGGTCATGACTACAACGCACAGGTAACAAAAGCAAAAACAGACAAATGGAATTATATCAGACTAAAAAAACTTTCTGTACATCAAAGGAAGGAATGAACACAGTGAAAACACAACCCCCAGAATAAGAGGAAATATTTGCAAATCACCCATTTGATTAGGGGATTAATAACCAAGATATAAAAAGAACTTGAACAACTCAATAGCAAATAACCCACCTCAAAAACGGGCCAGGGCTGGGGATATAGTTCAGATGGTAGAGTAAAAAAAAAAAAAAAAGGCAAAAGATCTCAACAGAAAAGATCTCAACAGACATTTCTCTAAAGAAAATAAACAGCCAGTAGGTACACGAAAAAATGTTCAACATCACTAATCATTCGGGAAATATAAATTGAAACCACAAGAACCTCACATCTCTTAGAATGATTTTTATCAAAAAAAAGATGAAAGATAAGTGCTGTAGAGGATGTGGAGAAAAGAGAATAAAAATATTGTTGATTGCAATGCAAATTATGGAAAATGATATGGAAGTTCCTAAAAAACCTAAAAATAGAACTACCCTATGAATCAGTAATTCCACTTTTGGGTATATATATTTCAATATGTCAAAGGAATATCTACACTCCTGTGTTCATTCCAACATTATTCACAATAGCTAATAGATGGAAACTGCATAGGTGTCCATCGATGCCTGAAAGGATAAAGAAAATGCAGAGCAGATCTACATTATGAAATCCTATTTAGCCATACAAAGCATTTAGCATTTTCAATAACATGGATAATCTGGAGGACATTATGTTAAATGAAATAAGCTAGGCACAGAAAGACAAATATCAAATTGGCATAGTTTTCAGATAAAAATGACTCTTGATCCCTGGTACCAACTCAGATTTTAAAACACAATTGTATTTTATTAATTTGTTCTATTTTTATATGTGACATAAATTTATAATTAGGACCACCCTATCCTGATCACTCCTCTATCTAGAGCTGGAAACTATCTTACATGGCAAGTATTCCTTTTCACCTCTTTCCAGTCCCCATATCCTGACTGTAGCACTTATCTCATGTTTAGATTCCTTCCCAGCCTGATTTTCTGCCTCTCCTAGATATTTTTGCCAGGTTTATTTTCCTAAAATAAATTTTTTTAAAAAAATCAAGTATCTTTCTAGGGAAAACAGCAAACAAACTCTCAGTGAGTTACTAAGACAAAATCCAATCTACCAACCTTGGATTTTAGGGCTTCCCACCAAAGATCTTCCCATGGAATCTTTGATTTCCACTTTTCAAATGCATATAGCTTTAACTAAGTCTTATATTCTACTCATTGACCATTCCCCCACTGCCTCTTTGCTTCTCAATTCTCATTTCCTTTTATTTGTATCCATTAGTAGATGCAGAATTCATCTTGCCCAAAGCCTCCTCTTATCTGCTGTATAAGAAGTTAGCTTATTCCTATCCTGACCATTCCCCTATTTAGAGCTGGAAACTATTTTATTCCTCAGACCTTTGTCCTCCAAACACTGAGAGTCATAATGGGTCCACTTTACTGTGACCATTACCATTTCCAGGTAATGTCTTTTGTCATGATCTTCTCTACCTCTTTTCACCAACTAGAACCCAGGCTCATCAAGATCCTCTTTAAAATAAACTTTGGACCCAAGTCAGGGTCCTCAGAAAGGAGGCCCCACTTTAACATTTCTAATTCCATCCAATCCCAGTTTCTTTCCTCCCTATTAGGCTTATGTATTCAAGGTCCCAGCCACCTTGCCAATACAAAGCCTGTTGAAGACATGAATTGTGCCACTCAGAGAGCTCCCCTTTATTTTTGCTTATTTTTGATATCCTGCCCATCCTCCAAGATTCAGTTTAATTCCACTGGCTCTCTGAATCTCCTGAACCAGAATAATGTTTTCCTACTCCAAAATCCCATTATCTCACTCACTCTTTGGGTGCTTATTATATGTGCTGAAAGAGTTAAAAGTATGACACTCTGTCATATTGACTAGGTTTAATATACTTACATAGAAAGTATGAAAAAGATCACTCTGACCTTCATGCTGTTTCTTAAAAGTAAAAGATAAAATTTCTTATGAAAGATGTTCTTCCTATATATCTTATCATCAAGGATGGAAAATTAAATTTTGCTTTTGTTTTTTGCTGTGCTGAAGATTGAGCCCAGGGTCTTGCACATGCTAGGCAATCACTCTACCATGAGCTACACTCAGCCCAAGGATGGAAAATTGAAATGAAATCATTAAAATAACTTATTATTTAAGCCACCCCACAATGTAGTTGCTTCTTTACAGTTTACTGTTTTTTATCTGAGTCAGTACATTAGAAACTGATTTTGTGTTTCTGTGTCTTCATTTCCTCCTACCCGTTCCCATGACATGTAAAACTTGTATTAATTTTTTCTTATTTGACTGCTTAGCGTGTACATCTTGACTTGAAAGTTTCTGAGGTATCCAAACTTCAAAATACCACCCCCCCAAATTCTTCATCCTCTCTGCCAAACTTGTTCCTAATTCTGTATTCTCACTTAATAGATGACAGCACCATTCATTGACTCAGTCACCCAGGGTGGAAAACTGGGAATTGCCTTTATCATCTCCTCTGCCTCATCCTCCTCTCCATAACCCAATCAATCATCAAGCCCCAAGTTGGACCTTCTAAATAGCTATATCAAATTGATTCTTCTTTATACATAGCTCAGGGCCTAACAACCTCTGAATATTATTATAAAATAGAGAAAGTGTGGTATATATACACAATGAAATATTACTTGTTTGTAAAGAAGAATGACTTTATGATATTTGCCTGTAAATAGATGGGTCTGGAAACTATCATGCTAAGTGAGATAAGCTAATTGTGAAATGTGGAGGCTAACACACAACAAAGGGGAAGTAGAAGAAGAATAGATGGTTAGTGGATTAGACAAATGGGAATGAAGGGAAGGGAGGTGGGGATAGGAATGGAAAAGACAGGGGAATGAATCTGACATAATCTTTCCGTGTACATATATGAATACACCACAGTGAATCTCCACATCATGTGTATCCACAAGACTAGGATCCTAATTAGAATATGATACACTCTATGTTTGTATAAATATGTAAAAATTGAACCTACTGTCATGTATAACTAAAAAGAACAAATAAAAAAGTTCCTAATTTGTTATTTTTATCTTTAATCTAATACTTTCCAATCCATCCTTTATGAAGTCAGAATGATCTGTTTAAAAAACACTTCAGTCCATGCTTCTGCTTTGCTTAAAGACCTTGCAGGAACTTCCTTCTCTTTGACCTAAAGGCATCTGACTGTTCTTTTTAATGTCTTGCTCTCGTTCCAAATTCCAGGAATATAGGATTATGTGAGTTGCCCTGCAAATTCCAGGTCCCCACATGTTTGTGAAGGTAGAAAGATTCTTTTTGTCTTTCCTGACATTTTCTACTTAAATGTTCAGGTATTTTCCAGGGAACAATTGCCAATCTCCTCAGGTTGGAGTAGAAGCTCCTTCCCTGAGATTCTATACCACCTGAAATCTGTCTGTATTCAAAATTAGTTCTTAATTATGTTCATTCATTCACTGAGTCATCAAGCATTTACTGAATACCTAATCTGGGTCAAACACTTTTTGTACCATGTTCAAGATGTTCAGTAAATGATCTTTGCGAATGAATCAATGAATATATCCTATTGAACTTCAAGAGGAACATTAACTATGTTCTATTTATTTGAATTTATTTTCTTCACCTTGATAACACCCACCCTATGCTTAACATCATATTTTATATGTAATAATAGCTCAAAAACATTTTAATTGATTGATTTTTGTATTTAGTTTTGATTTAAAGATTTTTTGAAAAATATCATTGATCATAAAGTTTTATACACATGAAGTTATACACAAAAAGTTTTTTCATACAATGTAAATTCTATTAGTGAACTCTGAAATCTTAACTGCTCATAATTTTGGTAAACTATTTACAGAAAGCTGCCCCAAAATAAGAATTTAGGGGCCACAGTGCTTGAAGATTACAAGGAAATCATGTGCAACAAAGATTCAAGTGCAAGAGTAGCATGTAGGAATATTTTGAAAATTTTAAGAAAGACAAGCAAATCTCTCATAATATTGATATTTGCTGAAGAAAAGGACTCTAAACAGGCTGGAAATAAAGCAGTCTCTGTGAAAAAGGCTGTTTAAAGGTCTTCACAGGCTCTAAGTGCTATACCCATGCTACCTAATGGCTAAAGGATCTTGCTTTGAGGGGTTCTGGATTCTTCCATATTTTATTCTACTATATTCCTAAGAAAAACCTACTATGGACAATGAAAGTCTTCCAAATGACATTAAGGGATAAGGCTTTTGCAAAATCTCAAATCAGAGAAGGGATTAATATCAGAAACTCTTGAAAATCAAAAAGATAAAGATGGCAATCCCAATTAAAAAAATGATCAAGGGTAAGGAATAGACAATTGACATAAGCACAAAGTAAAAGACCAGTATGAAAAGATTTTCAAACTCACCAGGTGTTAGAGAAATGCAGGGTAATACAACAATGAGATATCACTCATGCTAATCATCACTCATGCTGACATTAGATATACTGATATTACTGGGTCAGAAATGAGGAAATAATGCCAATTGTTGGTAGGAATATTAGATTAGAGGAATACTGATGCATTAGGGATAGGATAGTAGAGAAGTGTAGGCAACCTGGTAAAGCAGTGGGCAGAACTTGGCCAAATTAATTAAACCCATACTAAAGCTCAACCTGACCAATTTATTTCTGGACATATAAAGATATGTATAAAAGAAATTCTCACCCATCTCATAAGGAGAGGTAAGTTAGGATATTCATCTCAGTGCTATTCATGGTGTAGGAGTTGGAGTTTATTTGGATTTCTAGCAATGGAGAAACAGGAAAAACGTGATAAGTACCATGTGGTACTATGCAATAGTTAGAAAGATAGGACTAAATGTCCACAGGGGTGATATGAAAACCATAGTGCTCAACCAGAAAGGTAAAAAAACAGTCTAAACTAAAGATGCATTCACAAATACACATATGTACATATAAAATAATAAAGCACCCTTAACAAGAGCACATACATATATTGAAGCTACATATTAAACATACAAGAATAATCCTTATAACAGATGGAGCTAGTATGGGGGTGAATAAATTAAATGATTGAATAAAGAAAGAGAGGAGAGAGAGAAGAAAAGGAGGAGGAGGAAGAAGAAAAGAAGGAGAAACTTTCTCAGTATAGACCTCTGTGGTTCCCGCTCCACCATGTTTCTCCAAGCCCTTCCTTTCAAACTATCAGAAAATCTCTCTACTGTGTGATTATAGGATAATATCTCTTCAGCAAGGTTATAAACCACACACTGGTGGGTACCATGTGTTTGTCATGTTCCCTGCTTCTACACCTAGTACATTGCTCACCTGCTGCAAGTACTTGTTGAAGGAATAAATGAACACAAATTTTATACTGGACTTACTCATACTAAAAGAAAACGTCAAAAGCTAAACTTAAGATCCTGAAAAAAATTCCACATGACTCTTCACCATTAAATTCCAGGTTTCATCTCAAGAAAGATAAGTTCTTACATTTCATTTTAGCAAAACAGAGCAGCAATTTTATTTCCAATGACACTCAAGTGTGACTCTACCTGAGCCACTTTTATATTATCTAATTCATTTAAGATGGAGAAAATAAAGATTTTTTTATTTTCAGATTTTTATATTACAAAGAAAAAGAGATACTACTGCTCAAGTGATAATAAATGTTCTTATAATCTTTAAAGTATGCTTATTATAAACTTCCTTTCAAAATTGCATTTTCATGCTTTCCTATAATGAAATTTCTTAGTCATAAATATTATCAGTAATTTTTTTTTCAGAGCTTGTAATGAACACTACATAATTTAGAACAATTCTCTACCTACCAGTTTCACTAAGTATGTATTTTCAAAGAACAGTCATAAGAGACATAAAGACATTTCAGTCAAAAGGAGACTGCAAATATGGTAGTCCCATAAAATTATAGTGGAGCTGAAAAATTCTTATCATCTAGTGATGCTGTGGCCATGGTAACATTGCAGCCCAAAGCATTACTGATGTCTGTGGTGATGCTGGGGTTAGAAAACCCATGAGCTGGCAGTCATATGAAAGTATAGAATATACAATTATGTTCAGTATAAAATATTTTATGATAATAAATGACTTACTGGTTTATGTATTTACCATATAATCTTCTTTTTGTTTTTTAGAGTATAATGTATTTATGAAAAAAAGTTTGCTGAAAAACAGGATGCTGTGTTACAGGACAGCAGCCTTATACATCTTGTGCTTTCTGGGTCGTTGGTTATATCAAGTGCCCATATTGAGTGATTGGTCAAGATCATCTAGGTTTCTTCAAGTACCATTCTATGATGTTTTTATAAAAAATTGCCTAACATGTTTTCAAAATATATCCCCATTGTTAAGCATGAAATGCATGCACAGATGTATTTCATTGAGCACTAAATAATGTATGACAAGAGAGATTATATAGCACTGAACAAATGACCCTGTCTTTTCAATGCAGATATTGTTACTCTTGCTTTTCATGTGATTTTCCTACCAGAATTTGTAATGCTTGCAATGAAAGAACCCTTGCTAATGAATTAACTTGTCCAAAAAAGAAAAAAGGAAAGAAAAGAAAAAGAAAAAAATCTTTAATTGCAGCAACTCCCTAGCTCATCTTTTACAGAACTTTTTTTTTTTTTTTTTTGGCTCATACATATTATAATGAAAATTCTCATTAGACTTAACTATGCAGGGAGCAAATATTTTTTTTAAAGATAATTGCTCTTCTAGGAAAATGAATTTCTTTTCCAGAACACAGAATAATTTACTTAAATAGAGTTTTGCTACAGGGCTATTGTTGATTAGTTCTAAACTGATGAATCTTCCTTGCATTATTTGATTTCTTATTGTTAACAAATTAGAAATAGCCAAATAGGGTAAAAACTGGTTAAAACAAGCAAATTTGCATATAGATTAATAGTTTCTTTGAAGCTGCTAACACTTCTAATGTTTCTTTTGGGTTTTTAATCTTGCTATTTTCAATACACTTCTTTCTAAACCTCTTTGTCTTTGGTCTTAAACTCAATTGATTCTTGGAAAAGCACAGAACTCATTCTATTGGATGTATGCTTAGTATCTCACTTTACTAAATCTAATCTAATAAATCAGGGTCCTGAGACTCTTACATGCAAAATAGATGAACTATAAGATTATTTTCACACAAAATGCCTATTACGTAGAGTATGCTGATTCATAAAAAATGGGAGTTTACAAATAACTGTATTTTGGGAAGAGTCAATTCACTTCAGAGACAGAAACCATGGCAAATCTACACAAAACTTAAACTTTAAAAGATAGACATGAGTTCACTGTGCCGAGAAAACCATCAAAATTCCCCTAGGAATAGAGACTATGTTTCACTTTACAGATTAAATTAAAAACTTCATAGGAAATAATAAAAATTAGATCCTGCCAAAAGAGAGATTCTAGAAAAGCAGAACAATTTAGGTAAGCCCTTTGTCATCTCCTCTTATGAAATGACAATGAACCTTTGTTTGATCTTATCTTTTACAATCTCTCCATAATCTTCCCACCTCTGAAGAGGAAGAATTTAAAACAAATAAAAAAGAGAAAAATTAAATATAACATTCCTCAAATGTTTGGGAAAGCAAGATATTGGCAGAATAGGCTTTTAAAATGGTTGCAACTCATCAAGTCAGTCTGTCAGTAGCAATTTATCTTTCTTACTTGAAATTAGCTGTGAAATGATAGGGCTGTTAAGTGGTTACTCTAAAAGTAAATGTGCTCTTAGTCATCTAAAATTGATACACATTCTCAGATATGTAAGGAAGGAGGAGACAACCCAGAATCAATGCAATCACTGCACATCCAGAGCCTCACTCACTTTAGCACTGAACTTCTGGAGAAATACAGACAAATTTGAAAACATTTGGAGATGAGTCAAAGTATTTGGAGTCTTGAATATTAAAGACAAAAAGGGTGAAGACTAAAAACAAAACTCAGGTAGAACATCAGAACTTTCTTTGAAAATATAAAGAACTAAAAATAAACAAGTAAAATATGAAGAACGGCCAAATAAAAGCTATATGAGTTGAAACATGAGAACTAATACAATATTTGGATGTCACAAAAAGTAAAATCCAAATCATATTTAAAGTTCTTGGAAAGATGGAATGAGGATCCTTATCTTCAGACAATAAATTCCCTGGAGGGGTTTAGTAGAAGCCAACAACCCTTGAAGATGATATGAGATTTCAAGCAATGAATGGGTTGTTGCATTAGATGGCCCCTTCCAACTCTGGTATTCTTTGATCTTTGAAGCAAAGTGATTGATGAGGTTTTTTTTTTTGATTGTTTGTCGTCAGAGATTCACATAAAAAATGCATTCCATAATTTATTAACAAAAATATGTATTGTTATAATTTTGAACATATCTATTAAAATTTATCATTATTAGCCATTATTCAGCATTTTGTGGGAACTGACTATAATTTAAATGTGTGTGTGTATATATGGAATATACACATTTAAAAGATAAGTGTATTTAGAATACATATGCATATATTTGGAAATTTACATAATTCTATTTTTATCTATCTATCTTTGAATGTTTTGCTTTCTATGTTGCCATTTAGCCAGAATTTTCCAGAGTTTATAGTAGGATATTTGGTGATTTAACTCTTTCTGGGCCTCTAGAAATAATGGGTCTAGTTCCACATTAGAAGTAAAAGAAAGAACTTGAGTGCCTAGTTCTGTGCCATCCCCAAGTCAGAAAGAAGAACCAATGGGCTCTTTTTCAACTCTTTCTCATTCCTTCTTATGTAAACTCATTGGAGCCTTCTTTTTTCTTTGATATTTATAGAAACGGCTATCCTGTAGGAAAATTTATGGAAAAGTCTGTTTACTGTTTTTAAAATAAATAATTATTAAAAAGCCATTGCACATTTGTTGGCATTTAACAAACAGCAACAACAAAACCAAGCTTTAATGCACACCAACTTCTAGGCTCTGCTTCATAACTAGTAACAACAAACATTTCTACAGTTGAACAGCTTAGAGATCATATTCACATAATTCATTCACGTATAGGCACCCCCATGAGCCAGGCGCAGAGGCTGGTACTAAATTGTCATACTGATTAATTTACATGTGATATCTAACCTGACAAGAAGAGGTCTTGAAGAGTCCCCTTCTAGAAGAGGACTCAAGGCTGTTTGATACAAATGACTATAATACAAGGAAGCATGTAAGTGTGATGGCAGTTCAGCAGACAACAGCTCATTTCTGGCTGGGAAAAGGGATGACGGAGATCTTAGAGGAGGTGAATTGGACTTTTTAGTTTTAATACATGGTTAGGATTTGGAGAGGAGTTAAATGTGGAATTGCTGGACCCTACGATGGTTCTATTTCTGTTTTATTTATTTATTTTAGAAATTTCAATACCACTTCCCTATTTTCCTATTTTCTTTCTGATAATACCATTATAAGTAGGGTGAGATGATACCAGGGCGAGATGTCTTTTGAAAGACACAAAATAAAATTTAATTTATAAAAGAATAATTACAGTTAAGGAAGACTGAACAATTTATAGACATGGGCAAGCCGGGGAAAAGCAAGTGTAAAAGGTCAATATTTTTAACTTAAAAGATTAAACTCATTAGCAATTTTAGTGCATACAACTGCTGCTTCTTTCCTTTAAGAATATAATGAAATGCATAATTTTTAAGGAATGTGTAATTTTTTTTTTTTTTTTTTGCTGTGCTGGGGATTAAACCCAGGGCCTTGTGCATGCAAGGCAGGCGCTCTACCAACTGAGCTATATCCCCAGCCCAAGGAATGTGTAATTTTAAGGTATGTTTATTGTAGAAAACCTGGAAACTAATGGAAAATCTGGTAGAATAAATGCTCATACTCTCACTGCCTGAATGAAGGATACTGCATTTGATATGTTTACTACCAATAATCACAAAAAGGAAAACTTAATCACATCCTATAATTTTATATCTTTTTTTAACTTAACATATTGTGGATCATTTCCCATGAATACACAGCAAATTCTCATTTAGATACCATCTCTCACAATGCCTACAGCAAGGTTAACTATTTCACATCCCTCATCTTGGCACACAATACATCTCAATTACATTATAGATATTGTGTGACTCACTGATAGGAAATTATAAATCTTATTTATATTCAGCTATCTGGGATCTTCTAGAACATCTGGCACATAATGGATACTAGACAAGCTTATTATTTACTCTCTGTGAATTGAAATACACATCCATTAAAATTCAGTCACTTTTAAAAAAAAAAACTAAATGGACACTGGGAACACGAGGAACTTTTAGCTCTGGATAGTGCCACAAAAAAAAAAATTAGACAAATGAACTTCATACTTTTATATATATACACATGTACAGACCTTCTCTAAAAAACCAAAGTTTAACTTCTCATAAAATCTTCCCTAACAACTGTGGTCCCCAAACTGAACTGTCCTTGCAGCAACTTTCATTACCAACCAGTATAGCACTGTCCTGCTGAACAGAGTGTTAGGCCACACCCCATCCTATAAACATTACCATCTGTAATCATTCCTAGATCTCTTTTATCTGCACCCCAGCCAATTCCCTAAACTCTGGACTGGCATATCATCTGCCTTCTACTTTTCTCCACAGGCATTGCAAAAATCATCATTTCCAAGATGGAAGTGGTATTTCTTTCCTCATTTGTAACCCCTATTTCTAGACTATTCTGATGAAGCCTTCCACCATTGCTATGGACTGCACTGTCTCCCCCAATATACTGAAGTCAAAACCCCAGTGTGGTAGTATTTGGAGATGGACCTTTGGGAGGTAATTAAATTTACATGACTAGGTTAGTGCTCTCATTAGTTCCATAAAAAGAAACAACAGAACTTGCTTCATTTTTTTTTTTCTCTCAGCCATATAAGAATACAGCAAGAAGGCAGTCATATGTGACATAGGAACAGGCTCCTCACCCAGAACCAAACCTGTTGGCACCTTGATTTTGGACTTCCTAGCCTTAGAACTCTGAGAAATAAATTCCTATTGTTTAAGACACCAATCTGGAATTCATTTTATGGAGGTTCAATAAAACAAAGACAATCATCAAATTTATTGTATAAATATCAAATATGGAAAGCTTTTGAGACTCCCCCTCACATTTACTCATCACTTCTAAAGTCTATCATCCAGTTACCATTATTGAACCAATTTATACTTCTGGTTGTGATATAATGCTACAGTTATATAAAATGCTATTACTGGGGGAAAGGCACAAGAGATTCTGTATTAGTTTTGCAACTTTTTGTGAGTCCAAATATTATTTCACAGTAAAAAGGTTTATTAAAAAATCTTCTCTAACTGGGTCAGGTGGTGCATGCCTGTAATCCCAGTAATTCAGGAGGCTGAGGCAGAAGGATCACAAGTTGGAGGCCAGCCTCAACAACTTAGTAAGGACCTAAGCAACTTAGCGAGATACTATCTCAAAAGATAAAATAAAAAGGACTGGGGATGTGGCTCAGTGGCAGAGCATCCCAGGGTTCAATCCCCAATACCTGCTGCAAAAAAGTCTCTTATTGCCATCTTCAGTAACGAGAATTTCTGACAAGGAACTGCGGTTGATGTTGGAAAGTATCTTCTGTTAAGAGAAGCAATTTTTTTCAAATAACCAAGACAGATGTATTTTGTCAAAGTGAAGTCTTAAAGAGTTGGCAGGTCTTACCTCATAATATCTAAAGAATAAACAATATACCTACAATGTGATTACATTCTATTATCTTGATCATAAAATCACTTAAAATAATCAAAAATACATATAAAGGTAAGACAAAAAACTTCAGCTCAACAAAATGAACTTCACACTTACCAACAAAACTTTCAGAAATACATAATGTGTGGCTTTTAATGTTGAAAGCAAGAGGTTTTAGTTTAAGTAAATACAGATCTAAATAAAAATAGCAATTTCCATGCTGGATCTGAATGTAGCAATGGATTAAGAGACTGCAGCTTTGAAGTGTTTCAGTTTCACCTACAGACTTATTTTCTAAGGCTATTTTAACTGCAATGATATTTCACTAGCAGCAGGAAACTATTTACCTGTCCCATTACTGTGTTCCATGAGTTTCATTCTCAAGTAATGGTACAGTCTAACATCATTATATTGCTCATATTATAAGCACTGAATGAAATTCTTACAGTGAAGAGGAACTAACTCAAAACAACAAACCAAAGAACAGTGTGCACACGTTTTAAGTGTTAAGAATATCTATTCCCTACATTTATATTTTGTACAGTTTGATTCCTGCAAATGTATGACAAAAAAAGGCAAGACTCATACAATGACTTTTGTAGATTACTTTTTTTCTAAAGGCAGACATTGGGCTTCTCTAAGAAAAAATATATTAAAATCACATAACTTGAGACTTGAGACTAGTACTTAGGCTCCATTTCTGAGTCTTTCAATACATTTTTTCTAAACTTTTCATTTCCTTAAATCTTCCTGTGGAAATAGGTTCTTTCCTCTATTATTCTTCAAGACATATTTTCCTTTGAACAATACCCTTTTCTGCATTTTGGAAAATGTAGCAGATTGCTGGAATTTACTCTAGGGCTGTGACCTTTTCAGACTGTAAATGATGGATCCTGACTTGGTCCTGGAATAGGACATGGAGGTGGAATATCAAATATTATTTAATATACATAAGGAAAATAATCTGGTTTTATATAATATAACCTTTCTGGGCAGCAAACCAGCAATCTACGAGTAGGAAAGGCCTAAAAGAAATGGGTGTAGTTGGTTGATGGCATTAACACAGCATCCACAGGTTTGACTATTAACATAAAGGGTCAGAGTGGGCCCTAGGAGTTCTGAGAATGAGGTAATGTGGTTGTCAGTCCTATAGACAAAGGAAGTTACCCACTGTTTTCAATTACTTCTGTACATTCTATCCACTCCATCCCTATCACCTGGTAATGGTAGAAGTCAGATACCTGAGAGTAAAGAGTAGTAGAAATACCTTAACTCAGGGGATATTTAGTGAGGGAGAAAGCAATGAATTTATATTGAATCTTTCAAGTTTATTACATCATTTGGAGTTTTAATGACAAATTTCTTTAATTTCCATTTATATTTCCATAGCTGAAGAGTCCCCTATTTAGAAGTATACTGTTTACTATTTGCATTAGTGTCTTTTGTTAGGCTTTTGGGATTTGGGGCTACAGATACTACTGATCCAGCCAAACCTAGAAAGGATGAATGGCTTTGTTCCTTTGGAAACAACCTATATAATACTGGGGCATGTTAAGTGATTCTTCACCATTTGACAGCTTTGAAAGGTTACAGAGATCTGAGATAGTTAAAAGTTCATACATAATCCACCAATACCATGAAGAAAAATATCAAAGTTTAATGAATCATTTTTGTTTACTATGAAATGTAATTAATTACTGGCTTACATAAGATTTTATGCTTTATTCCTTAAGGGTTATTGAATTCAAATTAGGTTTCTGGTGTGAAATGAAAATATAACTATAAATTTGAGCACATTTTCATTTATTCATATAAATGACAGTCAAAGCAATTATGCTTCACACAAACCAGGGTTAGCACTGAAATATTTTTTAACTGGTCAGAGAAGATGCTTGAAAATAATATTGGCACACCCAAACTAATATAAGTAAAAAAAAAAAAAAGCATTTCAAAGACCACAAATTTTCTGTTTTCTACTTTTCCTGCTGTATAATAACCTCTCGCTAGAATCTGACTTCTTTTCTTCAAATTATTTTAGTTGTATATGAACACAATGCTTTTACTTTATTTATTTTTATGTGGTGCTGAGAATTGAACCCAGTGCCTCACACATGCTAAGCAAGCATCTACCACTGAGCTACAGCCCCATAGAATCTGACTTCTTACCAGGACAGATGTGTAGATATATATTGAAAGGTTTCCCAAACAGTATTTTTCAAAGGAGGCAGATGAGTCTTAATTGACTTGTTCTTTATTACTTCTAAAGATCAATCTTTGATTTACTTTACCAGGAAACATCATTTTATCTTAATTTTTTACTGCATATTTTAGTCTTAACCAAAGTAAAATAAAGACCTTCAATAGAAGCTGCTGATACCACTGAAAACTTCTTTGATCTACTTGAAAACAGTTCTGAACCTTGATCTTAACAGAGAAATTATAGAGGCTTAGGTCTACATCAGTGAAAGCTTTTATCTTGATAATATCAGAAACACTATTTATCACCAATTAAGCATGAAATATCCTTCATGCTGTCCAATAAAAACACTGTTATGGATATTCTAAAGGAGGTAAAAGAATTATAATAAATGGTGCTTTTTCCTACTAATTTTTAATCTAGCTGGGCAAGGAGTAATTTGAATTACATGAAAAAGGTTTACACATGAAGTTAAGTGCAGAATCTGTAAGAGCTTAAACAAAACACAGTCTTCGCTGTTTAGAGTCATATAACCCAATTTAGTATGAGTAAGCTGAGTGTAGACATGATGACTTTGAGAAAACATAGGTCCTCAGAAATAATGTATGTCTAAATTTCATGTCACAGCATTGCTACCTTGCTTGTCTCTGGCTATACCGATAACTTGCTTTTTTAAAAAAAATCACTTGTTTTAAGATTGTTAATTTGATGTACAACAAATGATATACTTTAAAATATTTACTCTTGAAATGAACCAAAATGAAGTATTATCTGAGTGAATTAAAATCTCAATTTAAAATAAGAAATGCTATACTAATTAATTCTAAATTGATAACCTTTGACAAAGATTATAAGTAAATGTTATACTGATCCATTCCCAGAACAATAGCATGAAGAACTCTGCACACCTGCTCCCCAGTGAAACCAGTGAAAATTCTTAAAAAGCAACCATTTAAGAAATTCTTAGGAATAAATTTAATAAGAGATGTGCAAAATTTGTACTCTGAAAACTATAAAACATTGTTGAAAGAAAATAAAGAAGATCTAAATAAACGGAAAGCACCCCATACTTAGGTTAAGAAGACTTAACAATGTTATAATGATATTATTACTCCCCAAAGTGATCTACAGATTCAATGCAACCCCTATCAGAACCCTTGCTAAGTTCTTTGTAGAAAATTTCAAGCTGATTCTAAAATTCATACAGAATTACAAGGACCTCAGAATTGCCAAAATAATCCTTAAAAAGGAAAGCAACGTAGAAGAATTCATGCTTGGTGGCTTAAAACTTATCAGGGATAAAAATAATGAAGACTGGTACTGGCATAAAGACACATATTAGTCAATCAAGTATAATTAAAAGTCCAAAATTAAACCCATACATGTAAAGTAAACTGATTTGTGGCAAGGGAGCCAAGATTAATGGGAAAGGAATAGTCTTTTTCAACAAATGGTGCTGTGAAAACTAAATAGTCACATGCAAATAAATGAAGTCCAACCCTTCTTGCAAAAATCAACTCAAAATAAATCAAAGTTCTAAATGTATGGGCTAAAACTATGCAAATGTTAGAAAAAATTACAGTAACTCCTCATGACTTTGGACTTGGCAAAGGATTCTTCAAGTAACAAAAACCATAGATAAATGTGACTTCATCAAAATCAAAAACTTTTTTTCTCTAGTGAACCCCATCAAGAAAGAGAAGATAGTCCGAAATTTAGGAAAATGACTTTGCAAATTCCATATCTGACAGGGAACTTGTATCCTGAATATATAAAGAACTTATAAAGTTCAATAATAAAAAGACATAACCTACTAATTAAAAAGTGGGCAAAGGATCTAAACAAACACTTCTCCCAAAGAAGATGAACAAATGACCAATAAGCCATGAAAAGAGGTTTAACATCATTAGTCACCAGGGAAATGCAAATGGAGACCACAATGAGAAATCACTTTATATCTACTAGGATGGCTAGAATCAAATAGAGATAACAAATGTTTTTAAGGACATGGAGAAATTTGAACCCTCAAACAGTGGTGGGAATGTAAAATGGCACAAACACTTTGGAACCAGTGTGGCAGTTCCTCAAATGATTGAACATGTATTTACAGTATCATCCCACAGTCCCTTTCATGG